>JACYFF010002017.1:58975906-59018963 GCA_017589665.1 Selenicereus undatus
CCCTAAACTAGCCTAAATCGCTAACCTAAATTACCTAGTCTAGCTCTAACCTATGCTAACCTCTCTTCAATGGTGTCGCGTTCCTTCTTATACCCGAAGCCTCTTCACTTCTCGACCGTCGATCTGCTGCTTGCTTGGACGGTGGCGATGAAGGATGGAGGACAGCTGTGGTGGTGTGCTGGCGTTGGATGCGTGATACTCGGTGGTGGGATGGTACTAAGTGGTTTCGAGAATTACTGGGTTTGGGAATTCTGTGGGTTGGGGAGTGGTTTCTGGTTTCTGGGTTTCATGGAAACGGTGGGCTGGGGAGAAGAGATAAGGGAGAAAGGATGAGGGTCTGGGTCGAGAGAGGACAGCGAGGATGGGGAAGCAGGACCGAAGGGTCTGGGTCTGGGTCTGGTTCTGGGTTCGGGGTTGAAGAAGAAGGAGGATCTGGGTTGGGGAGTTCGGTTGAAGAGGAAAGAAGAAGTCGAGAGGGAGGAGAGAGAATACTGAAGGGGAGGGGGGTGTTAATGGGAACCGGTTCAGCTAAACCGGTCTAGGCGAACCGGCCGGTCTGGTTCAGCTGGACCGGTCTAGTTTTTTATTTTTCTTCCTTCTTTGTTTGGCCGGTTTTTTCTGGAATTTGGCCCGATTCTTCAACCTCCGACATTTCCTCTATTTTTCTCGCCTTTTCCGCCATTTTAAGCCCTTTTTTCGTATTTATTCAAAATCTGCAAAATAAAATAATCTCCTATTAAAACCCTAAAAATATTATTAAAACGAGCATAAAATAGGTGTGAAAGTACCTTAAAAATAGCACATTTATGGCTCAAACAAATACTCCCACACCAAGATTTTGCTCGTCCTCGAGTAAAACAAACTAAACTAACTAAAAGAAAATGAAGATAAGGAAAAGAAAATCCTAACTCACTGTCGTACGAATCACGATTGCATTTAGCGTATGCAACAAGCCTTTAAACCCCTTGGACTCCCAAGTGGACGAGTGAGGTCTCGTGAGGGTTTCCAAATGAAAATACCCACAAAATTATTCAAAATAAAAGAAAATCTTTTTTGGGTTTTCTCAAAACTGATATGTACAAAACTCGGGAAACATATGCACAACTCCTAATCAGCTAAATCACCCATGTACTTAGTTATTAACCTGTATATACACAAAATGTACTTCAAAGCCTTCTAGCCCTTAAATGACATCAAAGTACTGATTTTTCACTCCATTGAACATCAAGATTTGAATCCATCCCGGTGTTCGTGTGCAAGTGTATCATCATCCCAGGGCTCAAATATACCAGAATAGACTCAATCCCACTTAGCCAACACAACTACATTATTCCCATCATGACTTTGGAAGCAAACTTTCCCAGTAGCAATATTGCCTCAAAGGGTAACGCCCAGTAGCGCATGCCTCAAGGGATACTTGTCATTCCAAACTTTATTCTTTTTTTCTTTATTCATAATACAATTGTTTTTCATTTTTTCAATTTTTTTCCAAAGTAATCATGTCTCAAGCTAGTGGGAGAATCATTCATGGAAACCTAAGACCTAAAGGCAATGATGAAAGGATAACAAGGACTGGATTACACAACCCATAATGAACAACTGAAGTTAGAATCAGGGTTTAGAATATCATATTCGAAGTTCGAGACTTATCATGCACATCCTATTAATATAAAAGCTAACAAATAAAGCCTAGAGGATTCAAACTAATAAAAAAAAGTACACACATCCCCGAAAAAGAACAAAAATCTTCAAAAAATTTTGAAAAATGGCACCTCACTCCCACACCAAAACTTCACAATGTCCTCATTGGGAGAATTAAGGCGCTAAAAAGCAAGTCCATCACTAAACAACCGGAAAACCTAGAGTATATACAACTAGAACACCACCAAAAACATAAAACCAAAAACAAAATAAAACCAAAATGAAAAAGAAAAAGCAAAACTAAAATCAAAGAAACACACAAAAAGTGAAAAACAAACCACAACCCTAAAAACTAAAGAAAAGAAGACAAAAATCAAAATCAGAACAAAAATCAAAACAAAACCAAACACACACATATATTTACAAAAGCAAAACTAAACAAAAATCAAAGACCTACTAAATTGCAAACTAAACAAAAAGAAATCTAAAGCAAAATAAATGAAAAGAAAAACAAAAATGAAACAAAAATGAAAATAAGATGAAAATTAAAAAAGGAAAATAAAAATGAAAGTAAAATGAAATAAACAAAAATGAAATAAACAAAAATAATGAAAATAAAATGAAATAAAAAAGGAAAAACTAAAACATGTTAAGCTAAAGAAACAAAGTATTTACAACTAACACATATTCACAAAATCCTAATATATACAACTAAATACAAAAAGAAATGAAAGAAATAAAAGAAAAGAAAAGAAAAGTGGAACGATCATACCAGGTTGGATACAGGTTGTACCCAAACTATAAAGTGTATGGAGCATCAGCCACTCCATATTAAGTTGAAAAGTACTACTCAAATCAAAACTCGTTAGAGCACGCAACAGCTTATCAAACAAGGATGCCCAACTCTCAATAGTATAGCAACAATGAAAAGCAGTGAGTTCGAACCAGATTGAGTACATCCACATAAATAAAGCATAGGTAAGGGCTCGTTTCAACTTATCAAGCAATTGGGCCCACTCAGGAATGAAATGCATATACTCAAAAACAGCTAGTGGTGAGGTCATAGGCCTAGAAATTGGATTATCATGAACGAGCAATTTAGGCCAAAGAGAGGATGCAAATTTTACAAGTCTGGTAATATCAAAAGGCACAAGAGTCTGGTCTAAAGTAAAGTTCTTAGTAACAATGATCTCAGACGCAACAGATTTAGACTTGCCAAATTCAAAAATGAAGTCAGTTTGGATGGAATCAAAAGAAAATGACTCATAATCAGCACAAAAACCATCATTAGAACTTCCATGGATCTCGAACTCACAAGAAAAAGATTCATGCCCTACATGCAGAATATTATCATCAAAGTCAAACATAGTGAATTCAGGTATCTCATCATGCAACTCCTGTGAAACATCTTTTGAATCACCCAAATCATGAAATTCTACTGCAAGTATGATGCTAATTTCTAACTCACTATCAGAATCAGATTGTTCATCAGTGACATTTTCAGGTGAGCTAGTGCAGGGTGCAAGATCTGATGATAGAGACTTAGGGAGATCGCTTTCTTGTTCTAAGCTAGGCAAACACATGTTTTCATTCAAATCAAGCCTAGTAGAATAGCAAGGTGCAAAATCAACAGTAAGACTAACTGCAGGTTCAGGAGATCCTAACCTAGAGTTAGGTTCACTATAAGTCTTTCTAATTTGATTAAAACATTGAGAATATTCAGCAATTCTCAATTTCATGGTCTCTATCATTTGATCAGCCATATCATCAATTTTCTTTTCAAGTCTTGCACAGGCAGCACGATAAGGACACGTAGAAATATCATGATAAGGAGATTCACAATAATCACACAGCACAGGAGGCATATAAGAATAAGATGGGTCATATGGGTTTAGAAAATGATCTTAGGGGGAAGGATTAGCATAAAAAGCAGACTCAGCATGAGTTGGGTACTTTAAGTTCATTTTAGCTTGTTCAAACTCGTAAGTTTCCCAACCTAAATTTTCAAAGAAATCCCAAACTTCATCTTGAGATCTAGACAACAATCCTAACAAACCCCCTGGGCACATGGACTCAACATGACCACAGAATTCAGAATTTAGACCCAAAACAATGACCACACAAATTTCCCATTTTTCAAAAGTGTGATGCAACTGAGCACGATAATCATTAAGTCGCGATAAATAACTCCAAAAAGGTTCATGCTCATATTGTGAGAAATTGAAAACTGGCATTTTGAAAAAAAAAATTTTAAGTTTTTAAAATTTTTCTGGATTTTCAATTTTTTAATTTTTTTGGGTTTTGAAATTTCTATTTTTTTGTGGTTTTTAAAATTTTCAAATGTTTTTGAGTTTTTAAACATTTTTCATTTTTTTGGATTTTTAAAGGTTTTTCAAATGTTTTTGGATTTTTGGTTTTTTTCAAAAAGGGCTAAACTAACGAAAATGAAAATGATACCAAAAAGAAAAATTAAAAATCGATTCGAAAAGAAAGTTATGAAATGACTAAGCAAAACATGACTAAGTAAATAACAACTAAACAAACTAAACAAATCAAATACGAAAGCAACTAAAAATATGACCAAATCTCTTGCCGTCCTCCCTGGCAACGGCGCCAAAAATTGTTGAGGGGATTTGAGGGGTGGTGGAAAAATAAATAACTAAAGAAAAGAGGAAAAGAAACCTCAAATACTCGATTGTCAGTCGTAGTACTTAAGGGTCGGTCCATAGGGAAGACGTGAAATTATGGTCATTTAAAACTAAACGATAAAACTAATCAACTAATTAATTGAGATCAAATTAACCTACAAATGAACTATTACTTTAATTTAACCAACATTATTCATTCTCTTAACTTTTTCAATGAGCATCAGTAACTTAAATAACCTAAAATCAACCTTTATTTAACACTTAACCAAGTTTCAAACTTAAAACCATCATATACCCAGATTCACAAAACCATTAAACTACGCTGTTTATCAATCAATCTAAATCTAGAATCAATAGCAGGCAACCAAAGTCCAATAAACCAAAAGCAATAATCAATTCAAACTGCCTCATTAATCAGCAGCAGGGAAAGGGATGAAACATAATCGAAATAGAGCACTAACTAAATGCATTACGAAACAGGGGAAGGGATGAAAATCTGAGACAACGAAGAACAAAAAGCAGCAGGGGAAGGGGGAAACAAAACCGAAACAAAACGAAGGCAGCATGAACGAATTGAACACAATCGAGGCAACATAATTCAAGCATAAACTCGAAAGTAAACTGAAGCAGAACCAGACCTCGGTGATGAACGAGCTTCAAGCACCCTCTCCTTGCCTCTAGCAGAACTCGAACCAAGAGAGGGGGGAATCGACTGAAATTACTCAAATAAACCCCAAAAATTCTTGCAATTTGTGAACGAGGATTCGAAATCAAGCGTAATTACATGAAATTGAATGCTGAAAACAAACCTAGAATCGAAACCCTAATCTGAAAATCAAATACGAAATTGAAATGAAAAGCCAAATTAAATTAAACCTAATCTAACCCTAAACTAGCCTAAATCGCTAACCTAAATTACCTAGTCTAGCTCTAACCTATGCTAACCTCTCTTTAATGGCGTCACGTTCCTTCTTATACCCGAAGCCTCTTCACTTCTCGACCGTCGATCTGCTGCTTGCTTGGATGGTGGCGATGAAGGATGGAGGACAGCTGTGGTGGTGTGCTGGCGTTGGATGCGTGATACTCGGTGGTGGGATGGTACTAAGTGGTTTCGGGGATTACTGGGTTTGGGAATTCTGTGGGTTGGGGAGTGGTTTCTAGTTTCTGGGTTTCATGGAAACGGTGGGCTGGGGAGAAGAGATAAGGGAGAAAGGATGAGGGTTTGGGTCGAGAGAGGACAGCGAGGATGGGGAAGCAGAACCGAAGGGTCTGGATCTGGTTCTGGGTTCGAGGTTGAAGAAGAAGGAGGATCTGGGTTGGGGAGTTCGGTTGAAGAGGAGAGAAGAAGTCGAGAGGGAGGAGAGAGAATACTGAAAGGGAGGGGGGTGTTAATGGGAACCGGTTTAGCTGAACCAATCTAGGCGAACCGGTCGGTCCGGTTCAGCTGGACCGGTCTGGTTTTTTTATTTTTCTTCCTTCTTTCTTTGGCCGGTTTTTTCTGGAATTTGGCCCGGTTCTTTAACCTCCGACATTTCCTCTATTTTTCTCGCCTTTTCCGCCATTTTAAGCCCTTTTTTCGTATTTATTCAAAATCTGCAAAATAAAATAATCTCCTATTAAAACCCTAAAAATATTATTAAAACGAACATAAAATAGGTGTAAAAGTACCTTAAAAATAGCACATTTCTGGCTCAAACAGACACGCCATCATATGCAAAATTCTTAAAGGATTTGCTTTCCAACAAAAGGAAGTTACTTGAGAATGCCATAGTGACTCTCACTGAGGATTACAGTGCCATTATTCAGAACAAGATCCCTCCCACGCTGCGATGTGATTGATTCACATATAGGGGAAAATGAGGAGTATGCTAGGCTCCTTAATGCATCTACTGCCTACAAACACAAGCAGAGTCCCAAGGAGATCCTTATTGTGGAGGTTCAAACCTCTTAGGAGAAGGAGAAGAACGCACTGAACGTAGAGTTAAAACCTCTACCTCCCCATTTCAGGCATGGATTTGTTAACCTTGATCACTAGTTCATGATCATTGTTAGTGCTAACTAGATTATCTCTAATTTGAAAGATTGTTGGAAGTGCTTAAGAAGCTTAAGGTGCTATAGTTTATAGCATTGATGATATCAAGGGACTTAGTCCTTCACTTTGCATGTATCGCATCTTTCTTGATGAAGGTTAGAAACTATCTCGACAACCTAAATATGCAAGATGTTGTGAAAAAAGGGGTTGTCAAGATAGTTGACGCTGGAATCATCTATCATATCTCAGATAACGAATGGGTGAGCCCAGTTCAGGTGGTTCCCAAAAAGGATGGTATGACTGTCATTAAGAATCAGCGTGATGAACGCATCTCTATAAGGAGTGTCACTTCGTGTGGCATGTGGATTGATTATTGCAAATTGAATCAAGACACCCGAAAGGATCACTTCCTCCTTCCCTTGATTGATCAAATGTTGGAAAGACTGGCTAGGTATTTCTTCTTCTGTTACTTGGATGGCTATTTAGGTTTCTTCCGAATTCCTATCCATCCAAATGATCAGGAGAAGATGACCTTTACATGCCCTTAAGGAAGCTTCGCCTATTATAGGATGCCTTTTGGGTTATGTAATGCTCCCGACCACCTTCAAATGTTGTATAACTGCCATCTTTTCTAATATTATTGAGAATTTCATGGAGCTGTTCATAGACGACTTCTCTATCTACAGAGGTACTTTTCATTTGTCTTTAGAAAGTCAGACTAAGGTACTCTGTAGATGTGAGGAAGTCCATTTAGGGTTGAACTGGGAAAAGTGTCATTTCACGATATAGGAAGGGGTGGTTTTGGGTCACTTGATCTCTGATAAGGGCATTGAGGTCAATAAGCCTAAGATAGATTTTATTGAGCAATTGCCCCCTCCTGCATCTGTTAAAGATGTACAGAGTTTTCTTGGTCATGTAGGATTTTATCAACGTTTCATCAAGGATTTCTTAAAGATCACTGAACCTCTGACTCAACATTTGGCCAACGATGCCCTATTTGTGTTTACTAATGAGTGTCATGAAACTTTTTGCAGGATTAAGCAGGAATTAATTTCTCCTCCCATCATTCAACGGCCAAACTTGAGCATTCTATTTGAGATTATGGGTGATGCTAGTGATCATACGGTGGGGCAGTTTTGAGGTAGAGAAAAGATAAGAAGCTTATTGTGATCTACTATGCTAGTAGAACACTGGATGAGGCCCAACAGAACTGTACCACTACCGAAAAGGAGCTACTTATGGTCGTGTATGCAATGGAGAAGTTTCGAGCTTTCTTTGCTCCAAGGTCATTGTATACACTGAACAATTTGCCCTCAAGATCCTCCTTAAGAAGAAGGATGCGACGCCTCAACTCATTCGGTGGATACTAATCCTGTAGGAGTTTGACCTAGAGATCAAGGACAAGGCGGGGTTCGAAAATATGGCTGCTGATAATCTCTCCAAGCTCATTATTGAAAGTCGATGTCCCCCTTAATGATGTCTTTCCTTATGAGCACCTATTAGCTATCTCCTTAGGGCAACCTCCATGGTTCGTAGATATTGCAAACAACTTAGCTTCAGGGGTCCTTCCTCATGATCTGTCCTCTCATCAGAAGAAAAAGTTCTTCCATAACATCAAGTTCTACTATTGGGAAGAACCATTTCTCTACAAGTTGTGCAGCGACGGTAGCTACAGGTGTTGCCACCCACAAGAGGTGATACAAAGTGTGATGTCCTATTGTCATGATTCCCCATGTGGAGGGCATGCTTGTACCTCCAAGACTGCTACAAAAGTGCTCCAAGCAGGTTTCTTCTAGCCCTCACTATTTAAAGATGTCCATAATTATGTCCGCTCTTATGATCATTGCCAGAGGATGGGAAACATATCTCGGAAGAATGAGATGCCCCTCAACTTCATCCTTGAAGATGAAATATTCGATGTTCGGGGCATTAACTTCATGGGACATTTCCCATCCTCGAGAGGCAACAAGTACATTTTAGTTCTTGTGGACTATGTCTCTAAGTGGGTGGAGGTCCATGCTAAGCCTACTAATGATGCAAGGGCAATGGCTAAGATTTTTAAGAAAATCATTTTCCCCCACTTTCGAGTCCAAAGAGTATTCATCAGTGATAATGGGAGGCACTTCCTAAAGAAGAAGCTTGAGGCTCTGTTGAAAAAGTATTGAGTATACCACAAATATAGGCTTGTTTACCACCCTGAAACTAATGGCTAAGTAGAGATTCCAAATAGTGAAATCAAAGCCATCCTTCAGAAAACGGTTATAAGATTGAGAAAGGATTGGGTAGATAAGCTGGGTGACGTCCTTTGGGCCTACCATACGCCTTTCAAGACTCCCATCAGCACCACTCCATTTAGATTGATCTATGGTAAGCTGTGCCACTTACTTGAAGAGTTAGAACATAAGGCCTACTAAACCATCAAGCACCTCAAATTTGATTTGAAATCTGCAAGAGAAAAATAGTTGCTACAACTGAATGAACTTGAGGAAATTTGTTTGGATTCCTACAAAAGTTCTAAGATCTAAAGAGAGAGAATGAAAAGGTGGCACGACAAGTTTATTAATAGGCGGGAGTTTAGGGAGGGCGACTCAGTTTTCCTATTCAATTCAAGATTGAAGCTCTTCCCTAGCAAGCTTTGCTCTCAGTAGTTGGGAAGGTACTACAAGTCTATCTTATAGAGGTATTGAGATTGGCACATAAACCATAGGCTTCTTCAAGGTGAATGGCCCTAGGCTCAAGTATTACATCGTCGGTGAGCTTATTAAAAGGAAGGTTTCTTTTAACCTCCCCAATGCCTTTTCTACTTAGAGGTAAGCGAAGGTAAAGCTCGGGACCTAAAACAATCACTTCTTAGGAGGCAGCCCAGCTTTATTGCTTTCCTTTGTGAATCCAAAAAAAAGAAAGAAAATAAGCAACAAATACATGATCATGCGCTTGCAGTGCACAACCGTGCATTGTCGGGTGTCTGCTGCAAGTCTTGAAACCCAAAGTCGTGAACGGTCGTTTCTGGAAAACTTTGGAAAAAGGGGACGCACAATCGACCGTGCCCCAAGAAAAAGCTCATATTCAAGATCTGAAGCTCAAATTCACATCCAATTTCTCAGTGCTTCTCTCTCTCCTCCCTCTTCACTAGCCACCACTTACCCTCTCCGGCCACTGACGACCACCTCCAACGCCTACCATTGTCGGTGCCACTGTCCACCACTCCCATATGCTCTTTCCACCACTTGTTCTCCCCCCTCGTCACAAATCACTAAAACCCTAGCACTCGTCCCCTCCTAATCCACACCCGTCTCTCTCTCCAATTTTACCACTGCCTCAGCCACTTCCCATCGTAGGTGCCCACATTTCTTTCTCCCTCGTCCCGCCTCTCGAAATCTCTCTATCTCCCTGTACCCCCAAAATCCTAACTCTACTCTCTTCCCAAATTTACACCGCCTATTCCCCCACTCGCCATAATCCGACCGTTACCTCCCCGTCCACCCGCCTCCATCCTAACTCCTACCACCAAATTCAACCCAAAACCCAAAACCCTAGGTCTTGGGTTCACATTAACCCGCCACTACAGAACCTCCTTGGCTTATTTTAGAGTTCTTCTGGGTCCATTGGGCATTACCTTGGGTCCTATTGTAAATTTGGGCACTTACATTGGTAGTCAAGGTTTTTGGGCTCACTTAGCCTAATTTGGTTCCATTGGCTACCTTGCTTCGAATTAAATTGCTTTGGGTTGAACCTCCACCTACACAACCATGGCCCCAAGGAAGAAATTAAAGTCCACCACTGCTTCAACTCGCCAAGCCTAAGTGGCTCGAGGTAATCCCTAGCCTCTTTATGTAGTCAACAAGTATCGAATTTCATTTCTTGATGATGCTCATGTGAAGAGGTATGATACAATTATTACTCAAAAAATATATGCACCTAACTACATTGATGAACAAATCCTTGAAACCTTCCGTTCACTAGATGATTTGAGACTATTGCTTGGTTGATTAGGGTGATTCCATTTTACAACTTTGTAAGAGCCCGTGTATGAATGGTTTATTTGGGAATTCATGAGTTCTTTTGTGGTGGACTTGAAAAGCGCTTTTCAGAAGGGTGTTAGGTACATTAGGTTTTGATTATTCAATCAAACCTTTGAGATGAACTTAGCTCGCTTTAATGAGCTTTTTCACTTGCCTAACCATGGTGTTAGCCCCTATTCATGATTACTACAATTAGGGTAGTTTTTGGTATGCTATCACTTGCTTAGGGCGCTGTTAAGAGGCTCGATCAACAAAAGCTACGTGAATTTGCAATCTTGTGCTTCACTACCTTCAATGCCTCGTGGCGAATGATGTGTTGGCTAAGGGTGGCAATGGGGTGGGTACGGGGCTGGTTTAGCTATACCCTCACCCATACCTATTTTCAAAATTAATACTCATATCCATACCCATACCCATCGGGTATGGTAAAGTTATACCCAGACCCACTGAGTATAGCGGGTATGCAGGTTTTATTCGGGTACTTATAGACAAAAAGGAATTAAACCCAATCTGTACCCATATTCGACATCAAATAGCCAATATGTCATATTAACACCAAGCTTCCAACAACATATTCTATCACATCAAATACAACTAAAACTTTACCAATCAAAGCAGTAAATTAGCACTTCACAATTACGGTTTTAAACAAAATGTTCCGCCGAAATCTTGAATATCATAAAACTCAAAGCAACTAGCAAAATATTCAAGTACAAGTAATAAATTACAACTTTAAACAAATAGGTATGGGTTTTATATAGGGTAGGTATGAGATGGATACGGGAGACTATTGATAAAACGAGTATGGGGCGGGTAGGACCTATACACATACTCATACCCATACCCATAGCCATACCCCTTTCAGCAATACCCACCCCACACCCTTTTTTTTCCTATTTTCACCACCTATACCCATACCCATTGGGGCGGGTTTTGCAAATTCTAGGCGAGTACGGGTTTTTTTACCGGCCATAGTGTTTGCGTGTACCGATAGGCAGAATGTGGTTTATGATGGGGAGTTATTCATCCTTTGGGTAGCCTTGTATAACCAAGCTCTGAACACCAAAGCCTTGATTGTTGCCCACCTCGAGGAACAAGCCCAATCCCCTAAGGTTGTCATAGCTACGGGGAGTATTATCACCATCATTACTCGGGCTTTGGGTTTTGATCTCCAAGTTAACAGTTTGCCTATTTTGTGCACTCCTAGGCGTATTGATGTGGTCACCTGCATCAACATGAACTCTTTCCAGCAATCAATGGCAGCTAACTTTGGCTCAACCGTCATGGTCAACCCCTCTTTCCACTTCCCGCCCAAGAAAAAACAACCATCATTAGCCCTTCCAACCTCAAGTACAATGATGATATGGATGGTGAGTTTAAAGGGGAAGTTTCCTCATATGAGGCCTTTGATGACGAGGAGGCCTCGAGAGGCGGTCCAGATCTAGGGCAAATTCCTCCCGTACCTATGGCTGGCCATTTGGCACTGGCACTTCAGGGGCGGCTGACTCTGCTGCAGTTGGCCTTTCCATGTTTCATACCATCCTCGACCGCCTTGATCAGTTACATGTGGAGAACCCAGAGATCCTTCAGAACCAGCACAACATGTCACATCTGGTTCATTAAGTCTATTAATAGCAGCAGTGGCCCTACCCCCTATCTGATTGGAGGCCCTGTGAGCCTCTCAGTCCCTACTAATGCTCTGTAAGTCTTTCCCCCTTCACTTTATGTTTATTTGCATATGCTTTTTATTAGGGGCAATGAAAGACTTAAGCATGTGAGGTGAGCTAGCTTTTAGCTCTTTATTTTTGGTTCCTTTGGGATGATCTATTTGACTGGCCATGACTTCTTGATTGTCCATTGTGAGTTGGTGATGAGCATTAAGGGTAGATGTCACATGTACAACTTGTGTCTACAACTTGTGTATATCCATTGTATAACTTTCATTGCATTAAGCTAGGATAGCATTTAGAGCATTATACTAGTATGCATTAGCCTAGGCTTTACTCTTCGCATGCATATGCATATAAAGTAATTCATATAGGATAGGTGCTTTATCTTGCATCCTCGCATTGTATATACTCCTTATTATCTTCGCATGATGGCACACAAAGGGAGATGAAGTGAAATTGAAACTTCCAAACGGATGAGGTATGGTTCTTTCTTTTCTCTATCTTTTTCCTTATTGTGTGCTATTAGTAGTTTGCATTTGTCTTTGGTTTAAAAAAAAAAAAAGCATGATTTGGAATTGGTTGTGAAAATTGCTCCGATGATGACATTCAAAGGGTGATGATTTGCTTGATGGTCGTGGTAATTTATGATGAGTGAAATTCAATTTGGGGCTGACTTTTCAGACATGGTTGTGAAAGTGTTTTGATCGCTCGGCTATGTGTGCTTGTATATTTGCCTCTGAGAATTGTTATGATGTTGAATGTTTGAACCTCTATTGTTAGCCAACCTTTTGGGCAAGTGTTTAGACTATGGTAGAAGTGCCAGTTAGACTTTTAAGCCCATAATGACTATTCATTCTACACAGTCTAAAACTTCCTTTCATGAGTGTTTAACCCTTTTGTGTGTACACTTTTAGAACTTGGCTTGGTTGTCTTCAAAATCATGTTTGATATGTGCATAATGTTGACATGATTGAGGTAGTCATTCGACTTATAAAGCACATGATCCAAAAATCCACCATCTGATATTAGTGCTTGTTTGCTAACCCTTTTGAGCTTTTCCCTGTCATTTGGTTCACCCATGTCTACTTAACCTATTGCCTGAAATGAACAATCCCACCCTAAGCCAAGTTAGTAGAGCAATGTTGTGAGCTATGTTAGTTGGCAAGAATGCTTGTTGGTGCATCTCAGCGTGGTTTGTCCAGATTGTTGTTCCTCTTCAGGATTGGGAGTTGGAAATGTCCTTAACCTTTCCATTCATTTCTTTCGCTGTTTGGAAAAAAAAAACAAAGAGAAAAAAAAAGAAAAAGAAAAAGAAAAAAGGACAAAAGGCATGTAAATAAAATGTCTGGCATAGGAAGTTTCCAATAAATTGTTTCAACCCCTTCCTTGATGCTCAATTGAGGAGATAGTGGTAATGATCTTGTGACGGCGTGGAGTTTGTGTCGATTGCTATCTACTTGGCTAATTAGCCCTTCTTTGCCCAAATCTCTCCCTCCTTACTAACCCCACTACGATCCTTAAAAAGCCCTTATGATTGACACTCGTGTACATGACCCCAGTGGTGGAGAGTCGAGAGCTTTGCCAAGCTTATGGTAGTATGCATACAACAATCTTGAGTGATCATTTTACCCTAAACACATGACCAGAGTGTTCCCTTCCTTATCCCTAAAGGTGAGGATCTATTGGTCTCACTAGCTCATTACCAATTTGGGGGGATGGGGGGAGGCATGACATTTCTAAGCAGTTCAATATGGGGTATCTATTCTTACATCATGACCTAGCAATTCTTGCTATTGTTTTAGAACTTGTGTTTTGAAAAGCAAAGGTTAGCCCTAATGGAGTTTCTTAGCTGTGAGTTGCTATACTCACTGATGTGATTGTCATCACTTGCCTGAAGTGGTTGGTGCTCTAAAGGGAACACCTCCCTATTGATCTTTTGATTGAAGATCTTGGTTAGGGACAAGCAAGAAATAAGCATGTGCCAGTCAACAATCCAATGTTTTGACCTGCTTTTAGACTATTATTTGACTAGACCTGAAAAATCTAACCCGACATCCGAAACCCATACCGAACGACCTGCATCCATACATGAACCGACACCCGAAATGGGATGAACAGATTTAGACCTGAGCACCCGAAGTAAATCGATCCATAACCGAAAGAAACCCGAATTGTAGCATGAACTGAAATGACCCTGACCTAAAATGACCCGATCCTATTCAAACCTGATCCATAGTGATCCGACCCGAAATAAACCGAAAATGGACAACCCGAACCTAAACCGAGCCGTATCGATTTAAAACCGATCCGATTCTTACCCGACTCAATTTTACCCAAATAAAGCCCGAACCCAAATGTACCTGACCTAATATAACCCAAACTGAAGCAAACCCAAAGCAGCTTTTTTTTAGGTTTTAGTCTTTTCTCTTTTGGGGGGAATTTTGAATTTTTCAAACTCAACTAGCTGAGTTTATGTGGGAAAAGAAAAACAACTTAAGAGGGAATTTTTACAAATAAAATCAATTAAAAAACTTAAGAGGAAAAAATAAAATAGTTGATAGTTTTAAGTTTTTAATTTGATAGATACATAGTAAAAATATAAAAGAAAAATATTTTGTCACAATCAGAATTAAGAAAAGATAAATATAATTAACAATTTATTAAACGTATTAGGATCTAAAAATCATATTTTACTATTTGATTCACTCAATGACTTAATGCAATGCACACTATGATTATAAATTTATAATATCATTCTATGACTATTGTCACAAAATCCACACTACTGACTTACGATTCTAAATCATCTTCATAACATGTTTAATTCTACAAAATCATGGTCAAGAATCGATATGTGCATATGATCTCATAATAATGTGACTCATTTGAATTTTGGATAGTTAAATTCTAAGTCGCGAGTTTCGATAACGAGCATTCACAATCACATAAATGTAATACTAATTGACACATACTCATATATTTTCGTTGCTTTTTAGTTTTGGCTCATTAAGCAAATACGGATCAAGTTGTTAATCTCACAAAGACAAATCTTTGAATTTTGATGTATAATCACATAATGAGCTATCAAAGAACATTGATTCGATCACTGAAAATATTGACTTGAACCAATCTGTTTCTACTTACCAACTCCAAATGTGGCAAACGTAGACCTGTCGGTTCCAGCGGGCAGGTTAAATATGGGTTGGGTATATTCTGGTTCGAGTAAAATATGGGTTAGGTGTATTTCGGGTTCGAGTAAAATACGGGTGGGTGCATTTCAATTTTGCGGGTTTCGGACCAACCCGACGGGTTTAGAGAGCCTTTTCTGTGAGTTATTTTTCTCTTTTCAAAATCAAAAATACTGCATATTCATTACTCAAAATTGTCAATATTTAATGAAAAGGCATAATAATTGTAATTTCCCAAAAGAATATGAAAATATTCAAACTTTTTATTATAATATATGACCATATTGTACGAGCAGGTAAAGAATCAAGCCCCACTTGATTTTGGATAGATCAACACATACATGGAAAGAAGGTCAATAGCGGGTCGACCATTTATGCGGCAACCTATCTAGAGCATTTTAATGGGCTGTAGTAGTTTGATCGCTAATAACCTATTTAATAATTTAATATTTCATTAATTAACCAACCAATATCCAATTAGGTAAAATTTTAATAATAGGCCGACGACCCCAATACGAATAGGGCTAGCCATTTTCCTACCGCTAGCATCATAGTTCAAGGCTAGTTAGAACGAAAACCAAATAAAATTGAATAAAAGAAGCACAAGATATTATCTTGCAGTTATAACGTCAAAAATTTAAGTTATTGCAAATTAATTAATTTAAAAAATAATTAGACATATTTGTTTAACTAAAGTATATAATGGTATGACTTGTGCATCTTTAATGCTTGTCTTTCTTTAAATTAACTTTTTCTTAGTGATTAGATAGTTATTTCATGCACTGTTATACCCATTTTTAACGTTATTTCGTTTAAAAGTTGTGCATGATATTATTTTCAGAGAATGGAGAAGAAAAAAAAAGGTTATTATTGTTTAATTTGTAAATAGATACAATAGTTATATAAGGTCTTTTTAAACTATTCGATAAAAATGAACCATTATTGTTAAGAGGGATAAATTAGAGAAAAATAAAAAACTAAGGATATAATATTCGGGTCAAGTGGGTGAGTTTGGGCTTGACTTGCTAATTTGTGGGTTTTTCGTGTTCGGTTTATTTCGGGTTCGGGTTAAGAAAATCGTATTCAAAACCCAAAATTTTCGGGCGGGTTCAGGTCAGGTTTTCAGGTCAGGTCCATTTTTGCTAGGTTTAGACAAACGTAAAGTTATGAACTAATACTAAGGTCCAAATAAAATTTTCGTTATTTTCTTTCCTTTTTTTTCATTTTTGAAGGTATATTTTGGTATCGGGTATCAGAAAGGAGATCATTGACAAATGACTTGCGTTAGGTTGGTTTACTTATTTTGTCATCGCATAAACTCAATTGAGATACTTGAAACTTGGCTTAACGAAACATAATCCTTTGGATAATTGCACGGGGCATCTGACATAAGGTTAGGAATGGGTTGCATACTAGTATTTGTAATTTACTCACTTTCTTAGTAAATTCACAACTAACCGCACATAATTTTTCATTAATTATATATATATATATATACACACACACACATACACAAAAAAATACAATACAAGTAAAAAGAAGTGTTCTAAGTATAAAACACAGATATATAATCAATTAATCATTAACATATGAATTAAAAGAGGAATATAGAATAAATGGGTTTGTCTAATTAAACAACTTTTATCTCTTAACTACAATTTAAGAGTAAGGAACTAAAGATGACTACATTGAAAATATACAATGATTCGAAATTAACCTGCCTTGATTTATATTTGATCCGATTTACACTTGACCCGATATTGACCGAAACATTCAACTGAATTACACCCAACCCAAATTACATTCGACCCATACCCGATTCGAAATGGGCTACTATAGATAACATGAAACAGACCTGACTCAATTCCACCCGAACCAAACCCATACCAACCCGAACGTGGCACCCGTTAATGACCCAGACCTAAACTTCACCCAAACCGAATCGAACCGAGCCCGAACATGATTGACCCGAAAGTGACCCAAACCTGAACTTGACCTGACTCAAACATAGTTGATCCAAAAGTGACCCGAACCGGACTAAGACCCTACCGCACCTAAACCGAATGACTCATTTGTCAGATCTATATTTGAACCTCTTTCTCCTTATTTTCATGCTGAACCTCGATGAGAAAGGGTTGAATTCACTTCCTTGATTTCATTTTGTACTTATTGACTGGTTTTTCCGCATTTTTAGAGGTAGATGCTGAGAAGTAGAGAAAATCACGAGTTTTGACAAAAAAGGGAGCCTTTGGGATGAGTTCGAAGAAAGGAAAGAAGTCTTATGAGGTGTTGTGGGCCCAGAAAGCAAGATTGAAGAGCCCAATAGGGTGCACGATTGGTTGGGCACTAGCTCACAACTGTGCACTCTTTCCTACAGTGAGCATTTGAAACCCAAATAGGCGCACGGTCGGCCGTGCGTCAACACATGACCATGCGCCCTAGCAATTTTTCACATACTAATTGCCCTTTTTGGTTTTGATGGAGTACACTTTTGGTTATATTTTAGAGAGCACTTTTCAGAGGCAAAATTAGGGTTTATTTAAACTGCTTTGAAGACTCTTTTAACTTAGATTTGTGGATTGTTCTTAGAGATTGATTTGTGTTTCGTGATTGTAATCCATTTAAGTTCATGTATCTATGAACGTACGTTGAGGACAAATTTCAATCTTGGGTTGGGAATAGCCCTTATTATGCTTGATTGAATCATGTTTTGGGTCTTTGTGAATTATGCTCATGTTTATGCATTGGACTTTTGCTTAGTACGCCAGGTGTTTGGTGAAAGTCTCAAAAAAGAATTATTTCATTGTTCATAATTAGGGTTCAGGAGATCCACGAAAGCTTAATCTTTTGTCTAGTGCAACATTGCGAGTGATTGAATATCTTGATGTAAAGGCAACTAGGATTTTGATTGGGAATACTGATTGCTAAAATTTTGTAACTTTGATAATTCTAATTTCATGAAAATAGATAATTAGGATTTATCAGTCAATCTAAAGACCTCTGGAAGAAGGCGAGGTGTGTTTTAATTCGTAAATAGTCTATTCCAATCATTTACATAGCCATGTTTCCATAACTTAGTTGATGATTTACAAGACATAATAATGTAGTGAACCCCAGCCTAAGATCTTCATCATCCATTGATTTTTGTTAAAGTTTATGATATTTAGTAGATTACACTTATTTTCAGTAACCTTCAACCTAAGCGAAAATTTTCCTAGATTGAGTGTTAAAGGTTAGTTTGGTGATTGAAATTGAGTTCCTTATGGACAGAACTCGTACTTGTCAGTTGCTAGCTACAGTTACACTGTGCACTTGCGGTAATTTTACAGATAAACCTCTCTTCTCACCTCTTTCAAACTTAATTTTGACCTTTCCTTCAGTGGTTTTTAGGTTAAAATGCAAAGCCTAAGGGTCAAATTAGGCCTCTTTTACCCTAAATTTGCTCATGTTAGGTGCTTTCATGTTTTTCAGGGGTTTCAGTTAAGGGAGAGAGGAAAGCCCACTAATACCATGTGAAAGGTAGGCCAAGAAGGCAGATTTCAAGCTAAGGAAGAGGTAGTCGAGGCCCAGAGGATTGGCAGGGGGACCCCATTTCAGGAAGCCCGATCGTGCCAAGCAGAAAACGCAGGAGCACGGGACAGCGGATTTGGCACGGTGGCACTGTGTCGTGAGGCACGACCGTGCCACTTTAGTAGTTATGCGACTAAATCTGCTTTGTCGCGGTGATAATGATCCTAGAATTTTTGTTGTAGGCTCTAGAAAAAGGGCAATTTTTAGGTTTTCAGTACTATAAACTTTCACAAAATTTTAAGACATTAGATCAAAGTTGAATTGAAGCAAATTTGTGCTACGGCTTTCGGAATTAATTGAAGTACGTTTCTTTCTTCCTGTCCTTTGCATTCTCAATCAAAGTTTCATCTTTTGTGATATTTTCATGTTTCTTGTTTTTTATTGTGATTATCAATATGATTAGAGGCTAAACTATTAGTCTTGGATTGGGAGTAGCCCCTATTATGCGAAAGTGAATCATGTTTTAGGTTTTTGTAAATCATGGCCATGAATGTAATTCGAATTCCTACCTAGTATGCCAATTGTTCGTTGAATTGCTTGAGAGAGTTTTCTTCATTGTTCTTAATTAGGGTTCAGGAGATCAACGAAAGTTGAATCCTTTATCTACTGCGACTCTGTGGGCAATTGATTTTCCTAATATGAAAACAGTTAGGGTTTCAATTGGGATTATTTTATTACATAATCCTATAACCTTGATAATCTTAGTTTTATGAAAATAGATAACTACAACTATTTTAGTCAGTCTATTGACCTTTGAGGGAAGGCTTAGACGCGCTTTAAAATGTAATCCCTTCCGCTTCGACTGTGTGGTTTGCATGATCTAGTTATGGTTCATATAGCATAATAGTGTGATGAATCCCAATGTAGGGCCTTTATTATCATTGAATTTGACAATTCATCAGTTTCAGCATATTAGTATTGTTAGTTAGCATTCATTCAACCCTATTAAACTTTCGCTTAAATTGAGTGTTATAAGTCAAATTTGGTGATTGGAATCAAGTTCCTTATGGACATGATCCGTGCCTGCCGTTGCTAGCTACAACTGGCACTGTGCACTTGCGGTAACATTTTAAGACAACAAGTTTTTGGCGCCGTTGCCAGGAAACTTGTTTCTTCCAACATCGAAAGCAACCAAAACGCTCTAGATTAGGCATTTTCATTTTCTTTTTCTTTTCCCTTTTTCTCCTTTGCTCTTTAAGCCTTGCTTGGACTTGCTTACGCTTGGTATAGTTTTTCGCTTTGTATGCACAAGCGTAGTAAGAGGGATTAAACACTCATACCTTTCAACCCTAAGATAGAAGCCACTGTACGGAGGCAAAGCAGTTCGAGAAAGAGGCAAAAAGCATAAGTCGTCATAGCCGAGAGAGATCCAAGGGTGCTGCAGGACTATGTTTTACCACAGGCCACCGGGATCGCTTCTTCCATCGTCAACCTAGCCGCCGAAGCAAACAACTTCGAGCTGAGGCCCGCTCTCGTGTTCTTCGTGGAGAAGCAACAATTCAATGGATGTCCCACGAAGAACCCCCACATTCACCTTCACAACTTCCTAGCAAAGAGTGACACAATCAAGCTCAACGAGGTCTATGCTGATGCAATCAGGCTAAGGCTCTTCCCCTTCTCGATGACGGACAGAGCCAGTGATTAGCTCCTCAATGAAGAGCCTCATTCATTCACCCCCTGGCAGGCCCTATTGAGAGCATTTCTTAGCAAGTACTTCCCCACGAGCAAGACCGCTAAGTTAAGAGCGGAAATCACTTCCTTTTCTCAACGAGGCGAAGAGTTGCTATATGAGGCGTGGGATAGGTTCAAGGATCTTCAACGCCAATGCCCCCACCATAGAGTACCTAACTGGCTCTTAATCCAAACCTTCCACGATGGATTGGACCAGTCCTGGAAGATGTCTGTTGACGCCGCAGCTTGCGACGTACTCATAGGAAAATCAATTGAGGTCGGGAAAGCCCTATTAGAGGAAATAGCCTCCAACAACTATCACTGGTCCAATGAGAGAGCGGCCCCAAAGACGACTAGTGGGGTCTATGGAGTTGACATTGTGGTCTTGCTTGCTAGCAAGGTTGATGCTCTAGCACAGCAATTTAGTAGGCTTGGAACTCATTATTTGGGGAGTTTAGTGGTGAGTTCCTCAGGTGAAATGTTTGAGGTTGGGGTTCTTTGTGAGATTTAGGGCATTCAAGGACATGTTGCTGCCAAGTGCCAATCCAATTTCCAACGTGTTGAGCATGCCAACGCAATGTAAAACTATAGCCAATGCCCACAAAATAACCCCTACTCAAACACTTATAACCCCGCTTGGACAAATCACCCAAATTTCTCCTACCGTAACAACAACCCCATTCCATCCAACGCCGCTCAACCACAACCGCCTAGTTTCCAATATAGGGCTCCCTATGCCCCACCTCCACCTTAACAACAACCAACCCGACCCAAGTCCAATCTGGAGAGTCTTATGGAGTGCTTTATAGCGACCCAAACCAAGACAATTGAGGCACTTGGTAAGTCGGTTAGTCAATTAACCTCCAAATTTGAGACCATGACCATTCATCAGAAGATGATGGAGAACTCAATAGCCCATATTGTAAAGCAAGTGAGCCATCTATCTAAGCCTCAGGGACATCTACCAGGTCAACCTAAGACCAACCCTAAAGGTTAGATGAATGCCATCACATTGCAGAGTGGTAAGGACTTAGAGATTCCTTCAATGCCTATGAGGGAGGACAGAAGGGAGGTTGACAATGAGGAGGATAATAAGAAGGAGGCCCCCATTGAGACTCCAAGTGAGCAGGTCCATACTGAAGGGATCAAGGAGGTTCAAGCTAAGCATGTTTTACCTCTAGTGAAGCATTATAAGCCTCATATTCCATATCCGCATAGGCTACTGAAGGCTAAGGAGGAGCACAAGTACGAGAAGTTCCTCGAGATGTTGAAGAAGTTTCATGTCAACATTTCCTTCCTAGAGGCTACCACTGATATGCCTTCTTATGCTAAATTTTAAAGGATTTGCTATCCAACAAAGGGAAACTGCTTGAGAATGCTACAGTGGCACTCACTGACGAGTGCAGTGCTATCATTCAGAACAAGCTACCTCCTAAGCTTTCAGATCCATGCAATTTTTCCATCCCTTGTTCAGTTGGGGATGTTACTATCAGCAGGGCAGCATGTGATATTGGGGATAGTGTGAGCCTCACGCCCTATTAGATATGTAAGAAGCTGCAAGTGGGAGACCTGAAACTCACTACTATTTCTTTGCACCTAGCTGATAGATCCGCCAAGTACTATATGGGAATTCTACAGGATGTCCTGCTATGAGTAGGCAAGTTCTTCATCCCATGTTATTTTATGGTCATTGAGATGGAGTAAGACTCCCGCATCCCAATCATCCTTAGGCGACCCATTTTAGCTGCCGCGGGAGCGATGATAGATGTGAAAAGTGGCAAGCTCTCCCTTCAAGTAGGGGATGAAAAGGTGGAATTCAACTTACCTTAGTCCATGGCCTCTCCCACTCTATGCGACTCATGCTGCAGAGTTGACGTGCTAGAAAAAGCACTCAACTAGGATGCCAAGACTTGTCATTATGTAGAGGACCCACTAGAGGCTGCTATGTGACCGGCTCCCATTCGGGAGAGAAAGAGTATGCTAGGCTCCTCAATAAGTCCACTGCCTATATACCTAGGCAGTCCCCCAAGGAAGTCCTTAGTGTAGAGGAACCCGCCTCCAAAGAATTGGTGAAGTGCCCATCAAACGTAGAGTTGAAGCCTCTACCTTTCCACCTCAAGTATGAGTTTCTTAACCCCACTCATTAATTCCCTATTATTATTAATGCTAAACTGGATAGCCCCCAGTTGGAAAAATTGTTGGATGTTCTTCAGAAGCATAGGGGTGCCATTGGCTATAGTATTAACGATATTAAGGGACTTAGTCCCTCATTTTGCATACATCACATCTTTCTTAATGAAGGTCATCGCCCTTCCCGACAACCTCATTGTCGTTTAAATCCTAATATGCAAGAGGTTGCGAAAAAGGTGGTTGTCAAAGTACCTGGCACTGGGATTATCTACCCTATCTTAGATAGTGAGTGAATGAGTTCAGTTCAGGTAGTTCCCAAAAAGGGTGGGATGATTGTCATCAAGAATGAGCGTGATGAGCTCATTTCAACTATGACTGTGACCAGGTGGCAAATGTGCATTGATTATCGTAAATTGAATCAAGCCACCCGGAAAGATCATTTCCCCATCCCCTTTATTAATCAGATGTTGGAAAGACTAGCAAGGCATTCCTTCTTCTATTATTTGGATGGATATTCAGGTTTCTTTCAAATTCCTATTCATCTAGATAAACAAGAGAAGACTACCTTCACATGCCCATATGGTACCTTTGCTTATCGAATGATGCCTTTTGGGTTGTGCATTGCCCCCTGCCACTTTCCTATGGTGCATGACTGTAATATTTTCAGATCTCATCGAGAACATCATGGATGAGTTCTCTGTCTATGGGGGTACCTTTTACCTTTGTTCAGAAAATCTAACCAAGGTACTCCGTAGATGCGAATAAGTCAACCTAGTTTTGAATTGGGAAAAGAGCCATTTCAAGGTACAAGAGGGGGTTGTACTGGGTCATGTCATCTCTGCTAGGGGCATCGAAGTGGATAAAGCTAAGGTTGAGGTTATTGAGTGGCTGCCCCCTTCTACTTTAGTATAAGGGGTGCGGAGTTTCCTTGGTCATGCGACATTCTATCGCCGCTTTATCAAAGACCTCTCAAAGATCGCAAAATCTCTAACCCAACTTCTAGCCAAGGATGCCCTGTTTGCTTTTACTAAAGAGTGACATGAAGCGTTTTGCAAGATTAAGCAGGTCACTGATTTCTTCCCCTATCATACAACCACTAGATTGGGGTCTCCCCTTTGAGATCATGTGTGATGCCAACAACCATGCAGTAGGGGCAATCTTAGGACAAAGAAGAGACAAGAAGCCAGTGGTGATCGACTATGCTAGTAGGACACTGGATGAGGCGCAGCAGAAGTATACAACGACTGAAAAGGAATTGCTTGCAGTCGTGTACGCGATGGAGAAGTTTTGACCTTACCTTTTATGCTCCAAGGTCATCGTGTACACCGATCATTCTGCACTCAAGCATCTCCTTGAGAAGAACGAAGCGACGCCTCACCTCATCCAGTGGATACTGCTACTCCATGAGTTCGATCTGGAGATCAAGGACATGGCAAGGGCAGAGAACGTCATTGTTGATCACCTCTCTAGGCTCATTGTTAAGAGCCATGATGCCCCCATCAATGATGCTTTCCTTGATGAGCATCTCATGGCTATATCCACGGGACAAGCCCCATAGTTCGCCGACTTCGCAAACTACTTAGCCTTGGGGATTTTCATTCATGATCTCTCCTCCCATCAGAAAAAGAAGCTCCTCCATGATATCAAGATGTACTTTTGGGATGAACCTTTTCTTTACAAGTTGTGCAATGATGGGATTTATCGGCACTACCTCCATAAAGAGGAGATTCAGAGGGTGATTTCTTTTTGTCATGACTCTCCATGCGGAGGGTATGCTGGCACCTGCAAGACCGCCGCTAAGGTCCTCCAAGCTGGATTCTTTTGGCCTTCCTTGTTCAAAGATGTCCACCATTATGTTCGGGCATGTGATCACTGCCAGAGGACAGGAAACCTCTCCCGAAAGAATGAGATGCCCCTAAATTTCATCCTAGAAGTTGAGATATTCGATGTTTAGGGCATCGAATTCATGGGAAATTTCCCATCTTCGAGGGGCAACCGATTCATCCTAGTTGTTGTGGATTATGTCTTCAAATGGGTGGAGGCAGTGACTAGCCCTACCAATAACTCCGGGGTAGTGGTTAAGCTATTCAAGAAGGTCATATTTCCCTACTTCGGGGTTCCGAGGGTGCTCATCAGTGAGAACAGGATGCACTTAATAGAGAAGAAACTGGAAGCTCTCTTGAAGAAATATGGAGTGCATCATAAGTATGGACTTGGCTACCATCCTCAAACCAGTGGCCAAGTGGAGATCTTCATTCATGAGATCAAGTCTACTTTAGGGAAGACGACTGCATGATCTCGCAAAGATTGGGTGGACAAGCTAGATGATGCCCTTTAGGCTTATCGGACTGCATTCAAGACTCCAATCGGAACCACTCTGTTCTGGTTAGTCTGTGGTAAGCTGTGCCACCTCCTTGTGGAACTAGAACACAACGCCTACTGAGCCATCAAGCATTTGGGAGTTATGTATGTGGTTGCACCCCAGTGGGTTATCTTGACTGTTTTCAAGTATTTCAGGATTCAGTGTTTTAATTTTGTTGTGACCTATGCCATTCATTTCTCTTTCCTTTTCGAGAGAAAAAGAAAAAAAAAGAAGAAAAAAAGGGCTCATATGAATAAAATGGTTGGTATGGGAATTCTTGTTCAAAAGGCAAAACGAAAGCTTTACTCCCTCTCCTTGTTATTAAGCTTTGGTTGGGAATAGTGGCAGCAATTATATGATGGTTTGGAGTTGTTTTGATTTCACTCTACTTGGTTATTTAGCTCCTTATACCCAAATTGTGATCCTCCATTTCCTTAGACCATAACTCCACTACAATTCCTTGAAAAGCCCTCATGATTAACATTTGAACATCTGACTTCACTGATGGAGAATTGAGAGTTTCGCCAAGCCTATGGTAATTTGTTTACATGAAGGGCGGTTTTGAGTGATCGTACCTACCTTAAACACAAGAGACAAGTGTTTCCAATTTTAACCCTATAGCGAGGGCCTGCCAATCTAACTAGCTTACCAACAATTCGGGGAGACTTGGCATTTCTAAGCAATTCAATATGGGGGTTGCTACTCTTGCACTGGGGTCCAGTAATCCGCATCCTAACACATGTGCGTTATTTGAAAAAATGAATTTTGCCCTTATCGAGTCTTGTAGTTATGAATTGCCATTCTTAACAATCTAGTTATCACCCCTTGCCTGAGGAGGATGTTACATTGAGGCGAATCTTCCCACATATCTGCTAATTGATAATCTTGCTTGAAGATAAGCAAGAGACAAGCATAGGGGAGTTGATAAACCTCCGTTTTCACGGCTTTCGAACTCAATTTTGACTTTTCTTCAGTGGTTTTTGGGTTAAATTGCAAAGCGTAAGGGTCGAATAGGCCTCTTTTACCCTAAATTTGCTCATGTTAGGTGCTTTCATGTTTTTCAGGGGTTTCAGTTGAAGGAAAGAGTAAAACCTGCTAATACCATGCGAAAGGTTGGCCAAGAAGTTGGATTTCGAGCTAAGGAAGAGGTGGTCGAGGCCCAGAGGACTGGCATGGGGACCCCATGCCAAGCAGTCCGATTGTGCCAAGCAGAAAACGCAAGAGCATGCGACCAGGGATGTGGCACGGTGCCGTGAAGCACGACCGTGCCACTTTAGTAATCCTGCGATCAAATTTGCTTTGTGGCGTTAAAAATGATTCATCCTAGAATTTTTGTTGGAGGCTCTGGAAAAGGGGCAATTTTTAGGTTTTCAGTATTAGAAGCTTTAACCAAATTTTTAGACGTCAGATCAAAGTTGAATTGGTGCAAATTTTTGCTACAGATTTTGGAATCAATTGACGTACGTTTCTTTCTTCCTTTCCTTTGCGTTCTCAATCAAAGTTTTCATCTTTCGTAATATTTTCGTGTTTCTTGTCTTTGATTGTGATTATCAATATGATTAGAGGCTAAACTATTAGTCTTTGATTTAGAGTAGCCCCTATTGTGCGAAAGTAAATCATTTTTTAGGTTTTGTTGAATCATGGACATGAATGCAATTCGAATTCCTACCTATATGCCAACTGTTCACTGAATTGCTTGAGAGAGTTTTGTTCATTGTTCTTAATTCGAGTTTAGAATATCAACGAAAGTTGAATCTTTTATCTGGTGTGACCCTGTGGGCAATTGATTTTCCTGACGTGAAAATGGTTAGGGTTTCAATTGGGATTATTTGATTACATAATCCTATGACCTTGATAATCTTAGTTTCATAAAAATAGATAGTTACGACTATTTCAGTAAGTCTATTGACTTTTGAGATAAGGCTTAGATGCACTTCAAATTGTAATCCCTTCCACTTCGACTGTTTTCGTGGGCGTGGTTTGCATGATCTAGTTATGGTTCATATAGCGTAATAGTGTGGTGAATCTCAATCTAGGACCTTCATTATCATTGAATTTGACAATTCATCAGTTTCAGTAGATTAGTACTGTTAGTTAGCATTCATTCAACCTTATTGAACTTTAGCCTTAATTGAGTGTTATAAGTCGAATTTGGTGATTGGAATCAAGTTCCTTATTGACACAACCCGTACTTGCCGTTGCTAGCTACAACTGGCACCGTGCACTTGCGGTAATATTTTAAGACAACATGTGCACAACAAAACTTTGACGGAGCTTCTCTCAAAAAGGGACAAGCTTGAAGAGGCCTCGATGATTCCCATTGGAGAGACCATAGCCAATTTTTCAGAGCAAGTTGTCATCAAAGAAGCATGATCCAGGTAGTTTCTCCATTCTTTGCTCTATAAGGGATCTGCATATTAAGAGAGTTCTTTCTAATTTGGGAGCTAGTTTAAGAATTATACCTCCCTCTCAATGCCGAAAGCTCTAGCTACAGGACCAGAAACCCACCAATATGATTGTTCAATTTGCAAATCTTTTGATCAAGCATCTTATGGGTACTCTCAACGATGTTCCAATAAGTTCATCATCTATGTGATTTATAGATGAGAGCTCCTAGGTTACTATTATCTTAGAGAGGTCATTTCTAACAATTGTAGGAGCTATGAGTAATGTGTCTGCAACTAATATATCTTTCTCATTGTGCATGGAGAGGCTAAATTTCTATTACCCCTCCCAAGAGCCCTTCTGGTTCCAACACCTTCAGTTCCTGCAATTGTTTCTGGGATGGAGGTATTTGATGGAGATGGGGTATCCCACATGAGGTCTTGTGCCTTGTTTGATTCTCTTCCACCAGTCTTGACTTGTTTTTGAGGCATTACTGTTCATCATGGGGAGATGGTGGATTCACCACCATTTATTATTTCAACTCCCCTAACTCGTCCTCTCGTGGCGTCATTTACTATCTAAGATAAGGTTCAAGTTAGGGACCTAAAAGAAGTGCTTCTTAGGAGGGAACTCGAGCATTTAATTGCTCTAAAAATATCATCATGTGTCACTCCTTCCCTCTACCCTTCTCCGTCGTTTCCCGCTATCACTAGGTGTCTTCCCTTCCCTGCTCCTTTACACATCCTTTTCAATGAGAACAATGAAAATTCAGTGGATAAGAGGGTGACATTGTAGGTTTTTAGAGGGAATTGGGAATTTTAGGAGGTGGTTTGGATGACATATTTTGCACTTACATTATGTAGCTAGGACTGCATCTAGTTTCATTAGGTTGCTTTTGTATTCTTTTTTTAGTAGAGCATGTAGCTTAGAGCACATAGGTTAGATGTTGAATCACAAGAGGAGAAGTGATCGAGTTGGGCATTTATAAGCTTCTTTGGTACTCATTGTTACCCTTCTCTCTATTGTCCTCTATGTATTTTATTGCTTTCTTAGTTAGAATCATTGCTTTTGAAAAAATAATAAAATACTAAAAAAATTAAAAATTGAAAAAATTTGGGAAAAAGATTTTTTGAAAACCCCTCCTATGATGATAATGCAAAGTGTGATAGTTCATTGATTAACATGATTGTATATCAAGGCGTGGTTTGTCTTAGTGTAGATTTTGTGAAAATTGTTGACATTGGCATTCAGGATTATTTTCCCTTTTCTTCCATGCCAATTTCCATTGAGATTCTATTAATTTATTTTGGTTGACCTTGATAAATAGGGTATATCTTGGAGTAAATTGTATTGACTATGGTAGATTAATTTGTGAGATTTTGAGCCTAATGACTATTTAATATGTATATTCTCATAACTCCTTTCTTGTGTGACTCTTCCATGATTGCAACTCTAGAGCCTGGTTTGGTTCTGTTTTGAGATCACATTTGGCATGTATGTATGCTCATATGATTCAGGTCTTTTTTTTTTTTTTAATAGCCACATAGGCCGAAAGCCACCCATTGATGTCTCTTATCCCTCTTGCTAGCCCTTTGTGCCTTTTCCAGTTTTGTTGTTGCATCCATATCCATTACGCATTTAGCCTATACATAGTTTCTATAGCCATGCCAAAGACTAGTGGAGCAACATTTTTTGCATTGAGTTTTACACATTTTGAGGATTGATTGATCTTTTGGGCGTTCTAATGGTGGTATGAGATTTGAGGGATTAAGAGTTGAGATTTTGTAGTTCCTATGTCATTCATATATATCTTGATTTTGCTTCTTGGAAAAAAAAAAAGAGAAAAGAAAAAATTTAGGAAAACGAAAATGAATAAAAAATTGAGAAAAGTGAAAAGAAGAATAAAAGGGGTTGTGAATAAAGTATTTGACATGACAATTAATTGAATAAGTGTGTTTTGACTCCTTCTCTTGTGGTTTTATGGGAGTTTGTACTTATTTTCTAATTAGGTGTGAGGTGGTGCTTTGACTCCTAATGTTGTACAAGTGTTCTTACCCCCAGCCTAGCTCCACTTTTTCTAAATTGGTTCCCCTTCTCACCCTTCACCTTTGCCCTATTACAACCCTGTGAAAGTCCTCATGAATGATATTTTGCATTTTGCCCCAAGTGACAGAGAACTAAGAACTTTACCAAGCCTATGATAATTTGTATGATTAGATTGAGTATTGAGAGTATCCATGCTATATACCTAAACACATTGAGATTGTTCTACTTCTCCCTATACAGACGTTCTACCAGTGACATTTACTCACTACTTGTTAAGGGATGCTTCGTCTTTCTATGTGATTAATATGAAGTGATTGGTCTATTGCATGGAGGTTTTGTGATTTCTAGATGATGTTGCATGTGTTTTATTGTAAATGTTTTGACACCTTAACTTTCTAGCTTTATGCATGGTTGTCTTTGATTATTTTACTACCATTACCTTGTTTTAGGAGGGAATAATAAAAGGTTCATCTCCTTCTCTTGAGTGGTTATTACGCAGTCATGCTTGGGGACAGGAAAGAGATACGCATAGGGCATTTGATAAACCTTTTGTTCCACTATTTGATCCCCTTGATTTTACCCCTCTTCCTTGCTTTTTTTAGAGATTCAGTGAGGAATTTGATCGTGTTTTCTACTCCCTGCTCAGAAATGCTCTATTTGGATAAACTTTCCTCCACGTATGTATTTTTGTACCAATTTGAGAGAATTAGCAATCAACAATCCAAAGATGAGCAAGGAGTGATATTTTGACTAACGATGCGGTTCAAGCAGTCAGCGAGAATGTTCAAGAGTGCAAGAATGAAGTTCCAAGCATTTGGACAAGTGGCCATGCATACTTGCACAATCGTGTAAAATTTAAAAGCCTTTAAAAGGTGGAGTAGTTGTATGGCTGGCAGCGCACTTTTTATATGGTCATGCATATCAATCTCGATGTTTACACGGTAGGTCGTGCATAGTTGCACGCACGTGCATGTGCTCATTTAGAAATGTTGCACGGCTATGCATCCCTACTCCACGGCCAGCATAAATTTTATTTAAATGCAATGTTTCTAGGACGAGAGACATCATCTTTTATATCTCTTTCTTTTAGCTTTGAAAGTAGGGGCTAGGTGTACTTAAGCATTTCAATACCTTTTTGTTTTGGAGAATTACGATTGTGGATTTGAAGATTCTTATTCATTTAACTTATGAGTTCCTAAGTTTGTTTCTTGATCTGTCTCTCCTTATTATTGTTATTTCAACTCCTAGTAGTTGTTGGATATGATGTTTGGTGATGATTGCCTTACAATTTCTATTATTTTTAGTGGCTAAATCTCTAAGCTAGGGTTGGGATTAATATCGATTATGCTTAGCTAATTATGAATTAGCCCCAATCTTACTCGTTTCAGCTTGCATTATTGAATTCTACTTTGCTCTCCACATGTTCGATAAATTGCTTGAAAGATTGTACATATATTTTTATTCAGGTTTAGGGGAACCTTGAAATACGGAACCTTCACCTAGTGTGACTTAGTAGACGATTAGGGTTTAATATGAAAATAATTAAGATACTAATTGGGATTTGAGATTGTTTATCTTATAGTCCTTTGACTTTTAGTCCCATGAGAAAAGGTGGCTATAGTCTTAGCATTAGTCTTCAACCCCTAAAAGAGGAGGAGGGTAGGCCTAATTGTCAATCTATCCACTCATGATTGCTTACTTGAACAATTTTCATGGGATTATTAATTTATTTGTTAGAAGAATTGTACTATTAATTCCAACGTGAGCGTTTTAATTATCTGATTTCGGAAGTTACGTTCCTGACTGTTTATCATACTCATAGTAGTTAACTCAACTCCAAAATCTAATATGCCTAGATTGAGTAATTTGATTAGTTCTGGTACTTGAAAACAAGTTCCTTGTGGTTTTGACCTTTACTTTCTAGTTGTTAGCTACAACTATGTCATGAACTTGTGGTTAAGACTGCAAGAGCAACAAGGGTAAACGGTAATTTCAAGAGATCTATATATCCTTCGACCTAATATGAGTTGCACCTTTTTCCTCAATTTTTGAGTGCTAACATTTGGGCTTCTTCCTTTTCATGTCATATGATGATGGAGGGGGGCCCTCTGCTGATGTGGCTAGGATTAGGTCATCAATGGATTTTTCCTAAAACATTCAGCCCTTCACATTTTACCTGTACGACTTCAAAGAGGTGATACAAGTAGAATGTGAAGTAGACATCCTCACTTACCTTGATCAGTTTAGTTTGTTTAAGGGTTTGTGAATTCTCCGACACAAATGGTTCGCACTCTGATGTTAATTATTACTCTTATAGAGATTTGACTATTCTTGGATCATTTAATGCTAGTCCACTTTATCGAGGAGCCTCACCCCTGTATAAGTTGACTTGGCGAGTGGAGTAAATCTTTCATTTTTACCTCCTTTTGACCTCCAAAAGAGCCTCTAGTTGAGACCATGGTTCTCCCTACTTAGTTTAATATGTCGAAGATGGCAGTCCACATATGGGAAGAATTCAATTTCTGGAAGATAAATAGGAGTGTGCCCTTCCCCCTTCCAAGATTGTTACCTTCTAACTATTAAGGAGCATGCCCGTCCTTTGATAAAAAAAATACAGCAGAGATAGCCCAGGAGGTTGGGATCCCAGAGGTCCTACAAGCGACTTTCCATGCCATGGTGATAAATGATGCGCTGGATCTGGGCATTCTAGCGAGGAGTGTGGTTGAGGTGCTAAAGTCAACCTTGGAAGACCTCAAATGGCACTTGTTTGAGGCATGTTTTGACATTCATAAGGTACAATCATTGTCTGCTTGCCAGCCCCAGACGGTAGCACCTACAGCTGCACTTGATGAGACCATTGTTCGAGTTACACCTCGGTTGCGTCTGCTGATGGTGGGCCTAAGGTTTATGCTATGCCCTGGCCATGATTTTTATTCTTTCTATCTTTCTTCTTCATCTTCTTCTTCATCTTCTTTTTTGTGTGTGTGCTTCTCATGATGAATGCAATGAAACAAACTTTGTTGAATTTTATGTTCTTGTTTTACTTTTGTATTTTCTTTTTGCCAGTAGTGTACCATGATTTTGATAGTGTTCCCCCAAGACTTATAGCCATTTGGGGGCTTAAAGTATGGTGGATGACCTGAGCTCCACTTATCAACCCCTTGGGGACTAAACGTGTAGTAGGTGACCTGAGAGCCGTGCTCAGCGGACCTTAGCCCCTTGGAGGCTAAAGGTGTAGCAGACCTAGCCCTTAGGCCATAACAGTGAAGTAGACGACTTGAGGGTCGTGCTTAGCAGACCTTAACCACTTAGGGCTAAACGCATAAGGAATGACCTGAGTGTGTAGCAGACTGCCTGAGAGACGTGCTTTTCCTGACTGTTCAATTTAGGGTTTCTGCTGGATCTGTCTCATTCTACCATGTGCAACACATTGGATGAACCTTGTACTTTGGAAAGCACAACAATTTATTTTCTTCCCCTGACTTCTATCCAAGGTAGGCAAAGGGAGAACCATCCACCTTTTGTTGCTATCATCCCTTAGAGCGAGAAATTTCTAAATAGAAGCCCTCAGTCCCTCAGCTTGAAGTCTTCAAAACCCATCTTCTAATATTGGAATGTCCCGATGTTAAAAAAGAAGAACAGGAAGGAGCCCCAATGAAGAAGTTTCAGATCTAATGATAAGGAGCTATTGAAATAGTTTCCTAAGTTAGAGCACTTCAAAAATGCTTTTTTCTTGGTAGCCACGAAATTATTAACCATAAAGGATCTTTCCAAGGGTGTCGTCCATCTTTTATTCCATACTTCATTGTTAGGGTGACCTGACTCTCATTTCTCCTTTGCAAAACAAGCACGTGGTTCGCTGAAGCGGCTAAAATTTATGGATGCCACCCTCGAAGAGATCTAAGGGGCAAAGGACTCCCTAGCTGAGGAGAAGCAACGTCGTCGAGTTGAGGTTCAAGCCTCCAAGGTTAGTCGTTTAGTCCCATTTTTCTTCTTTACCTTATCTCAATCCCAAAAACTGCTGCATCTTCCTCTTTGTATGTTGGATGAAGTTTTTCTAAGTACCAAATGCCCTCACATCCTCACCATCAGCATACTCCCCAGTGTGGTTAGGAAGTGTCAATGCCTTGAGTAGCCATCCCCTCATTAGGGGTCGATTGATAAGGCTACGTACACTAGAAGGTCTACTGAAAAGGTTGTACCTTCGCTTGCTCTTCATCGGGTAAGCCCAGAAGGGATACTGAGGTCGTCCCCTTGCAGCAACTCTCAAGAGAGTTACTGGATGACCCATTAATAGGTCATCGTGGAATCATCCTTGAGTTTCACTGAGGTCGTGCTCTGGGAAAGTGGACGCTCACATCAAGTCGGAATTGGTGGATAGGCTCACCCGATCATGGTACATTGCCCCCTCGACCTTTCTCGATGCTCTGCTAGTTACCAAACATCAGGTGGTCATGGTTGAGGTAATCTTCACCTTTCTTGGGGCGGTCTCCTCAGGGCTTTTCTTGCGTTATAAAGGTTATGAGGATAGCACCAGCTATCGCTCATTTGAAAGACAATATCAACATCCTTAAGAATGAGAAGAAGAAAGTCGAACATTCCTCCTCTAAGCACAAGAAATACCAGGAGGAGCTGAAAAACGAATGGGAGAATGAGAGGAAGGACCTTCACCAATGTTCCGATTGCCTGGAAAAGTGGAGGAGGCCAAGAAGATGGCCGTAACAGAAGAAGCAGAGGCAACCAAGTGTCATGGGAATAAGCACGAGACAATAAACAAATCAACTTCTTTTGTGAGCTCGTTGAGTTTCTCTCCCCTTTCTTTAAGGAAAAAATAGGGAACTTTAAGGCATGGGTCAAAAATGTCATGTATCACCGTTGTGCCTGAATGTCCAGTGAAGATCTTGACGAGGTGTTGCTTCAGTGTGAACAGGCTAGGGATGATGACCAGGTTGAAGAATTGGCAAATGAACACCAAGTCGACCCAAACAGCATAGTGCCACTACAAGGAGGGGACAACAACCTTAATGACCATGATAACGCTTATTAATTAGCCTTTCGCTTTTCCCTCTTCCCATCCCTTGATTGCTTTGTGAGTCATCCTTGAAGGTTTTTATGCTCAGAACTTTTAACTAAAAGTCTCCTACTTTTCACATCCTACATTGTTGATTTGTGTGCTTGTTGTTAAGTTTTTGTTTCATGGTTTATGCATTTTTGTTCATGGCTGTTGTAGCCATCCCCTTCACCCCAAACTTAACAACAAGAGCAAAACTTTAATACCCAAAGTGTTCATTCATTAACTACGAAAAACTCTATATAGGGTTCCTTTTATAATTATTGAGGTGTATAAAATAAAAGGGGGGAAGGAAGAATGTTATGTCTATGTTTAAAGGAAGTACTTTGTTACAGTATCACTATGCCATGTTCGTGGGATTTCGTTACCTTGAAATGTTATGAGCCTGTACGTCCCCAAGGTGGACTTGGTGCTGAATGGTGCACAGTCCTTCTCACTTGGCGATTAGCTTACCATTCTTATATGCTATAACTATGGCTTCCTTCTTCCTTAAGACTATATCACTGACCATCGAGGGCTATTTTTTAAATTTTCTATTATGGAGTCGTATCATCCGTAGTTTGTAAAGTGCCTCTCGTAGGTAGGTATCTCCTCAAACCGAAGGCGGCATGTCAAAGGCCTTCCTCAGGGTCAAGTTGTTTAGTTCCTCCTAAAATATAGTTAGGCAAAAGGTGTGGATGACCACTTCTATTAGAAAGACGACCTCATATACATATACCAACAGTAAAGGAGTTTCTCCCGTAGTAGTTTTCTTAGTCGTTCGCATGAACCATAGTATACCCAGCATCTCATCAACCCATTTCCCTTTACATCATACAATTTTTTCTGTAGGCCCGACAGAATGACCTTATTTGCTACCCTAGCCTGACCATTGGTCTGCAGATTGCAATGGTGGTGAAGCGAGCTTGACAATCGTAGTGCTTGAGGTATTCTTTGATCTTATCATTGCCAAAATGCTAACCATTATCAAGGATCACTGCTCAAGGCTGAATCTTCTAGTAATGTTCTTCTATATGAACTTCCTTACCTCGTTGGCCGTGATTGATGCAATATCCTCAACCTCAACCCATTTTATAAAGTAGTCAATTTACACCGACTTGTTGCCTTGGTGAACCGCCCAAGTATATTCTTGCCCTATTTGGCAAACGACTGAGGGGTCAAGATAGGGTCCAGTGAGTTATCTTTGAACATATAAGAACTTCTAACACTTGTCAATTTTTTTAGCCAAGGTCATGACATCCTCTCTTAGGGATGGCCAATAGTATTCAGTCCAAAGGGTCATGACTATGAGTGAGTATATGAAGCGTCATAGACTTCTACATGGATTTCTTTCAAGATTCCTTCCCCCAGTTTCGGGCATAATGAAGCGTAGGAGTGAGTGAGTATATGATCGCTTGTAAAGGATCCCATCATACAAAATGACCCACTCGGCTCTCTTTTTCATTTGCACTGCCTTTTTCGGGTCCGGAGGAAGGGTCCCATTAGTTAGCTACACGGTGATGGGCCTCGTCTAAGTGGAACTTCTATCCAGCAAAATGACTTTGTGAAGGTCTATGCTTTGCTGAAGTAACGTCTCCCACTGAATTCTATTATGGTTGTTGTCCGCCGATAAGCTGGCTAGCTAGGGCAAATCATTAACTTGGCGTTTTTCAGATCACAGAATTGATTGATTTTGAATTGCCTCAAAAGGCTAGTCGCCTCGTGCGCCTACCGAATATATGTCGCAATCATTTCATCCTTGGTTTTATAGTCCCCATTGAGTTGACTAACGACTAGCTGAGAGTCTGAATATGCTTGGATAGAGTTGGGCCTAACTGTGTAGCATAGTTCAACGCCTGTTTTAAGGCATCATATATGCGCCGTTGTTGGAGGCCTTAAGCAAGAACTTGAGGGTGTGTTCTTGCTTCTCACTTTCACAAGTGTCTATAATTAGCTCAACTTCGTTACCATCTTTTGTTAAGGAATCATCTGCATAGAGGCTCCAAGCATTCTCACTTGGCGAGTGTTGTACATCCGTGTTGGCGTTCTCGGGTAGGAAATTAGCCAAGGCCTAGGCCTTGATTGCACACAGGGCATCAAACTCTATCCTATAGTGAACGAGTTTGATCGCCCATTTTAGCAACCTTTCTAATGCATCATGTTTTTCTAAGACATTCTTCAAAGGTTGGTCTGTTACAGCCGTCACCTCATGGAATTCAAAGTTCGAGCAAAGCTTCCTACTTGCCAAAACCAAGATGCAAACCTCTCGATTAGGGAGTATTTCAGTTCTACCCTCGTGAGCACGTGGCTCACAAAAAATACGGGAATCTATTTCCTTTCTCTCTCTGCTGCTAGGACTACAGTCACTGCCTACTCGAAGATGGCTTAGTATAAGAGCAAAGGCTCGACTTGGACCAGGTTGGCAATCTTAGGTAGGCGGGACAAGTATTCGTTCAACGACAAGAATGTTGTGTCTGCCTTGTGGTTTGACTTAATGTTGCACACCTCTTAAGCACTTAGAAGGAAGGCTGGTATTTATCCGCATATTTGGATATGAAGCGCCCTAGCATAGCCACACAACTTGTTGTACCTCCTAGACATTCCTTGGAGGCTTCATGTCAAGGATGGTCTACACTGTGTCCACATTAGCCTCCATTCCTCAATTACTTACTCCTTAGGTTCAGGATTGCTTTCTTCATCGAATAAAGGTCAAGGTAAACCCCAAGAACCTGCCAGACCTCAGTCCCAACACACGATTCTTGGGATTACATTTTATCCCATAGCCATGGAGGACTACAAATGTCTCATGTAAGTTGGTTGTATACGCGACATCCTCCTTGATTTTGACTATCGTTTCATTTACATAAACTTCCATGTTTTTTGCTAAAGTTGTGCTCAAATACATTGTTCACCTCCTGTTAGTACATTTCCACCGTATTTTTTACTTTGAATGGCATGACTTTGTAGTAATATAGCCCCTTCTCTATGATGAAAGCAGTTTTTTCCTCATCGTCCGGATACAAGGGGATCTAATGGTAGCTGGAGAAGGCATCCTTGAAGCTCAACATTGCATGGACGGTTGTAGAGTCCACAAGTGTGTCAATTTTGGGGAAAGAGGTGTCTATCTTCTGGCCAAGCCTTGTTAAGATCTATGAAGTCAACACACATTCACCATGCCCTATTGAGTTTCTTCAATAGCACCATATTTGATATCCATTTAGGGTACTAGCATTCTCGAATAAACCTTGTATCTCGCAACTCTGAACTTTGTCGTACACCGTTTCCCCACCCATTTGTTTCTTCTTCTGCACATGGGCTTATGGGCTGGATCGACATTTAGACGATGCTTGATAAACTAGGTCTAGGTTTGGCATTTGATCAGGCTGAAAGCGAAAACATCCTTGAGTCGTCATCTATAACTTCCAACCGCAGCTGTCCTTCATCATCCGTTGTCTTAGCGCATATGGCCAAAGCTTCTGCGGTTGCTGGTGGTTCGAGTCGTGCTTTCTTTGCCTTAGGATCGGGGGTGCTGCCTTCGAGCACCCCTTTACTTCACCAGCGGCTTGATGCTAACCTGCCTAACCAGATAGCATTCCTACCCCATCTGCTAATCACTACATAGTTTTCCCATACTTTCATCATCTAGCTTATACTAAATCTTTAGGAGGTATGGAATGATAACTATTTTGATTTTTTGTAAGGTCGGACTTCTATTGATGACATTGTTGGCCATGGGCATTTTAACCACCAAGAAGTCTACCTCCAAGTTCTTTGCCTTAGTGTTGTGCCCAAAATGTACGAGTAGCCGAATGATTCTGATAGAGTTCACTATTTGCTCCTCGAATCCTAGGATAGGGTTTATGAGGGGTGTGATATCCCACCCTAGGTATATGAATCATTTGAGGGATTCCTAAATAATGATGTTGGTCAAGATTCTAATGTCAATCAAGATCCTCTGAACGAGGGCACTTACTATCCTTAGCTCCACCTCAAGTGGATCATCATGTGAGGTGATGAGACCATGAAAGTTCGCTATGCTGAAAGTCATAGTCAGCACTTTCATGGACGTTCCCCTTTCCATGGTTATCATTTGGTCCCTACTGCATCTGGGGCTTCCACATTGCATGAGAGATGCCCTCACATCTCCCCTTGCGATGGTGGCAACTACCTTTGTGGACTTTCCTAGACTTGGGCATCCCTTTTGTAGACCTCTTGCCTTTCTCTTGAGGATGCAGTCTATCTGACTGTTATTCACTCACGCATAGAGGGCCTTCTTCGCCTCCCTGTACCTCAACATAGTGTGTCCGTTCTACTCATGGATTCTGGCTTCCTTAACATAGGGTATCCCTTGAACCCCATAAAGATACTTCAAAGATCTACGTTAAAGCAGGGCTTCATTCTTCTTCCTTCTTTCTAACCATGATTGCTTTTTTTCTTTAACCCTATGTCCTCCTTGGCCATCGTCAGTCTCCGCACAAATCTTGGTGGCTATAATTACAGTTGTTGCCTATTTAAAGGCTTCTGCAATAGTGGTTTCTTTCTACTCAGCCAATAGAAATTTGAACCCCCCATTTTGAACTCGATACAAGAAGGAGGTCTATGCTACACTATCCTCTAGGTCATGGATAAGGACAACCTCCTGTTGAAACCTCTTCACAAACTCAGCCAAGGACCTATTCTTTCATTACTTGATCTTTGAGAAGTATATACTCATTCTCCTCTCTTTTGCGGCTTACAACGAATTGACTTATGAAGAGATTGCACTACTCTTGGAAACATGTGATATTGCCTAACGGAGGCCCGCTGAATCACTTCTAGGCAATTCCTTTCACCGTGGTGGGAAACGTCGCATCGTCTACATCTTATACGTACATTTGAGTTTTATACACCCCAAGGTGCTCCACCGTGTCTGTAGTTATATTATATAGCTCCAGGCTTCGGAATTTAACCCTCCGTGGCCGTGGAGCACCTTTGATCTTACGGCTAGGGGGTATGAAGGAAGATACTCAAGGGTGAACGGCCATGCCCTAGATTATAACGGATGTGGACAACCTCCGTCTAATCTCGACAACCAAAGGGCTCTTAGCATACCCTTCCTACTTTGGTGGACTCCGTCATGACCTCTGCGCACATCTCACGTCCACCTCTCGATCATACCTACTATCTGGCAGCTCTGGGCTTCAGGTTCACTCCCATGTCACTTACCATTTCGGGATCTGGCCTCTTCTCTTCATGTGATAGTAAACGTCTCTCCAATGGTCCTGTCTTAGAGGCCTGAAGTGTCTTCCTACTTTCAAACCAGGCTAAACGCCTCAAATGGGTAGCGTAATAAGTGGATGTGGACCGAGAGAGCGCTATGTTCTCATTGGCCTTCTGGAAGGCTCACTTGGCTCATAAGATCTGTACGATATCCACCCCTCCCTCGTGCTCTTGGTGCAACCCGCATGGCTATTCAATAGCCTCAAGCCAAACGTCGCCATGAGGTGGAGTATCTCATCTTTTTGCTTGGGATGGTGTTACCCGCTCTTATGCCTGGCAATCGAATCATAGTAAAATGCCAAGAAAGGGTGCGCAAAGCTGGCCCCTTCCACGGTCTTCTTGACTTGTACAGTGACCTATTGCATGAGTGTGTCAATCATGGTTGACATAAACTTCTTCAGGCCATCGATTGTTTTATACGCTTCCTGCTCGAGCGGCCCATACTGTGGTGTTGCTCGAGGGCTACGATAGGAGTGGCTTTCTAGACCTTTGTTGGATCTTTCATCGGGTTTTTATCGTGCCTGGTCTTAGCGCGAGTTACGTTGTTGACTACTATTGATCACCATTGTTTTCCCCACGAACAGTGTCAATCTATTTCCGCACAAAGTTTTAGAGTTGATTAGGTGGCAACAGAGTTGGATTACATGTTGGTAGGCGCCCTCATATCGATCCCCCTCTTCCCTCCTTTCCTGCAAAAAAGGTAATCCCTGGGTATTGTGCCTAAGGAAAGTCCCTCCGAGGATCAAGTCAGATTCCCAAAAGGAAAAAGTTCATCTGAGGAGGGAAAAAAAAGACTGGATCTTTGGAGTAAGGATTAGATCTTTGTGGGGGGGATATTGCTCTAACAGTTGGCATCGTTAGGGTCTATAAGTATGTGAAGTCATAATGCCTTTTCTAGGTTAGGTGAGTATTTATAGGGGGGCTATAGCAAAGATGAAAAGATAATTTTAGGATATCTATATATTCTTGGGGCTAATTTCAGAATGAAAAGATAATTTCAAGATGAAAAGACTTTTACCTCCATCCTCAAGTGGTAACACTGTTATCGTTTTAATTTACCGCAAGTGCACGGTGCAGCTGTAGCTAGCAACCGGCAAGTACGGGTCGAATCCATAGGGAGCTTGGCTTCAACTACCAGAACTAATTAGACTACTCAAGCTAGGCCGTCACAATTAAGGTTTTGGAACTAAACTAAGGGAGACAATAACAACTAAAAGATGGAATAAACAGCAGAAGAGTAAATACCTAAGTTGGAATTAACAGCACAAATATGCTAGTGAATCAATTACTAGCCCTACCAAACATCTCCCAAGCATGCATCATGAATGGATAAATTGTCAATTAAGCCCATCTCCTCCCTCTCTCAAAGGTCGAAGACTAATCCTAGAACCATAGTCGCCTATTTTCATGAGACTAAAAGTCGAAGGATTACAAGATTCACAATCTCAAATCCCAATTAAAATCTTAACTATTTTCATGTTAAAACCCTAATTGTCCACTAAGACGCACTAGGTAAAGGTTTCGTCTCTCAACATTCCCCTAAACCCCAAATAAAAAGGATGAATGTTCTTTCGAGCATTTCATCGAGCAGTTGGCGTTCATAGCAGAATTCGTAATTGCAAAACAAAAGGGAAGCATGAATTGGGCTAGTACAAGATTCAACTACACATATTCGGCGTCAATCCCAACCTGAGTTGAAGGATTTAGCCACACATCATTTCACAATCAACGACCAAAATCTCAATTCTACCAAACAACATTCAATTCGCAAAAACCTAAAATAACAATAAAGAGAAGAGAAGGAACCGGGAAAACAAACTTGAATTGATTCTGCTGAAAGGTAGATCGAACTTCGACACCAACGAATTCAATACAAATCAATGAAAACCAGAAACCCAAATATTAAACCTAAAAATCGCCTAAAGCGTCTGCGAAAAGAGAGAACTAAATAAAAACTGAATAATGTTCAAAGCATCCCCGAAGGAAGATTTAAGTCGCGACGCGGAACAGGGGCGGCACGGTCGTGCCCAGGGGCACGGGGTGACTGTGCCAAAAGTCTGCCCGAACTACCCAGGACCGGCACAAGTGGCACGGGTGTGCGACTTGGCACCGCCCAACCGTGCCACTTCGCTCCCCGGCCAAGTGTGCCGGTTCTGGTGGGTCGGTCGTGCTCCGTGGGTCCGGTTTCGTGGGGCTTCTGTGCAACGCTTTTTCGCGACTTTTCTCCCTTCTTAGCACCTCTTTCTACCAAATATTAACTGTCTTTCAGTTCCTTCAACAAAGTTCCTGAAATTACAGAAAGACGTCATATGAGTGAAATATATGCGTAAAATGTCGATTTGACCCTTCTCCGATGTGATAAGGCATGCAAATATAGGAGAGATCGAGTCAAACACGGGCTTAAATATGGTACAAATAGAGGTTCATCAAACACTCAGGCTTTTTCCTCAGTGTGTCATACAACAGATGGGGGCCCTTTGCTAATGTGGCTAGGATGAGATCATCATTAGGTTTTTCCCAAGTCAATCTAAAATCTAACATAATATTAGAGCAAGTTTTGCACTCCATGTTGGCCAATATGGTTATTGGTGAGTATGGTTATTAGTGTGAACTAAGTTGGATCTTGTTAATTACTAGCCCACACATGAATGGCCAAGTTTGAATATGGAAGTAGATATTGCACCACATGACAAAATAAAATTGGTCTTCAGTATGTATGTAAGTCAATGAGTTGCTTTATTCAATATGATCAATTGGTTCAAGGTTGCAAACTCACTCAATCTTATTATTTGCATTGTTCGGTTTATCAATACCCAATTATGTACAATTGAACAAGAGGATATATAACAATGTCTTGCTCTCTTTAGTAAGCTCTACCCTTTATAGGTTAATAGGGGCTCAATTTTAATTAAATGAAAATTATTTTAGGATGATTGTATGTTCAAGGATGCATACCAAATCTTTCGAGAAGGCTTCTAATACATAGAAGAAAAATCTTCCTCAAATGATTCAGAATTTAGCCCAATAGGAAGGCGATAAAATTGTACGCTCCTCATCTTGGTTTTGTATTCAGTAGAAAGTTTGGATCATGGTATGTTCTACTACTTGAGCATGGCAAGTTTGTTTTGAAACAGACCTCATGGGTTGTCCTGAAGCAGAGCTCATGAGTTGTTCTGAAACAAAGGTAATGCAGTTGTTCATTTGTGAGGCATGAAGATTTGTTATTGGCCTTTAATTTGCATTTCAATTGTTTTATCTAGTGTCCACATTTTTGCGTTCATAGGTGCTCGTGAGTATTGTAGGGTTCTGTGAAATGTTTAGCTTTGCCAAAGCAAGTCTTCTGTGCGTATCACATGGTATGTCTTATTTCTAGTAGTTCTTTT
>JACYFF010002017.1:59023963-59048662 GCA_017589665.1 Selenicereus undatus
AGGGAATTTAAAGTTCTTCCTCGTGCCCGCCCTCATAAACCAGATAATGTGATTGAACGTATGGGTATCTTCATTGGCATGGGGTTTGATCCAAAATCTCATGACATTAAGATTGTTAGACAAATTGATTGGCTTGTTAGAAAGGATGATGACTGGGAAACGACTACTATAAATGAAATTTACTCGCTCAGAACCAACTCTTGGAAGAGTGTCGATTTACCATGGGATTCTCTCATCATGTATGACGCTACTTGGGATGGATATTTCAACGGTGTTTATTATTGGACAGCCAACGAAATGGATAATAGTACCTGCAGCACACGCCGCATTTGGTTTCTTACCTTTAATTTTACCACAGAGGTTTTCAAGCTCATTGATCCACCACCACCGGCTTGTCAGGATGGACCTAAGCCGGAATGGAATATCAGCAAATATATGGAGTTTCTTGCAGTAGTTTTTATGGTAGAAGGCTCCCAAGAAAATGAGATTCTATTCGAGATTTGGATCATGAGCAAATTCGATGATGCAGGTCTTGGGATATCCTCGTCGTGGCAGCATTTGTTAACAGTTGGACCACTTCCACCATTTGATGGATTATGGTTCACCGCATTTCTGGACGGTGATATGTTGTTCACAGCTAAGGGTGGAGAAGGTGTAAGTGCTACAATAACAGGCGGTTGTGAGACTGCGCTCTACAGTCTAACTACCCGTACATTCAAGAGATTGGGAGTAGGATTATGTACCTGTCCAATATATGTGGAGAGTTTGTTTTCTTTATCAATTAAACCTTGAGTTTAAGTGACAACCATACAAGCTTTAGTGGCAATCTACCTTATTGATCACATTGCAGAATGTGCTTGAATTTTGTGTACATATTTACTGATACATATGGATCAAAAGGATTCACCTAATTTGTTGAGCATATCTTAAATTTCAGAACAACTGGACACTAAAGTAACCAAGTAATATACAAAAGCCTAAACGAGATTATACTTTAAAACCAAGTGGTAATATATTTAGTGATTCAATCATGTACATCAAGAGATATGTTCTACCAGGGAATATTACGACAATATTACATAAACTCTCTATATATGCACATAATTTTTCAATAATATCTACCATTATTCAATGTGAAAGAAAAATTGCAATGTGTATCGTGTTATTTTAAATTCTATGGTACTATATTCACTTGCGACATTTACAGTCGTAACGAGTCATATAAAATGCTTGGGCATATTGTAAGTTGCTCGTAGCTGTTGGCTAAGTATAATAAATTTCGCCGCAATATCTAGCATTCTAGGCTTTTTCAAGGATTGTGGCGAACCGAATAGGAATTATTTGCCAGTATGAAGGGTCCAATAACAAAGAGTGGCTGTTAATTTAGCATTATAAGCATATTAAGCCAAGAATTGTTTTGTTACGCATTCCCATATGCTAATCTTTTGTGAATCAAGATAGTGAGACCAATTTCGACGACCTCCCTGGCCTAGAGTTGTAAAAGGGAAGTCTTTGTGGGAAAAAATCGATATGCTTTTATCCATGACTCTTGCATAGCATACTCTGTCATCAAGTACACATCAAACACATGGGACAGCATATGACTAATAGCAGTCCCTTCAGGTTCAACAAGGAAGATTATTACTCCCAAGCATCCATTTAAAATTGTAACCATAAACACATGGAACGAGGATAAGGCGTATCTCTGCATCTATAATTTGTTTAGATCAGGTGGAAAGTAAGCCGAAAGTTAGGGTTGACGTTTGGTGAATCAATTAAGTAATAAAGGTTTGTGGTGGTACCATTGCCAGTACATCAATGACCAAACATTAAATTTGCCATGTACAATATATGAATGCACCAAAGTGTCTTTCAAAGATAGAGTATGATCTTTTGTTTTGAGAAATTGTTTTCCAATCGAAATAAAAGGAAAATAAATTTCTGAATGAGATTTCCCATTGTTTCGTAAAGAAATTTTCCACTATTTCCCCTTCTTCCTCCCCATTTATCTCTCTTCCTGTCAATTGTCTGCGTTCTCTCTATATGTGACTGCACTAACAATCTTGCTCTTGAGTTTTATCCTTTTTTCTTGGAATTGTGGATAGGTAGGAAGACATATCAAGTAACAAGGTTTCATTTGGACAAATTATTGTTATGTTACATATCCCACAAAGTAAATTATATTCCTTGATCAGTACAGCCTTAATCAAGTATATGAATGGAAGAGCATATTGTGAGTGGTTTAATTTTCACATCAAGTGTCTGTTGATAATTAGATTATACTCTGCAATGTCATTGCATTATACTACAATCCATCTGGGTTTCCCTTTTTCCGAAATTTAAAGATCATTTTTTCGATCTTTGGGTTCCTAAAATCCCTAAATTTCATACATTTGAACCTAGCTAGGGTGTCTTTTAATTAAATGTTGCGGAAAAATCAGAGACTAATTGTCTGTGATTAAGCTTACTTATACTGTACTAAGTATAATACATTGTGTTCATGGAAATACAATCTAACAACTGCAAATCGACCATCATTCTACTAACGAAAATTTTATGTTTCCTATTGATAACTCATAATTTTATTTGTAATTTTTCTCCATTGTACACTTCTCTTACTTCTCTTACCTCGGTAAATGGTTTTGCAATCGTTTCTCATCCAAACCTTTTTCTCAAAACTGTTTTTGTGGGTCTTATGGAATCAACCTCTCTATGGGTAGAAATACCGGTAGAGGTAAGGTTGCCTACAGCTGGATCTCCCCAGACCCCGCGAAAGCAGGACCTACTTTGAGAGTTTGTTGTTGTTGTTGTTGTACACTGCTTTTTAAGTATTCGGGATGCGTTTAATGTGAAAATATTGTATATTTTGTATAATCTTCGGGTGAAACGTGTGAGGACAAAATCGAGCAACTTGACCCAGTTTTCTCAAGTGCCCATTACCCAGCCCAGTTCAGTTTTGTTGCCCACGGCCCAGCCGCCTGCCTTCATCCCTCTCCCGCCCCCCCCCCCCGGCATCTTCCAGCAGCATGGGCCTTGTACAGTAGGATCCTAACGGTCATGCGAAGCCCAGGTCACTTCTCTCATCACTCCCCCTCTCCATCTCAGCGTGTGGGCTGGTCTGAGCATTAGAATCAGCACAGCAGTCCGCCCCAGCTTGCAGCTCCCTCATTCTCCCTCTTATCGTCGCCCCAGCTCGGCCTTCTCTCACACACGCCCACTAAGCCCTGCAACCCAAGTCAGTGAATTCCTAGGCTCGAACAATAAGTTTGATGAATTATTTAGGCACGTGATTCAAACTGAAGACGTAAACTGCACCGTGTGACCCAGCTCCACAGTAGCAAGACCTTAATCCTCTTTGACTGGTAACAGCCCGGCAATTAAAGCAAAAGGGTAGCAATGGGGTGTACAGAACACTATGAAAGGAGCATCAAAGGTTAGAGCAAAAATCATTTGTGAGTAGAGAGTTTTTATATTTTTCTAGAGTAGAAAGTTGTTTTGCAAGAAAGAGTTTAGAAGTTTGGAAGAAAACAAGTTTGGTTAGTCATTTGTTGCTTCTCTTCTCACCTCATTTGTGAATCAATTTGGAGAGTTTGTGTTTAATTATATAGTTTTGAATAATTAAATATCAAAGTTTGAACGTAGGAAGTGAAATATACCACTAATTGGGAGTATGGTTAGACCAACTTCATGGTGTTTTCATTAACTATGATCGGCTAAATTACTAATCTAAGATTACGATGGATCTTTGACTAATAATAATAATATTTTATTAATTTCCTTTGGGTTTATTTTTGTCTCATATACTGCATAATTTTGAGTTTTTATTTGCTTCTAACTTATTTATGCATATTATTACTATTCTTTATTCATGTTAATTTCAATAATTTAATTAGTTATCTCAATTATGTATTAGGTCTTGTAGGCTACAATGATATTGTGCAACTGTGCTTAAAATTATAATTGAATAATTCATCTTTTTTAATTTATGGTCTAGTGCTCGTAGTTTAGGTTGACCGAAAGACTAATTGAACTTTCATTTGAGTTAGTGATTCAATATTTCGATGGTGAAATCTGAAGCCGTAGATTTTTATCTGATTTGCTTCCTCTATCTTTCCTTAACTTGTTTATTTTTCTTTTGTTTCTTAAATTTAATTTGATAATTGAAATCCTCTCCTAAATCATTATTTGGTTTAATTGGGAAAAGTAAAGTTTAAATTAATACTGTTCTCCATGAGACATGATACTCATATATTCCCCTGTATACAACACCTTGTGCACTTATGAGTATTCGGGTCTTTTTTTTAAAACTTAAAGATCCACATAAATAATTTAAATATTTTTAGAAAACAATATATTTAAACTTTTATTTAAAAGTGTAAACATGTAACTTTTATTTGGAAAGACTAATTAGATGTTGGAGCTTTCTAGTAGGAAGGTAACTCAACTATATAAGTAGGAAGTTGATTTTTTTTCGGAGGGTGGGTTTGAAAGAGATGCAAAGGACAATACAATATAATCTCATAATACACACAAGAGAGGGTGAAATACTGAAATTAAAGCTTGGACCTAATATACGTATCCAATGTCTCAATTTTAATCATTAGACCAGGACCTCATAGAGAGTAGAAAGCTAATTATGAGACACCATTAAAAAATTATGTGAAAAACATGGTTGTTTAACATAGTAAAAACCTGTTTGTAACTTGAAGAGACAATAGTCATGCCAATAAATAATGCGCACAGCTCGTAAGCTCTCTTTAATTAGCAATTTTTTGTTGTTCATGGATCAAAATTGATGAAGCAATGTTTCAAAGCCGATAATAACTTCTAGGTTTGCAGCCTCTATCTATTGAAATTCTTGATGACCATCTTCCTTTTTGCCTATTTTTCTCTCCCATCTTTGAAGGGAACTTAAGACTTAGATGTACATGCCACCGTTGAAGCTCTTTCCTTTTCTTTTTATTGTCGATTTGTGGAGGACTTAGAAGAGCGTTCATGCACCAAATTAAAATATTAAGCATGTTCAATCCATGCAGAACTCTCTCTTTCTAGGTAAGTACATTCAAAACTTTATTGTTATTGTTCATTTAAATGTTGCAACTGTACATTTTGTGAGTTATTGTTAATTTGTTGAGGATATGTAACATATTCGGGAAATTTAGTTCCATTTGTTCATTGGGTGGAATAAGATAAGATGTGAAATGGTCGATTTTCAATCTATTCAACTTTTGATTCAATAGAATGCGATCAAATGAAGCAATAAGGCAAATTAGAATTGTCGTAGATTACTGTCTGTACGTAGAAGAATTAGCTGATTGGGATGACAAACCAAATTTGAGATACACGTGAAAGATCTAAAATTAAGCCTTTTTTGGAAAATGGATGAATTTTCCATTTATTTTTTTTTTCCTTGCCTTTCATAATCTCCGCTCAAAGACTCAAATTAGTAAAAGGAGGGGTCTCCACCAGCACAACATTGCCACTAATGGACTCAGCAGACAGTCCGCTGGTGTTGCAATGGGAGATGGGTGTTGGTGGTCGTTTCTATTAAAAAAAATGAAAAAAAAAAGGGAGGATTTGCGTTGGTGGTTATAATTGTTGTGTTAGGATTAGATTATGAGGAAACGTTTAGGGTATTAACCAAAGTCAAAAAAGTTGAGATTTAAAAATTAATGTTTCTAATATCGGAGTATCTAAATGTTAGCTATTGAATGACGTGTTTTAATATTGGGGTTTGCTTTTGATTTCTTTTTCTTGTTTCCTTAAAATCATTCATGAAGTTGTTTATATTATATATGCAATGTGTATAAAAGAACATTCATTATATGTATGTACTGCAAGTACTCAGCATATGTAATGGTTACATAAGGCTTACAGATGTGTCTCTGTCTTATAATGCATATATTTATCCATTTAACAACAGATTCAAATATCTGATAAATATTACTATTGTTTTTCTATAGCAAATCAAATATATGTAATATTTCATCAAATAATCATAAAACATATTCATAAATAACAATAATATATAGCATATGAACTTTTTCTTCTTATGGGAAAAAAGTTAATAAATGAAAATTAATACAGCTCTTGCGCCCTTTAATTTTAACAGGAATAAATCTAAAATATTAAAACAAATCTCCAAATAGAAAAGGCTAATGGTAAATATACTGCTCATCGATTTCATACTTATAGCATCATTCTAGCCACAAGTTGCGCTCATTGACTTCAAATTGTATTTCATGAATGTCCATGAGCTATAATATAACTTCATAGAACAGGAATCTATGTGACATAACATATCTAACTTTGAATTATTTTTAATCAAACCCAATGAAACAAACTGATAAACCATAAAATAACACCTAATTGAATCAATAAACCCTTGATAAAAAACTTGCACGAATAGGAAAAAGAATAACTTGCACAAAAGACAAGGATTAACAAAAACTTTAGAAAGAGAAACCTCAACTCTCACAACAAGGAGAGAAACCCGACCTAAGTCTCACAAGAAGAAAAAAAATATATTAAAAGAAAACAACATTGCTTAGATATTAAAACCAATTGAATAAATCAAAGTGAACGGGGCATACTATTAGCCATAGTGAGGCTTGTACCAACCCCAACAAACTATGAAAGAAAAGAAAGAAGTGGACATGAAACTAGGGTTAAGAGGGGCAGGAGGAAGAGGAATAGTGTCTAGGTACAATATATGAACCTTAAAATAAAAGATTACAAAAAAAACATTAGAATTTCATGGGCATTAAATACTTCGCTGAGTGTTAATAACTTATAAGATGTTGATAATACGCAGTTAACAAGTTAGTGAATTTTGCCCATTTAAATTTACAAATCTAGAACTACGAGTGCAGTTATAGCGGTTGTTACTATACGACAACCACAATAATTGGGAATATCTAAAGCATACATTTGTCGCAAGTCAATCTTAACCGTTCGTTTTATCTTTTTTATTAAATCATTAAAAATGTGTTACAAGAATTATATGATGCGAGTAAACTTAAAGAAAATTAATTTATAAGGATTTGTTTGATTACTCTTGAATACCCATTAGAAAGGAAAATTGAAAAAATTTTGGAAAAAAAAAAGAAGTAAAAGCATAATGTTAACATTCCTTCACTGTTATTAAAGAAGACTACGGAGAAGCCAACCGGTGGCCATTGTAGCCGGCAAGCCATTGAAGACCATTGTTACTAGCAACGCCCACCTTCTCTCTATCCCCCGGCCACGACGCATGCCCATCGCCATTATTATTCTCCGACGTCCTCCTTGTGTTGTTTGTCTTGTGATGGTGTCTATCGTTTTGGCGACAGTGTGGGTTGGCGATGTGGAAAACGATGAAATCTGGTGCATTGGGCCGCATTTAATATACTTAGACATTTCTGTCAGTAGAAATTTAAAAAAAGGAAGTTATATTCGTTGTCTTCTTCTTCGACGACCAAACCCTACAAAGCCCCCACCTCAGCTGCCGTCTACACCCAATGCACCAGACGTCGTGGTCCACCACCATCAAACGATCCACCCTGTTGCTGGAATGATGGACACCACCAGCGGACAAACGACATAGATGGAGGAACGTCAAAGAATAATAATGGCAATGGGCTTACGTCGTGGCTATGCGGTTGAAAGAGGGGGGGAGAGAGAGAGAAGGGGGGTGTCGCAAGTAACAATGGTCTCCGATGGCTCGTCAGTAACAATGGCCGTCGGTTGGCTTCTCGTAGTCTTCTTTAACAATGATGGAATGTTAACATTATGCTTTTACTTTTTTGTTTTAGAATTTTTTCAGTTTTTCTTTCTAATACAATGGGTATTCAAGAGTAATAAACATACCCTTCTAAAATTAATTTTCTTTAATATTTAGTCACATTATATAATTCTTATAGCACAATTTTAATGATTTAACATAAAAGATAAAATGAACGGTTAAGATTGACTCCTGACAAATGTACCCTCTAAATGTTCCCAATCACAGTGGTTGCCGTATAGTGACAAATCGCTATAACTTTCTGCCTAGAACTATATATGCTCACAATATTTTATCTTGCCTTTTAACTAGAAATTCATTACTTCGAAAATAATATGCTTATAAATTTGAAATTGCATGCTTATTAATTTTCCTTCATATGTTGCCCCTAGATTTCATAAATAGCTAAAATTATGTACTCATTAATTCAAAATATAAAAATAAATATAGTGCCCAAAGAAATTAAGAATTGGATTAATGGCCATTGATCTGATCATTACGTTGCCCATCATGCCTCGGACTCTCGGATTTAACTTCCGCTACCTAATAGTAATATTAATTAGATAATGGCTGTTATCATTGGCAAGGATGAACATCTTTGAAACCTCTTATTGATGACCTACATGACGTAAAAATTTGATTGATGTCTTAATTGAAGTTATATGTAATGGTTGCTATATTTGACGATTTATTTTGATGAATGCTACATAATTTCAGTTAGCCGAATTCTGATTGGACAAATCAGACAATATTAAAATTTGGACAAGAAATTAATGGTCAATATTCGATTTTTTGGATCAGATAATTAGGTCAAGTTTAGATTCAAGTCAAAATCCGGTTCGGACAATAGAAATTAAGAAATTTTATATTCAAATTCAAAATTTGGATGAAAACTTCGTAACCATACTTGGTTTTTCTGAATCAGACAAATTTAAATATTCAAGTCGAACAAATTCTTTGTCAGTGTTAATTTCAATGATAGCATATAACATACAACTTGTATAATATTGTTAAATAGATTGACTAATGGCATTTTGTGGTTTGCATGTTAGGACGTCATGTCAAGGACGAAAAGAGAACAAAAAGAAACGTTTAGCATGTTCAATAGCACAGTTTATTAAGAGGATGGAAGAAATGAGTACATTTTCTGATGATCTATTGGAGCAAATACTATGTAGATTGACAGTGAGACAATTATTGCAATTAAGATGTGCTAGTAAACCATGGTGTTCTTTACTTGATAAGAATAGCTTCTGCACCAAGCATTACCAGTATCAATTTGCCAAGCTGATGAAAGAGAAAAGCAACATACCTCTCTTTTCTGATGATCCATTTGGCCCAGAATTCTACTTGATCTCTAAAGATTTAGAGAATATGGTTCAATGCTTAACACCTAATGTAAAGAGGGATGGTTCACAATATTTCACTAGTGATCCAGAATTATTCAGTAGTCTTCTATGCTCTAACCTTGTGAACGGTGTTGTTCTTTTCCATATGCGTGCGGAGCGCTTAGCCTTGTGGAATCCAGCTACTAGAGAATTTAAAGCTGTTCCTCATCCCCGACTTCATAAACCAGACAATGTCACTGTCATGGAACGTTTTGGTAGGTTTCTTGGCATGGGATTTGATCCAAAGTCGTATGACTTTAAGATTGTTAGAGAAACTGATTGGACTGTTGGAGACGAAACTAATTGGAAAAGAAATTTCATATGTGAAATGTATTCTCTTCAAGCCAACTCTTGGAAGAGTTTTGAATTCCCTTGGCCTTCTCTCCACATGAATCGGATCTTTGCAGATGGATACTTTAATGGTGTTCACTATTGGCCAGCCAGCATTGGACCGTCTGATACTGAATTTAGATTTGTACTCCTTTCCTTTGATTTTAGCACTGAGGTGTTCAAGCTTGTCGAACCACCACCACCTATAAACACGGATGTTAATAGTGAATCTGTTCGTAAATGGGAAGAGTACGATGTTGGCAAGTATATGGAGTTTCTTGCAATAACCGTAACACGTAAATCATCAGAAGACGATGCACGTCACTTTGAGCTCTGGGTTGCAAGAGAATTTGATGCTCAGGATGGTAACGGTGTCCCCTCGTCGTGGCAACATTTGTTTACTGTCGGACCAGTTCCAGCAGCATGGGATGAGTTATTCTTCCATGCATTTCTAGTGGACGGTGAAGTTTTGGTGAATGTTCAGGATTGGAAAAGCTCTGAAACAACTCTTTATAATCCCACTACGCGTACATTCAAGCAATTGGGAGTAGGACTAGCAAGTAATTTGATATATGTGGAGAGCTTATTTCGATTATCAGAAATATGAGATCAAAATTAGGAGCTGCTCCTTGCAACTGTCAATATCACTTCATCTCCTTGTGATACGAAGGAAATCATGCTATTACCTCCGATTCTTATTTAATTATCTTTTTGTCTTTTCGCTTATTTGTTTAATTTGCAAGTGAGAAATTCTTTTTTTTTTTTTTAAAAAAAGCCACCAAAGGGGTGGTCTAGTGAGAGATGATTCGCCTTCCGGTAAGAAGATGCGAAGGTTTTTCATAGGAAAAATTTTAATGTCGCAAGTGCACCGCCGAAGTTGTAGCACTTGGGGTCTTGTACATAGGGGCAGAGGGAATTTAAGTCACTCATTAATTACGCCAGCTAATTTAAAACTAAAGAAAAGCTATTTAAACTGTTTATTCGTGAATACTTAACATCCATCTTTCTTGGCTGTCGCAATTGTTCATTTTATTTCCAGAACTTTTTGCATATCCATTGAAGGAGCTTCAATCTCAACCAGGAACCTGCATGCTATTAATAAAACGCAGTCCCCTTTTCTCTCCCGTTATGCTACTATGTTAGAAGGGGGAAGGAGATATTTCTCGTTGAACAAGCGTCCTTCAAGTGCTTGGAAGCACAGGACATGAGTTGCTAACCGGGGGGTTCAAGACACGACAGCTTTACTTCATACAGGAGATTCTCTTGTTGCTGGTGCCAACAACTCAGAAATGGGTCAACCCCAATGGTGCTGTTGATGGCATTTTTCAACCACTGTTCATTGTAAGTCGATCTAGGTCCTGGGGCATAACCCGAAGCAATTTAAAAAGGATACGTTTATCACAGTAAACGAAGAGAAGCTGAACCTTGAGGTCCAATTTTTTTCGTGGATTAATGAACCTATCTCACTCCTTCCCTCTCCCACCTACTTCTTCCCACCTACTTCTTCCTCCCTTCCTACACTTTAAAAAAAATCACACTCCTTCCCACTTCCACTCACTCTCGCCGACTCCTTCCCACTCGTACATATAACTACTATTTTTCATACTTTGAACATTTTTATAATTTATGTACTGTATGTACGAATAGTCTGATAACAATTAAGAAATGTTTTATTTATTTTTCGAATGTTATGGAAATATTTGTTAGTTATGCCGTAAATTGTAAATGACATAATTTTTGTTATATATATTGAAGAAATAATAATTTTTTTCCTGAGTTGTTAAGCAAATGCTAGTTATTTGTGACTAATAGATATTTTGGGTTTGTTTCTGTATATGGAAGAGATGTTTTTTTTTTTTGCGTTGGTAAATGGGTGAAGTTGGGAAATATGGTTTGGTTAATAGTTGAAGTTGATTGAGATTGGTAGAAGTGAGTTGAAATAGTTTGAAGTGAGTATTTTTTTTTGTTGAAGTTCGTTAAAGTTGGTTGAAATATTTTGATTTTTTTTTTTTGTATGATGGATAAAAGTTGGTTAAAATAGTGGGAAGTTAGTTGAATTTGGTTAAAGGGGGGTTGAAGTACGTTGAAGTTGATATTTTTTATTGAAATTCATGGAGTGGGTTGAAGTTGGTTGAAGTAGGTTGAAGTTGGCTGAAGTTAGTTGAAGTGGGTTGAATTTTTTTTGTATGATAGATAGAAATGGGTTTAAACAGTGGAAAGTTGGTTGAAATTGATTTGAAGTGGGTTGAAATTGATTAAAGTATGTTGAAGTGGGCTGAAGTTGGTTGAAGTAGGTTGAAGTTAATATTTTTTATTGAAATTCGTGGAGTGGTTTAAAGTGGTTGAAGTGAGTTGAAGTAGGTTAAAGTTGGTTGAACTTGGTTGATTTTTTTTTTATGATGGGTAGAAATTGGTTAAAATAGTAAAAAGTTTGTTGAAATTGATTAAAATTTGTATTTTTTTATTGAAGTTCGTGGAGAGAGTTGACGTGGATTGAAGTTGATTGAGTTTGGTAAATTTGAATTTATCAACAAAAAGAACAAGGCCTGAACATATGTGTATTTTTTTCGTTGTTCGTACGTATTTGGTTAATATTTGAAAAAAAATGCATCCTCAATTTGTTTTACAAATAACAAAAATTACAATTTTTGAGGTAATAATAGCCACGAAACAATATTTCGTACCCGAGTCAACACAGAAAAATATTTTTTTCAATCTAAAAAAAAATTATCATCAGTAACTACTATCACAAATAAAAGACTACATTTAAAAACAAAATACATAACTTACATCAACTCCCCTACTTCGTTCAATTCACAGCAGACTATTTAATTTTTTTTGATGGAAAATTTTGACGGGTATTTAGCCTGTCAAAATGTGTGACGGACTAATTGACGGAAAGAAAAAGTTTTTGACGGGCGCACAGTGATCGCAGATCTCGAAAATTTTTTTGACGAGGTGGGGAAAATTTTGACCGTGTCCGTCAAAAACTCTGATTAATTTTGACGGACTCCAAACATTTTTGACAAGTCCGTGAAAAATCTGCAAAAGTAATTTTTTTTTTTTGACCGTTGCTGTCAAAAGCCCACAGCTGTCAATTAATTCAGGCAGCCCCCTGCACCCAGAGCTTCAAGCCTTCATCTGCAAAAGGAAATGCTTTTTGACTGTGAGCATGGACAGACGCCCGTGACCCCCTTTCCTCTTCCTCCATAAATCTCATCTGGTTCTCAGGCTCATCTCTTAATCTGCCCGAACCCTAAGATTTCCCTCAATCTCTCAGGTGCCACTCGCCATTGTTGTTACTGTTGGTCCATGCTCACAGTTTCACAGGTATGCACCTCTACGTCTCCGTTTTTTCATTTGTTGTTCAATCCAATTTTCTCTTAATCTCCCAGTTCTCTCAGTCTACCCTAAATTTCTGATTTTTGCACGCTTTTGTCTTTGTTTCCTTTTCCGACACTGTTGGCCGGAAAGCTAGGGTTTGCCACTGAAAATCGAGCCTAAAAGCAACAGGACGAAGAACAACGAAAGTTAGTGTTGAGCTCTGTTCACCTCCTCCTGAGTTCCTGAAGGTATTTTTCATGCTATTCCCTTGGCCGGAAAGCTGGGGTTTTCTTATTCCCCCTTCTTTGTTCTGTAATTTTGGAGCTGCCTCAGTATATTAAGGTTCCAACAATGGATAGCATTGAGGTTCATGTCTGATTGTGGATCGAATGGGAGGGAGTTTCGTAAGATTGGCCTGGGCTTATCCCCCAGCTAAATCCTTTTCACTAAATCATATGGTTGGACTTGCACAAGAGCATGAGGCTACCTGCTTCCCTTTTATCCACACATAAGTAAGGTTGTAGCTGTTCCATGTTGTATGAGAAGTATTGACAGGTGTAATTGGTGCTTTTTGACAAACTTTTCATTTGTTGTTGATCAAGTTGTTTATGTATTTGTACTGAGAAAGGTAGTTAACGAAATCAGTTTCTTTTAAGTCATTTTCTTTCGGAAGTTAGGAAGTTAAGAAAGTCTTAGAGCGAACCCACTACCCTGCCATTGTCATAGCTATGAGCGTATGACTTTCAATTGTAGATTGTTGTGGTTCTTTGAAATGGTTCTGGATTCCTATCCCAAAATTTCCTGAAATATATCAAGATACTGCTGTAATACTGTGTTGCTATATAAATTATGTACATGAATAACAATAGGAACAACATTGAATATATCAAGACATAGCCCTTGAATGCTTCCCCCCCCCCAAAAAAAAAACACACACAATGTCTTCCGTGCTTTTCCAGGGAGCATGCCACCTAGAGTTTGAACCTTGGATCCCTCAGTTATGTCTTATGAAGAGGGGGGTAATTTTATGAGCTACTGAGGCTCTGACAAATGTGTGCTTTGGTTATTTGTGCTCCTAGCATGATTTTCTTCCTAGCCTGGGGTGTCTGAGTGAGAGGTACTTTTGAGCCAGTGAGACAGATGCCTTGGGCTCACAAAATCAATTTTGCTCATTCATCCTCCTAGCATGAACCCCCCCCCCCCAAAAGAAAAGGAAAAGGAAAAAAAGAACCGTAATAAAGTCTCATTTGAGTAATGAGGTGGACTAAGATCTTGGTTTTGTTTTAATCTTTCCCCCATTTTGCCAGCTTCAGTGCTTTGTGTAACATGCCTCATTTGTTTGGTGGCAGAGATATGGACCTGTTTAACCTTAGATGTCTGTGCATTTATCAACTTGCCTTACTTAGAAATCAAGCCTTTTCCTTCTGTGCATTATGATTTGGTGCTTTAAAAATTGTAGTGTTTTAAGTTCTGGCTATATATAATTAAATTTATAAAAATCATTTTCATTCGAATGGATGTGGTTTAATTGGTGTGGCGTTTGCAATTGGCGGCGGAACTGGGGATTTGGGCGCCGTGGCTGGAGGCTGAGCGGTGGCTGTGGGCACCGAGGTTGCGGTCTGGTGACGGTGGGTGAGTGCACGGAGGTTACCTGCTCCGGTGGACGGTGAAGGGTCGACTGTTGCCGGTAAATCAGTTCTTCTACCCATATTTGATTTTGTGAGAATTGATTGGGTAATGTTTGTGAGCAATTGCGTTGTGAATTACTGATTGGGAAACCATGTTTCGTTGTACATCTAGCACAGAAATGAAAATGAACCCATCCTTGATTGTAATTATATTAATTAAGGAAGGGTTGTTATTAAATCTGAATTGTACTTTTTTAATATTTACAAGATTTGGTTATATGTTCATTTCACAATTATCTGTTTGTAACTTCAATAGGTGTCATGATAGTTTTCCATTGTACATAATAATGTCTCCTGATAATGTACAATACAAGTTCATTATCATAGTCAAGTACCGGTCATATATATGTGATTACTGATTAGGAAAGCAGCTTAGTGTTGAGGTGCATGTTTTCGAGTAATTGATCGCTATCGTAATATGCTGACAATTAGCAAATTTGGCCACTAGCACAGGTGTGCAGAACAGTGAATGGTATGATGTAATTAACCCTAAATGAACCCTAATTAAACCCTAAACCGTAAACCCTAAACCCTAAAGACAGAAACCCTAAACCCTAAACCCTAATCCCTAACCCTAAACCCTAAACCCTTGAAACCCTAAACCCTAAACTCTCAACCCTTGAAACCCTAAACCCTTGAAACCCTAAACCCTAGATACCCTAACCCCTACAACCCTAAACCCTAACCCTAAACCCTAAACCTTACAAAGCATACACCGTAAACCCTAAACCCTTACAACCCTAAATCCTAAACCCTAAACGTCCCCCCTAAACCATGAACCCTAAACCCTAGAATCTGTAAACCCTAAACCGAAACCCGAAACCCTAAACCCTTCAAACCCTAAACCCTAGATACCCTAACCCTTACAACCCTCAACCCTAACCCTAAACCCTAAACCTTACAAACCATACACCCTAAACCCTAAACCCTAATCTGTAAACCCTAAACCCTAGATACCCTAACCCTTAGAACCCTAAACCCTAAAAGCCCTAAACCCTAAACCCTAAACCCTAAACCCTACAAACCCTAAACGCTAAACCGAAAACCCTTCAAACCCTAAACCGTTGATACCCTAACCCTTACAACCCTAAATCGTAAACCCTAAACGTCCTCCCTAAACCGTAAACCCTAAACCCTAGAATCTGTAAACCCCAAACCAAAACCCTAAACCCTTAACCCTAATTTGTAAACCCTAAACCATAGCGCCTAACCCTAAACACTGAACTGATAATGTTGAAATTCATGTGTACATCTTTATAAATTGCATGTTATCTCCTAACATAATAGCAAGAAGTGTCGTGAATAATTATGTCTATGATGTAATGTTGTGTATTACCATGTCTTCTTTCATTTGTACTAATCCTTTGTGCGGGTTGACTTTAGATTTTAGGATGGGGAAAAAACGAAAATTCAATATCGATGCAACTAAATCTCGGAAATGTTGCTGTAAGTGTCACGAGGTAGGTGTTAATGATGTACCACTTTGTTCCTTGTGCGGAGTTGCTATTATGTGAAATGACTATGTGAATTGCATAATTTTGGTGAATACATGCTTAGTATTTATGTAGTTTTGTTGATGTTGTGCGCGAGTTGTCCCAACTTTGATTTTAACCAACTGCTTGTTCAAGTACCGTAATGTTTTCATATTGGGGCATGACACATATGATATGACCTTCAAAAAATTTAGTAGTCACCACATATGAAATGGACGTACCACATCATCGGTTGTGGATGTATCACCGTAGAGACAAACGCAGTGGTGAATTGCGGGACGAATTCATTGATGGGGTGGAGGATTTTGATAAGCATGCTCGAACCCAACATGATTTCATCACGAACGGATTTTGATAAGCATGCTCGAATTCATTAATGGGTTCAAGGTAATAAATATTCTAATACACATTGTTCTCTTTGTGAATACGCAGGATGAACCCACAAAGAGATGGCAGGAGTACAGGTCCTTCAACTCCTCCACTGACGACAGCTCTCAAAGCCTTCCACTGTCTGAGCGTGACATTTGGGTTCAAGGAAATCTCAATAGCAAGGGTCGCGTGTATGGCTTTGGTGCTGAGGGAGTTGTGATGAGGGAACGGTCTCGCATGTCAGTTTCCAGTCGTTCGTCCTCTGTGAACAACTACAATGCACGTGAGATGGCAATGAGATTGAATGAGACCGCGGTCAAAGCAGCGAAGGACGCTCGTCAAGCGGAGGAAGCTCGCCTCAGAGAGATTCAAGAGCTTCACAAACAGGTTCAGGAGAAGGAAGCTCAATTCCAAGATGAGTTGGCTCAAGAGAAGGAGGCAAGACACCGAGATAAGGAGAAGGTCAAGAGCAAGATAAGCAAGCTCTGGAGGTTCTTCAATAGTCAGCAAGCTGGGTCATCAGCAGCACCGCCAGAAGATGATGACGAAGATGAGCCCGATTCATCCCACTTAGGTGACTCCTCCGACGATTAGTTACGTTCTGTTGTAGTTCCTGGTAAATGTTTGTTATGTTGATTGATTATGCAAGTAGACTCAATGTAGGGACATGTACGTTAATTTCTGAGTTTTATTATGTAAATAATTTCATTTCATTTGTTTCCTTACATTTGATAACATTAATTAGAGTTGCAAATGCTAATTTCGGAAAAACCTGTGACTTTTTAATATTATTATATTGTAATTACATTTGTAGAATTTATTGACTGGATATACATCTTCCGTCAAAATTCTTGACGGCCTGCGCTACAACAGCCTGTCAGAAACAAAACCCGAAACATGCATTACTTGACAACAATATTTTTTGACGGACGCCGTTATCCGTCAAAATTTTAGTTTGACGGGGAATGAGTCCGTAAAAAAACCCGTCAAAGCTCTAATTTGACTGCAATGAGTCCGTCAAAAAAACCGTCAAAATTCTAATTTGACGGAGATGAGTCCGTCAAAAAACCCGTCAAAATAAAACTGACGGTATTTTCAGTCCGTCAAAAAGTGCCGTCAGTAAAACTTTGACGGATTGAAAGTCCGTCAAAGTTTTCCGTCAGAAATTTTGACGGACCCGTCAAACACTTCATTTCGACGAAGCTTTTTTTGACGGACGTTATTTCCGTCAAAATTGCCGTCAAAAACATGATTTTCCGTCAAAAACTACACTTTTTTCCGTCAAAAAATCTGTCAAAAAATACTCATCCAATCTACAGTGATTCTTTCCCACTCCTTCTCACTCCTTCCCACTCCCACATATAATAAACCACTCCTACCCACTCCCTTCCGCCCTTTTCCCACTCCCACCAATTACACACCTGCAATTTTTCAACAGAAAGAACAAAGCCTTTGTTGTTTCTCATTTTTTGAAGTCTCTTGGTCTCTGATCCCTTCATTTCATTATCATCTTCCTTAATAGAATAATCGAGCTTTCTAATAAATTAGCAACTATTGTTATTATCAACAACTAATTACCCATGTTTCCAATCTATCATCAAATTGAAATATGAGTAAAAGTTAAATCTACTTTAGACTCTGTTAATTATAGCTACATTATTAAGTTTTAAGTTGTGAGAAACTGTAATAAATTGTAAAAAATGTAAATAGTTATAAGTAGTTGTGAGAAACTGTATAATTAAGGCTCTATGAATTTCTAAGCTATTGTAAGTTATAATGATCAGGAATTGTTACAAGGAGTAGTAAGCCATAAGTAGTTCAAAGTTTTAAACTTAACCATACTTGAAGTTGAAAATAATAGAGACTTGATCATTATCATTATAATTTTCAAGGAAATGAATTTTTTGGGGCACAACTGCCCAATAATATCCCAAGGGATTATTGTTATTCAATTTCAATGTTCCATGTATATCTTACCTTTCGCCTATCAAAAAATTTTCAACTGTCTAATAAGATTGACTATATTTAGATCTTCTTATACCCCATGGAAGCTGAAACAACATTACCAGTTATTATTGTTGTTATTTTCATAATATCCCATGGGATGAAAAAGATGAATAGAGCAGTAGCATTTATGATTTATGGTATGTGATTTCAGGTATACGTCCACGTATTTGGGAAGCAGAACTAGTCAAACTGATTCCTAAATTTTGGGATTTTGGGGGTGTTAGCTTTCTTGAGACTCATAATGTGTTTATTAATATGTTTTTATGAAAGACAAAGAGAGATTAATCAATTGATATATTCATCATGTTGTATTTGAATTATCTTGAAATTTATATTGTTTAAATATATCATAAGTGATATTGGCATGCTAGTGCATATTGCTTAATTGAGTTTATATAAGTTGCCACAATATCTTAAGATGATTTAAAATGCAAATTTGAATATGTGATCTTTATGATATTATATTGTGTGATTCAAATTTGAATATGAGATTATGATATTGTGTGATTTAAATTTGAATATGAGATTATGATTCTTTAAATAGAGCCATATCTTTTGAAATTAAATTCTACTTGTTGCTTGACCTAAAAATAGCAACTAACAGATTTGATAAGCTAAATTCCTAAGCAGAATCAACAAGTAGTCGTTGAAGAATTAGCAATTAGCCGTTGAAGATTTTGGGAGCTTTTGTTGCTGAAAATTAGCCGTAGTTCAAGGCTTGAAGACCAGCCGAAGATTTTCTTTCCTTTTTTGAATGTAACGGTTATTTCAATTCTATTTGCTATCAAAAGGAGAGGTCCTTGTAGCTGAAAGTGACACAACAGAGCACAAGCAAAGAACGAGAAGAAAGAGAGCTACACTTACAAATCAAGGGGAGGAATTTGATAAGGGTTTGAGCTTACATTGACATATTTATTTTGCTCTCTACCAAAGAAGTATATCTTATAATTGTTATTTTTCTTTGTATTGGGTTAGGTTGATTAGTCGGAGGGCCGACTACCTAAGTATGGTTGGGGAGCAACACGTATGTTGAGACACTTATAGTTCTAGGGTCAATTAGGAGATTGTACGATAGATGAATCATGTGTAAACGACCGCCTAATAAAAGAAAGAGGTTCAAAATCTCATCAGCGAGGGACACCTATGGGTAGAGGACTATGCGTTGCCAAACCTCTATAAATAATTGTGTTTTGTCCACATTCACATTTTTCTTATTTTTATCTTGATTATCTTGTAACTTTTATGATCACCATATTCAACCCCTCTAGAGTGATTTAACTAACTAAATTGGGCCAACAAGGAGTATTTGGTTGCAAGAGCTTTTTGGGAGGTTTTAACTATTTTGACTAGTCAAACAGTTAAATTAGTGTTTGGTTGAATAGCTATTTGGAAGAGCTGTTTGGATCCAAACAGCTCTTTCTCAAAAGGCTCTTTCCATTAGCATTTTGAAAATAGCTATTTGTAAAAATGACATAACTACCCAAGAGTTTGAAAAAATTATATCATATCCCATTAGCCTTTTGTAGGTGATATTTGATATTGTGTATTATTTAAATTTAATATGTCTAAGACTAAATCATTTGAATATTTAAATTTCAATTCATAATAACAATATATGTAGAAAATAATAAAATAATATTTTAAGATATAATTATCATGTACATAGATAAACACAAGTTGAAAAGAAAAAAAATATTAATAAGAATACAAATTATGTACAACTAGTAACAAATTAAGATTTTATCAATACAGTTAATTTGTACATATGACATCAATTTAATTCTTTTTGTAAAGAAAATAAGATAACTAGTAAATGAAAAAATTATTTTTAATTAAAAAATAATTTAAAGATAATGGCATAAATGAAATTTTACTAAATTTCTTTTTAAAAAATAGCTAATTTTACTGAACACTTCTTTTACAAGCAACTGATTCAAATAACTAATTCAAATAGTTAATAGCTAACAACTAACACAAACAGTTAACAGTTGTTTGCCAAACAGGGCCTTTGTTTCTTGTTTCAATTTCTAAACCCGGTAAGCCTAGATATAAAACCTTTCAGCTAGTTTATGGACTTTTTTTCTTTTTTTAATTAAAGAATGTTTGACATGCCCAAATCCTAAATGTAACATTGAAAATTCATAGCCATCAATGCTCACATTATTTACAAACTAACGCTGATCTAACAGTCTCCCAACCGCTCACAACTTCCATTGGCCAGATGCTCTTTAAGTTGATCATTGACACCAACCGAAACTAATTGCCCCTTAATCATTTACTAAGAAAATCCTGTCGTCGTCGTCGTTCGGAATTCCAACAGGACTCAGTCCACCAATAGGCCCAAAATCATATAGCTTTGCCCAAGAGTCTTCTACATGATGTTCCATCATCATCCAAACAATTGTCCCAGAGAAATTCCCCTTTCCATACAACTAGCAGTCATGACAAGAGTACTCTGAAGTACCAAACATTCGAAGTGGGTAAATACCTCTGGTGAGAGGAGGCTTCTTTATCAAGTGAAAGGACTCACTACCCATGTCAAAGGCAAGGACATCATAGCCTGCATTCTAAAATGGTGAACCTGAAAAGCATGACCAATAAATCACATTCAAAAAGCAACAAACGTGTGTATAGGAGTCAATTCGTGGGAAAGGAGGATCAATATCTTCTTGTCCTCGTTGAAATGGTGTTGTTAACTCCCCATTGTATGAGTCATAATAGTATATAGTCCTCCAGCAATTGGTGGAGAGAGCATAGACCTTGGCATGCCAACGAAAGCGGTCACGAGTATCATCGTGAGCCCATTCTGAAACGACAACCACCTTGAGATGATTTGTATCTTCATCATATCCAAACCCATCATCTAAGCTCAATTGCCGCTTCATTGTGAGAACATCATCATCAGGGTTCCATCGTCCACCTATCAATCGAGAGGCAAAGGGAAATGAAACAAAAGGTAGAATACGTTTGTGCTTTCCAGTACCAAGGTTCCAAAGTACAAGGGTACGAAGTCACCTCTCAATTAGCATATTAAATATACAATACATAGCATTCATAGGGCGGAAAACACTAATACTCCTATGGAAGTCATTCTTATTTTGTACACCTTCATCCAGAAATAGTGGCCACTCCAAATCTACCATTTTTTCGTAACTTGGTCATCAAATAACGATATAACATAAAGTTTCGGTTGCAGGATCCTCTCGAAAACAAAGTAACTTATTGCTATTGTTGACATGGGAGATATATATATGGCTAGCCATTGATGAATGATGGTTTTTGAACTAGAGTGCCAACTTTTACAAGCACTTTTAAGTTAACCGTTGACCTCAATAGAATTTCGATCTCCACTTCTTTGGCAATTGTGTTTTTGCCTCCATCTCTTGCAATGGAATAGAGAGAATTCGAGGTACAGGGAAAAGGGTAAAGCGAAAAAAGGTGGCAAGAGGAGTTACAAAATGGATCTCTAGTAAGATGCAATGATTAATAAGAAGAGTCCATTAAACAAAAATAAAGAATATGGCCAAAAAAAAATCAGAAGAAAAGAAAAGGAAAAGAAAAAGAAAGATCAATGTGGCTTGATTTTCTTAAGGAATACATGTTATTAGGTGCAAGTTCATGTGGTGAGTTAGAAGCTTAACCTTTTGGATTGGCACATCATGAAAGTAGGGCGTTTTTCTTTTGCCTGGCTAAAATTTGACGACAATCACTGTAATTCTCTCTATTAACTGGCTAGAAGTAGTAATCTTTTGCTCTCTTCCTTTCTGTTAGGTTTTCTTGTAGCTATGGGCAATTGCGATGGTTAAAGATACTACAAAAATCACTAGCAATTAGAGGAAAAAATCAGGCGCATACGACAAAGTAAGAGTAGAAACACAAACTTGTTGATAAGACCACCTCACATTAGAGATATAATGAAATGATCTCTTTAGGCATAACCATTTAAAAACTTTGAGATGACTAGCAATTCATATCAAAGGGACATTTAATTTAGCAACAACTATGTAGTATTTTTCTAAAAAAGTTACTTTAATAAATGTTTGTTGTAAAAATGTTTGCTTTAGAATGTCTCTTAGGTGATTTCGTCTCTCACACAAAATATGCGAGATGAGAAGAAAGAATGTTGGAACCGTGGAATGGGTGTTGGGAAGTTGCACCAGTTTCAAATCGCATGCTACATGCAAGCTCCTCTATAATCTTTTCGTGGATTGTAAGACGACTATTCCATAGCCTCTTGATTTCTTTCATTTCCAGGCAGTTTTTTTTGGGGGGGGGGGGGGGGGGGGCCCCTTTAGCCTTTTGGTTTTGGTACGCAGCTCGTCCAAATTATTAATTTTTTTGAAAAAGAAAAGTCATAAGAGGAAATAGGGGATTGAAAAATGGTATGAACTCAATCCGGCTATGAGAAAGAGGGCCAGATAAGTGCTGGGCTTCCCACTGCATTTTACATGTACATGGTTTGGGCCTGATTGCAGTGATTATTATTGTCTAGTGTATAGATATGACAAAACTGACCCGAGATCCAAAACCTAGAATGAACGACCCGTATTCATACCCGACCTAACATCCAAAATAAATTCGCCTGAAAGTGAACCCAAAAGCCAAGTTGACCCGAACAGAACCACACCCGATCCGAAAATTTTTACAAAGTTGCTTATTTTTGTATGAAAAGCATATTTGACCAAAAATCGGTTAACCCGAAGCCGACCCGAAGCGAAGTCAACCCAACCCAAACCAAACTGACCCAGAACACGACTCAACCCAAACTTAACCGAATAACCCATTTATCAAGTCTACAATCATGCATTCCTAGAATCAAACACTTGAGTTAATTTTAAAAAACCCTCGATCGTTAACAGCAATGAACCTTCAAGAAGACGAATCATTATAACGAAGTCAACTTGTCTTTTTCTTTGGGTGAGTTCCCGGCGGGGGGGGGGGGGGTCCCCCCTCTTCAGGCTGGAAGGGCTGCAAGCATGGTTGCCTAACAACGTTATGCAGCAGTCCAGATCCAGAATTTTGATGTTGGTACTTGGTATTGCACAAATGCCTTGCATTTAATAACAAGAGAGGACAAATGCCAACCTCCCATCTGATCCAATTACCATTGGAAAAGCTGAAGGTAAAGCCAAGGTGTACATCACAGCAAGCATTTTTAGACATGCCGCTCCAACTAAGATCAACGTAAGAAATGAGATTCATCAAAGAATTCCTAAATCCTGCAATATGAAAGGTGCAGGCAAATCACATTATTCTATATCATCCATTGGCTTAAGCTGAAATTGAGGATTCGCTAAAAATCTCAGAAAAGTAATCCAACACGTTATGAATCACTGACTTGTCGCAGCGTTGGCATTGATTCTCCAGCCAAGAAGGACTTGATGAGGGTGAGAGCAGCCTTGGGTCGATGTAGGGGAACTTCATGGCCAGCTCCCCTTACCACAACAAAAGTGAGGCCCTGGTATTCTTGTGTCCATCCTGCAACCTGCTCGACAAACACATGGGATAACAAAACATGCATATTCACAAGATGAAGATGATGGGCTGATAGCAGATAACCATGTCTAATAGAAATATTATTAGTAGAGAAAAGCTAGAAATATGATTCTTGATTTGGAATATCACAGGTATTCACAGCTGCAGGACCCAAGAAACCCACCTAACTAGAGCCGTCATATTTCATCGACTCACTGTACATGCCATGATGCAACTCTCACATTTCATTGTCATGGACTTTGATAATTCTGATTCTAACACTAGCACCATTTACTATCATAGAATTTTTCCCCAAATTACATAAAATGTAGCACTTGAAAACACTTTTAACAAGGGCATTGTAATTGATCCAGTCTATGGAATGCCCTCCTTCCAAGCATAGGAATGCTCTTGGTCCCACCACTGGTTGTGCACTTGTGCCTTTATTTGATCTTTTTTATAAAAACAGATAAAAAGTTCAGAGGTATTGAAAACCAAAAAATTAAGACATTGTCAAGTGGACGTATATATAGAGTACAAGGAAACCTAAAAGCAAAGAGCACCCAATTTCCAAGTCTGCTTCTCCACACATAGAGAAGGTGGTCACAACCTATGTTGCGGGCGGCTAACTCTGGAAGGGCAGAAAATTGGCAAGCGATTTGGGTTTTTAATTTTATAACAAAGAGTCAGATTGGCAAATACAAGGAACGAAACTAAACAAAATAGAAGACAAAGAACACAGTTGATAAATGAAAGAAGTTGCCTGCTGTACACCCAGAGGTGATTGAATTACCTGCCCGTCATCATGCCAGGCATGCCAAGGTTTAGTTGTTGGCAGCATAAGAGCATTAATATTGTATCTT
>JACYFF010002017.1:59078662-59151444 GCA_017589665.1 Selenicereus undatus
TCTGCGCACTACATGGAATAAGAGACCAAATTTATCATTTTTGGCTTACATTTATTTACCTACATTATTACGTAAATGGGTTGTATTTTGTTGTGGATTTAGCTTCCATAAAAAAGGGCTCACTTTGTCTCTTGTGTTTGACTTCTAAAGGAAACTTCTTTATGCGGTGAATAGGGTCATAATCCCTTGATTTTTCTGGGGTGAGGAAGTTTGGTATGTTGTTCCTGACCCTATCCTCTTTACGCCCGATGGTCAGATTGTCATTAACTCATTTTAACCTTCCAAAGTTGTTAAAGTCTTACCAACACTTAATTTGTGTGTTTGCTGCTTCTGAATATGAAAATTTGGAGCCTTGTTGTGCCAACATTGTTCTTGATGATTATGAATGCCTCTGGTTTATACTGGAGATGAACTTTGGTTGTATCAATTCTTGTTTATTAGTGGAAGGTTTTAATCATATTTCTAATAGGCTCGTGGTTTTTTCCTCATTAGCATTTTTGAATTAATTATTAGTGTCTCATGGTTTACTTTGTGTAGTTGATCATTTACATGCAGTCATTATTGTCTTTAGTTTATATTTTGTTTGGTTGATTACCCATCTTACAACACAAGAGGGGAAATGATTTATTTAGATTCAATTTGCATTTGGATATTTTGTGCGCTTCCCAAACAAAGAGCTAACAAATCCTTGGTCGCTTGTTGTATGACCCTTTTATTGTTCAAAATGGGTAATGAATTTGGTGTGTCTTTATGGTTACTGTGAATACTAACAGCTACTCTCAACTTTGAAGATCCATTTGGGTGACATTTTGATTTTATAAACTTATTACAATGAAAATATCCCAACAAGTACAATTACTAACAATTGAAAAATATTGAATCGTAAGGCCACGGCAACATTAGACTATTTGTGCTCTTGAGTTTGCTACAATATATTGCTCATGAGATAAGTGCTTATGTTCTTATGCTTATGTTCTTTAGGAGAAGCTCAAAAATATGTACATCTAGAGAATGCCGCGAGGGAAGCGCCCTTGATGAGGAAGCTCACTAAGTTAGAAGATTGTAGGAGCATCATATTGTATTTAAATAATTTTCAATGGTTGATTAGGCATCACTAGATCTGTCAATTCGGGCGGGCGGGTTAAATATGGGTTGGGTGTATTCGGGTTCGGATAAAATATGGGTCGAGTGTATTTTGGGTTCGGGTAAAATACGGGTCGGGTGTATTTCGGTTTTACGGGGTTTCAGATCAACCCAATGGGTTTAGAGCGCCTTTTCCGTGAGTTATTTTTCTTTTTTTAAAATCAAAAAATCTGCATATTTATTACTCAAAATTGTCATTATTTAATGAAAATGCATAATAGTTGTAATTTCTCAAAAGAATATTAAAATATTCAAACATTTTATTATAATATATGAACATCTTGTATGGGCGGGTAAAGAATTAAGCCCCACTTGATTTTGGGCAGCCCATCTAGAGCATTTTAATGGGTTGTAGCAGTTTCACCGCTAATAATCTATTTAATAATTTAATATTTTTATTAACTAACATACCAATGTCCAATTAGGTAAAACTTTATTAATAAACCGACCCCAATACGAATGCGACTAGCCTTTTTTTTACCATTCGTATCATAGTTCAAGACTAGTCAGAACGAAAACCAAATAAAATTAAATAAAAGAAGTACAAAATATTATCTTACAATTATAACATCAAAAATTTAAATTATTAAAAATTAATTAATTTTAGAAAAATTAGACAGATTTGTTTAACTAACTATATAATGGTATGACTTTCGCATCTTTAATGTCTGTGTTCTTTTAAATTAACTTTTTAAAAAAGATTATATAGTTATTCCATGCAATTTTATACCTATTTTAAATATTTTTTCATTTAAAAGTTGTGTGCGATTTTATTTTCAGAGAATGGAGAAGAAAAAATGAGGCTATTATTGTTTAATTTGTAAATAGATGCAATAGTTATATAATATCTTTTCAAAATACTCAATAAAAATGACAAATCATTATTGTTAAAAGAGATAAATTAGAGAAAAATAAAAAAATAAGGATATAATGTTCGGGTCAAGCGGGCGAGTCCGGGTACGGGTCGAGTTTGACCCGCTAATTTGCGGATTTTTTGGGTTCGGTTTATTTCGAGTTTGAGTTCATAAAATCGTGTTCAAAACCCAAAATTTTCGGGTTGGTTCGGGTCGGATTTTCAGGTTGGGTCAATTTTTGACAGGTCTAGGCATTACCAATTGTCTGCAATGATCGAGTATGTCACTTGATGAGTTGCAGGCTTTGTTCCTATTTAGTTTTCTGCAAGAAAGTTGGGACACTGTTGTTACATCATTGAGAAATTTTGCACCTGAAGGAAAGTTGCTTATGAAAATAGTCAAAGCCACCCTACTGAATGAGGAATCAAGAAGAAAAGAATATATTCCTCCAGCCTATCAAATGTCAATGTGACTTAGGATTCCAATAGAGGCAAAAGTAAAACCAAAGATTCCTGTCAGAATAAAGACAAGTCTAGGGGGAGATCAAAATAAAATTTTATAGTGTAATGCCTTGCATGTTAAACTTGATTAATACAATAAGATAAAGAATAACTAATCAGTAAGCTGCAGCAGTTATGCTTTAAAAAGTTCATTTGTACTGATTTGTATCACATGAAATCAAAATATATTATTAACATCATATCAAAGGCGTTGTTAAGAAACAAAGAATGAAAATTTTATCTAATAATCATTAACTGTTTTCCTCAAAAAAAAAACTGTGTGCTTGTTTGTAGGTTTAGTGTTCCCGAGTGACTCGACATGAAGTGTTTATATGTATAAAGATGAGTTATCTCTAAATAAGCTCCAATTAAAAAGTTTTACATAGGAGATTAATGTATGATATCAAAAAGAATAGTGAGAATATAAACAACTTTATAAATGCTTTAGCAAATAAAAGGCAAAATCAGAGCCATAAATGATTTCATCCAATACTTATGAAATTCAAAGAGATACGTGACATTGGAATAGTGAGAAACAAAGAAAGGAAAACTAGGAATGGAAAGAAAGGATATACGATATAGGTATTTCACAAGATAGGATATTTCCATGGAAAGAAAAATATCTCATGTACCAAAATGAAATTTCTCAGGAAGAGGATGTGATTAAGATTATACAAATTTGCAAGGACCAAAAATGTAATTTTACAAATGGAGAATGCTATTTGTAGGAAGATTTTAGTAAGTGATGTGATTGGTGGATGAGATGAATAGCACACAGAATTTTGGTTAAATGGGAATGCATGATGATTTTTGATGGTCTTCCATACACCCACCAAGTCTCCATCCACTCACTCTCTTGATGCTCCTCATTCTGCAATCTTCTTTTTCTTTTTTTCTCCCATTTTCTCTACTAAAATATGGGTTGATAGCCCATCGTTCTATAGATGATTATGGCTCTGTAGCCCACCCGTTGTTGATTGCCACTTCCCATTATTTTCATCAAACATCGTTTTCTTCCTCTTCCATCTTCCTATGGAAATAGCAAATAATTAAAGATAATCCCTTCAAATTTTATTTTCTTCCTCTATAGAATCCAATCTTCCTCTTTTTTTATATGCAAGAGTGTTTTGGGTACGATCTAAGTGGCTTATGTTTGATTATGTGTTTCAATTGTTGAAAATTATTCGGGTTCCATGTGCATGTGCAAGAGTAATAAGTATGAGGTTTCAAAAGTCTCATCAGTGTCTTGTGCATGTAATAATCTAGGTGACTTAATAATTTCAAACGTTGGAAAGTTGGAATGAGTTATAGGTGTGGGAAATCACAACCGAAACAAGTTAGACAGAAGGTTGACTTCAAGAATAAACTGGTACTGATCCATAAGTCCAAAATTTATGATTTTGTAGAGGATGTTACATTTGTGAGTTACCTTTCAATAAGCTTTGGAATCACTTGAATTTTGTATGTATAGGCTAAGATATGATCATGTTATTGGAATTGTGAAGTTTGTATGCAAATTGTGCATGCATGGTTTTGTTTAAGTGAAAATTTGAAGGTAATATTGTGATATTGGCATTTCGATGTACGAATGAAAGATGTAGTACATTTCCTAGGATTTCTATATTTAGTTCTTATGAGATACTTTAAGGTCTAAAGTGAAAGATATGAGGTGTTCGACTCGAGCATAAAAATATGTCCTGTTTTGGGTATAATTCCTATGAAAATTTATCGACATTGATGTTGCAACTTTGAATCTTAAGTAATTAAAGCCTATGGGTAGTAATGGTATGTTTCATTAAGAATTTTTTAAGAATAATTAAAGAAATATGGGGTGGAATAATTTGTAACGGTTAGGGAGGAAAGTGTATGATGGCTTTGACTTGAGCCTTATTAGTATCCATGTTAGGTTCTAAGCACCAACAAAAAAAAAATTAAGCAAGAAATTTAAAGTGAAAACAAGTTATTGTCATTGAAAGGACACTAGGGATTAGATGAGTAAACATGAGTTGTATGTGTGCTCATACTTACGAAGTATCTAGAATGCTTGGGTTTAAAAGGATTAAAGAACATTTTTGTTCATCTACTGAAAAGCAAAATGAGGATATGCTTACATGTTTAAGGCATGGTCATTGAGGAAGTAAAGCTTCTTTAAGCATAAATGATTTAAAGAGTGTCGAAAACAACCTCAAGCAAAATGAAAAAGAGAGGGGGAAAAAAGAAGCTCAATTATCAGGGCAGTAGTGAGAGGAAAATGTGAGTCCAATTGAGTCACTTGATGCTGAATTTTAGAGACCCTAGAAATTATATGAATGTTCTAGAAAAGAAACTTTCAAATGCAATTACAAGAGAAGGGTCCATGAAGTGTTAAGACATAGGGAGCAAATGTGACTCAAAGGAAGAAGAAAAATTATAATGACCAAACTTGGGCAAAGAGATAAAATGAAAAACGTTTTTGATATTGATAGTGCACAAGCTACTAAATCACCTTGGGGGGTGAATAAGGTGATGATCAAAATCATAAATTAACGAAAATAAAACACGAAAAATAAGCTTGGACAAAACACAAGTGAATTTTTTAACGAGGTTGGGCCTCAATAGGCTTAATCCCCACATAAAATTCCCTACTCTAGGATTAACCTGAATTTTTATTAGAATGGATGATTACGCAACTCTAGAGTATACCTACTCTAAGTTCCAACTCCCAAGTTGACACCCTCAACAAGGCTTGATAAAGTTTACTCTTCAACTCTATGATCCCACCTAAAAAACACTACTTTGAACAATACAAAAATCAATAGCAATTCAAGGCTCAATGAATTTCAAGAGAGTGAGTGCTTGTATATGCCAATGAGTGCTCTTTTCTTGATTTCTTTCTGCTTCAGGATCACCTCCTTTTTATAGCTCAAAGCACCTGGAGAATTTGATAAAGTAGCTGTTGCACTTTTGAAGAAAGGTAGCCAGTTCAAAGCATTAAATCATGGTCTTCAAGGCCTTGATATTTGCAGATTTCCCAAATTTTGCTCAACGTTCATCTTCAACGACTAGAACCTATTTTTGGCAAGAAATTTTGGCTGGAAGCCTTCTAGAACCATGATTTGTTGGCAACATATCACCTTGAGATAATCCACATAATATTTTCTATGACTTTTGCTCCTTTGACTTAATCTTAATCTTATTTATGGCAACCAAAATAAGTTTGTTCATAATTTTTAGTTTTAACTATATTTGATAAAATCAAATTCAAAACATGTCTTTCATTCAAAAATTACAAAGAGGGCTTTGAGGGAGTCAACAATCTCCTCCTTTTTGATGAAAGGCGATATTTTACATTTGATTTATTGGAGCAGATGTCGTATAAAGTGGTTTTGCATAAGTACTTGATACCAATGTATGAAATTGAAAAGTTTGAGAGGCTTACCATTGATGGACATCAATCGAAGCTGTATGTGAGTATAGCCAATTTTATCAATCAACGAACTAAGATTGTATGAGCATTACATATAAAGTTCATTGGGCCAAGTAAGTAAAGGATATAGCAATTCTTAACCCATTTCTCCAACTTAGCTAATTGGGCCTGTGAGTAATGCATTCACTATTGCAATACCAAGATGGATTTAGCTTGCATATTATATAATTTAGTCTAATATACAATATTGAAAAGTCAATGTCCAATATGCAAAGCAATATCAAAGTGTCAATGTCCCACCAATACAGCTCCATGACCATATGATCATGAAATATCAGAAAGAAAATCAAAGTCCAGTCCAATAATGTCCACGATACAAGATCGATACAAAATATAATCCAATAAGGTGGGATGTTCTCCTCCTTTAACTTTCATCAAAATAAGGGGACGGGAACAGGCAATGTTAGTTGCAAGCATGGAAGGTGCATTGTTCAAAATACAAGGTAAAAAGAGACTGAAAAAGATGTACCGTAGTATGCCTAAGTAATCAGCGGAAGTTGGGCGCAGAAGAGGTGGACCAGATGATTTTTTCAGCGGACTGTGTGGCATGGGCAATGTTAGTCATCTGAAAAGGGATAGCTCATTGAGCACCACAGAGAATAAGTCTCGTCGGGCGAATCAGGGAATCGATCTTTTTGTTCATAAGCCCCATGTCTAGTTGAACCTAATCAAGCTGCTGGCGGAGAGTGGCAGTGGTCTCTTACAACCCAACGAGGACAGTAGCAACATTTGGTGTAGAAAGAGTGTCTGGAAGAGTGACTTTGAGGGCAGCGACTTCAGTAGGTGTAAGATAAAAGGCGTGTTGCCACCCTCTGTGTTCGGTTTTGAGGGAGGAGGCAGAGATGATAGACACTGACTGGGTAATGCATTCCTCGGATTTGAGAGGAACTTGAAAGTGTTGGAAGACATGAGTGAGGAGGTTACCATACGGGAGAGGGTGGGCACGGGTCATCCTCACAACTCGATATATATGATCGAGGATGAGAGAGGCATAATAAGCGGAGTACCCCATTCATGAGGCCGTACATAGCTTCAAGAACGATTTCATTTGTGGCTTTTTTTGAGTGATCCTTTAGGTACAACACCCGAACAAACACATAATGAAGCAGTCGAGGTTGTAGGAAGAGAACGTGGTAAGGAGGGGTTCTGTTTTGTCTTTTGTACTCCGCTATTTTGTGAGGACATGCAAACTGGGATAGACACAAGTCCTTGGCACGTTTGTGGGTCAGATTGGAAGGGGCGGTGTTAATAAATTTTAGACCAAAAATAGACTCAAGTATTGAACGGCCAAGAGTGATTTGAACATTCTTGACTATGCTCTTAAGGGAAACGCTATTAGGGGTAGCCTTTGCTTCCAAATTGGTGTAGAATAGACGCACTAGCCTAGGGTATACAGAGTCACCCAGATCATGAAGCCTCATGCAATTATCTTTAGCTAATTTCTCAAAAAATCCCAATTTTTTAGAGACAAAAAAGGAATATCAAGTTTTTTGCAGGTAGAGATGGATCTGTTACAAAAGAGTTGAAACTGTTCTTGACTAGAAAGAGAGGGTAGCCAATCACCTGAAACTAAGTCCAGCAGTCGTGTGGGTTAGACAGTTGGCTGTGTTGAAGAGGGCTCAGGTTGTTGCACAACAGTCGCCGGGGGGGGGGGCAGAACCGGGCACGGCAGGCGACGAAACAGTGGAGGCGCTGGAAGATGGTGTCTGAGCAGATCTGTTGCCAAAGGCGGTGGTGGGGTTGGACACGGTGACTGTGGGCTTCAGTCGCCGGTGGCATGGGTGCTTAGCGAGACCAGTGGCAATGCGGCTTGACCGGTGTTTGGGTGGAGCAGGGCCGGTTGATGGTGGAGCGTCAACGGCCCAGTTTGGACATAGGGAACCCAATTTGTTGAAAACGGTTAAGAAAAAAAATTGTCAAGTTGGAGAGTTTGGAAACAAAAAAAAAATTGAAGATTTTGAAAGAATCATATAAAATGGGCAAACTGGAGACTCAGTTATAAAGAATCATATACCATTTGAAAAAAATTGGTAAATTCTTCTACGTGCCACAAAAAGGAAGGAATCAAATGTGAGCCTTCCGTTTTGGTGAACTATTTTATTTTACTGATGCAGACAGCTAAAATTCAAGGCCTTAAAGTGAGAAATTCAAGCCCTTGAAGTGGTTGCACCAAACTCACCAGGAGTTTAAGGCCGTGAACTTGGGTGTCAGCAGCCTTGAAGGTCGTGAACCGTGCATAAATGAGCTATAAGCGTGCAACCATATCAAAACATAGTAGATATTTGAATAGTACTCCCTCTTAATCTATGCATCAATGTTAATAATTCCAAGTTCTTGACAGATGAAATTGAATTGGTCCTCATTTAAGGGTTTGGTGAAATTATCAGCAAGTTGAGAATTTGTTGGGACGAATTCTAAGATTACATCACCTTTTTCAACATGATCTCGAATGAAATGGTTGCGTACCTCAATGTGCTTAGTTCAAGAGTGTTGGACCGGATTCTTTGTAATGTTGATGGCACTTGAGTTGTCACAACGGATGGGAACATTTTTGAGATGGGTCCCTAAGTCGCGTAACTATTGCATGATCCATAAAAGTTGGGCACAACATGCTCCTGCGGCAATATACTCAGCTTCTGCCGTTGATAATGCCACAGTGTTTTTCTTCTTTGAGTACCATGAAACAAGAGATGGACCGAGAAATTGAGAAGTATCGGATGTGCACTTTCTATCCACCTTGTAACCTGCATAATCAGCATCAGAGTAGCCAACAAGAGAAAAATCTCCTTGTCTAGGATACCAAAGTCCAATTTTTTTTGTACCCGCCAAGTATCGAAAGATACGTTTTACGGTGGTAAGATGTGACTCTTTGGGGGAAGATTGAAAGCGAGCACATAAGCAGACACTAAACATAATGTCTGGCTGACTAGTAGTTAAGTATAATAAAGAACCAATCATGCCACAATATGTTTTCTCATTCACTGGCTTACCGTCAAGATCTTGATCAAGTTTTGCACTAGATGCCATGGGGGTGCTAGCATGTTTTGCATTGTCCATTTTGTACTTCTTTAGCAATTCGCTAACATACTTCCCTTGATTTACGAAGATACCTTCTTTGCGTTGTTTGATTTGTAGGCCAAGGAAGAAAGTGAGTTCACCTACTATGCTCATCTCGAACTCTTTGCTCATAAGGTAAGAAAATTCCTTGCTAAGAAAGTCGTTAGTAGCTCCGAAAAGTATATCATCAACATAAACTTGAATGATAATAAAATCCTCCCACTTGTTTTTTATAAAGAGTGTTTTGTCAATCTGACCAAGTCTAAAGCCATTTTCAATTAAAAATTTACTCAATTGCTCATACCAAGCTCGAGGAGCTTGTTTCAATCCATAAAGGGCTTTTTGATGTTTAAATATATGGCAAGGAAGATAAGGATTTTTGAATCCAGGGGCTTGTTCAACAAAAACTTCTTCTTGTAAGAATCCATTTAAGAAGGCACATTTGACATCCATTTGAAAGACTTTAATGCCCATGTATGACGCAAGGGCTAAAAGAATGCGAATGGCTTCTAAGTGAGCTACAGGGGCAAAAGTCTCATCATAGTCTATACCCTCTTCCTGGTTATACCCTTTGGCAACTAGTCTTGTCTTATTTCTAACCACGTTCCCATTTTCATCTAACTTGTTCCAAAACACCCATTTTCTCCCAATTACTGGATAGTCCTTGGGTTGAGGGGTAAGAGACCATACTTGGTTTCTTTCAAATTGACTAAGTTCTTCTTGCATGGCATTAATCCAATTTGAGTCTTCTAAGGCCTCTAAATGATTATGAGGTTCAATAAGTGATACAAACGAACAAAATGCACAAAAGTTTCGAAAAAAAGATCTAGTACGTATACCCGTGGATATGTCGGTAAACAAATTATCTGGAGGATGATATGATTTGTACTTGTATTGCTGTCTTGGTGCATCCCTAGTTTCTTCGTTTGGATCACTAGGTGATGGTTCTTCTTAGTTTATGTCATGCGATCCTTCATTTGTGGGAGACATGTCATTCTCATCATTTGGCTCTTGATGTGTCTCTTCATGCTCCTTATTTGACTTGGCTCTTGTGTCTTGAGGTTTTGGGCTTCCTCAATTGCAGTGACCTTGGGACCCCACTTGTTTTTAGGAAGACATCGAATTATTTTCCTAACCATCTCCTCGTTGGTGTAGGTTTTCCCAAGGGGCTTGAGATTGTTGGTTATATTAGTGAACCTCGTGAACATCTCCCTGATCGTTTCATCAGGTTGCACTTTAAATAGCTAGTATTGATGAACGAACATGTTGATTTTTGTCTCTCTCACTTGACTTGTCCCTTCATACATCACCACAAGCTTGTCCCATATTTCTTTGGCTGATTCACATGCACAAATACGATTGTACTCATTAGCATCTAATCCACAATATAATATATGCATGGCCTTACAGTTTTTTGACAGCCTTGCAAAATCTTCTTGGGTGTATTGATCTTCAGTTTTCACAACGGTCTTTCCATCAATCGTGATTTGCGGAACATATGGTCCTTTTGTCACGATGTTCTGTAATTCATAATCTTTAGTCTTGATAAACATCTACATCAAATTTTTCTAATATGAAAAGTTAGTACCTCTAAACAAAGGTGGTCCAATAGTAGAGTGACCTTGATCATAGTAGCCTTCTCCGGTAGCAGCCATGATCGTTCCCACCTGATGATAAAGTCAAAATATAGTGGGTCCAGCTCTGATACCAATTGATAGTGCACAAGCTACTAAATCACCCTAGAGGGGGGTGAATAGAGTAACAATCAAAATCACAAATTAATGAAAATAAAGCGCAAAAAATAAGTGTGGACAAAACAGAAGCAAAATTTTTAACGAGGTTGGGCCTCAACAAGCCTAATACCCGCCTAGAGTTCTCTAACTCTATTATTAACCCGAATTTTTATTAGGAGGGATGATTACACAACCCTAGAGTACATATCCTCTAAGTTTCAAGTCCCAAGTTGACACCTTTAATAAGGCTTGGTAGAGTTTACCCTTCAACTCTATAATCCCACCTAAAAAACACTACTTTGAACAATACAAAAATCAATAGCAATTCAACGCTCAATGAATTTCAAGAGAGTGAGTGCTTGTATATGCCAATGAGTGCTCTTTTCTTGATTGGTTTTTGCTTCAGGATCACCTCCTTTTTATAGTAATTTGAGAAAGTAGCTGTTGCACTTTTTAAGGAAGGTAGCCAGTTCAAGGCCTTGAATCATGATCTTCAAGCCCTTGATATTTGCTTATTTCCCATATTTTGCTCAATGTTGATCTTCAATGGCTAGGACTTGTTTTTGGCAAGAAATTTTGGCTGGAAGCCTTCTAGAACCATGATTAGTTGGCAGCATATCACCTTGAGATAATCCACATAATATTTTCTGTAACTTTTGCTCCCTTGACTTAATCTTAATCTTATTTATGGCAACCAAAATAAGTTTATTCATGATTTTTAGTTTTAACTATATTTGATAAAATCAAATTTAAAATATGTCTTTCATTCAAAAATTACAAAGAGGGTTTTGAGGGAGTCAACAGATATTAGGAAAGAAAGATAGGTCATATGTGAGGACTCCCATTAGTAAAGAGTCACAAGTTGTATTTAATCAATTGGCACAGATAAAAGAACTAATACAAGGAGGAATTGAATACTCCAAGAATGTCTAAGTTAAAGCAAGGTGATAAAACAAAATATCTCATTTTCAAGCCTAAGAGTATGAGCAAATTTGATCTTTTTTTGTATAATTACTCCCTCCACCTTGGGAGCATGAAAGATATGAGGAAAGAACTAAAGGTAAATATGAAAGATAAGAGAGTTATTCGAAAGAAGAGGCCTTGACCAAAATTTTAAGTGCTCATATAGTGAACAAAATCATAACGACTATTTATGCAAGGTGGTAGAGCAAGGGAATAGTGACAAGATCAATTGGTCATGAGAATCCCTAAAGGAATTAAAGAGGAAATGCCAAGAAATTTCCAATATTAAAAGGAAATCATTTGAAAGGTGATTCTTAGAAATGTACAACTACTTTCAAATAAGAATGAACATCCAATTAGGGTAAACAAATCAAAGAGGTCACAATTCCTAAACATAACACAAGTAGCAACGACCAAGTATGAAACCCATTATGGGAATGTAACCGGGAAAAAATTATTAGCAGAAGAACATGGAGAAGTTAAGACGTACAAAGTTTATTCATGCCATAGTAGTCAATCACTTATTCAAAGAAGGGAGCTATCTAAACCGATTCAAGCGAAATGGATAACAGAAGGAATACTGAACATGTTTTTAAAGGCAAACCAAAGTACGTCTATTGTTTGTATTTTTTAATGAAAAGTTACATGCTTGAAAGAAATGATGATTTGAAATGATTTTATTGTAAAAGGGAGATCCAACTGATATCAATATGGAAGAATATGGGGGCTCTAAGAGGGACACGTTTCCACTTAATTAAGTAAAGGGGTTTGAGAGTGTGCACCTCTAGCGATTGAATTATGAAGTTTAATAATAAGCTCCTTGTGAAAGAGGATCCTGTCTAAACAAACGTTATGTTAAAAAGTTTATGAAAGCACAAATAGTGTTTTCATGATGGTTTGAAAGAAAATGGATTTAAAATCGTTGTGCGACTCACTGATCTTAAAATTATGATTTACATTACAGAGTTGGACGTATTGAGCTTTAGCTCATTCTTCGAAAAAATTTTAGGTTTTAGGTTTTAGGTAAGGGAGCCTCAAAGGAAGCTACTAAAAGTGAAAAAGAAGTGAGGATTAGTGGTGGCTTCAAGAATGTGGTTCCTAGCTCACCAACAAGCTATTATTTATTCAGTCAAGTTAGCTCTTCTTTGTCCACTAGATCACATCCTGGCGTATGACTTCCATGGTTTTTGTTGAGCAAGTGATGATCTTTTAATTAAATGTTGTTCTTAATTAATAAAATTCTAGGTTCATAAGTAAGGTTTTGTATAACGCATGACATTTTCGAAGTTTTTCTTCAAGACGAGTCTCCTTTCAAGATTTTGAGGAAATGAGCTTTTTCATACCAAGTGTTTTTAAATGTTAAGCTCTATGAAGCATTTTAATTGATGTAATATTTAGCATCAAACATTTTACGTTGTTTAAAAAATAAAAAAGAAACAAAGAAGTTATCACAGTTTTATGCAAGGTCTTTAAGAGCCTTTTTCCTTTCGAGGGATAGCGGTAATGCTCAAACTAAAAGGTACCTTTCTATTGCTTATATTTATTAAAAAGAATGTCTAGTTTTAATTATGCACTTACTAGTTAGGGCAATACACATAGGTAAGATCATATGCCATTATGTAATATGTTGAGTCACATTCAGAAATATAGCAAGAAAAAGTAAACAGACAAATGCTATGAGTGGAAACAAAACAATGATACATCCATGCAATAGTCTAAAGAAAAGGGCTGTAATGCCCCCAACCCTAAGGCTAAGAGTGTTAGCATTTTTCTTTAAATTCTGGGACAAAATGGACAGAGTTTCTCATGAAAAATGACCATTTCTCAGGCTTAAAACCTTACATTAAATTTCCTGCACTGGAAAATAGCAATAACGAACTAACTAACTCAATGGCTACCCGCCGGAGTTCACAGCTCTATGAGCCACCCGCCCGGAGCATAGCAGCCAATGCAGTTCAGCGCTAAAACAAATGAACAATGAAAAATACAACTCAGCAGACCACACGTCCGGAGTACTGGGGTTTACATCCCAACTATAAACAGCCTTGGCTAAGACATATTCGGCAACTTAGATGGTTGTCTCATATGACCATACAGAACGACTCTAGATGATATGCAATACACGCACACAAGGGCTTAAAGTACATAGGAATGAACTGTTACATCATAATACGACTTCACAGCTCACTTGCACGCTTATAGCTTCACTCCTAGGGCAGCAATGACTCCATCTCGACTTATGTTGGTCGACTTTTACCTGTTATTTCCGAAGCCTAGGAAGGGAACAATAATAGATGGGAATGAGCAATTCTCGCTCAGTGGGTAATCCCCTCTCCTAAAACAGTACGTAAACTGCAATAATAACATACGATAATAACTTACGAAGGTTGTTCATAATTCCTTCCTTTTGAAGGACTCACCTGTCGTACAATATATTCCAATCACAATGCAAGGGGAAAGAATGCTCGTACCAACAGTTTAGACGTTAGCATAGCCATACTAAATAAACTTACCATAAGAAATTCATATGAACTCATAACCTCAATAAAAGAAAGGGGTTTAACCCATTAACACCACTCGTGGGCATTTCCGTTATGAAAGATGTAGATGTTATCCAACAATCGCTAAAACTGCATACAGAATACTCAATGACTTATTCCATTTCACATGGTTTAGGTCGTACCTAATCAATAAGATTCGTTGAAGTGGATGTCAGGTGACAGGCTATATGAATTTAGCAATAAAATTAAAACAACCATCATGTCCAATACGTCATGCGATGCAATCACTAAAATAATGCTTTCACTACACCATACAGTGACAGGTCATATGCAGGAATGAATCTCTTTGATAAAACATGGATTGCGAACCGTAAGGTGAAACATATAACTATGTCCTGTGATTAGTAAACTAATGATGTAGTAATATGACCTTGGAACTCTGCATGCTTGTTTATTAAAGTCTAACGTTTCATAAATCATCATATGAACTGGGAGTCACCTTTGACCTTATTTCTCTACCAGTTGACGGGGTTTTGCAACGCATGACTTTGACTCTACTGCCTGGTAACAGAACTATAGGATATATGGACTTTGAATCCTCTACCTATGGATAGAACTACAGAACTATAAATCATTTGATAGAACTGTAACTATGAAACGTTGAACTTTGAATCATTTGCCTACGGGTAGGGCTATGAACGTTGAACTTTGAAACTTCTGCCTATTAGCAGAACTATGAACTTTGAACTTTGAATCTTTTGCTTACTGGTAGAACTAGGAAACTTTGAACTTTGAATCCTCTGCCTATTGGCAGAACTATGAAACTTTGAACTTTGAATCCAACTTTGAACTTTGAATCCTCTGCTTATTGGCAGAACTATGAACATTGAATTTTGAATTCTCTGCCTACTAGCAGAGCTATGAACATTGACCTTTGAAACATTGACGTTGAAGTTACGTGTAGGCTTCAAGTGAGGGTACTAGTTTAGTTAAGCTAAAAAAAATCCAATTGACGCAATTCAACCCAAGTTCATTTCTTAATTCCTTTTTTAAAAAAGACCTATCGACTGGTCACCCGACTCATATGGTTGATCAACCCGATGATTTAAGATTATTTCATTACCAATGACTTGTCAATTAAAACAGGCAACCGCTAAACATTTTGAAATGCTTTGAAGTCGTGCATATAAACATTTACGAACTTTTAAGGATCTCTAACACTTAAAATCAATGCCATCTCACGCATTCATCAATTCAGGGGAAAAAGGTTTCTCATAGCACATAAGATCACGTCATGAAATCATATCACCAACCGATTCCCAAAATCATAGCGCAATCCATACATTTGCAATTAAACTCAAACATTTCTTTGATATATACACATATGTATATAAAATTATAAATTTGGAGGCAACGTTAGCGGTGATATCGATGCCCTTAATTGTTGCTCGTATAAAGGCTTAACTAGCCTTATAGGTCGATCCTTAATTCACAATTAGCATCCATAACTATATCATTTTCATGCAATCATTATGACCAACAAATACATATAATCGATAAACTATACATAATCGATAAACTACATATAATCAACAAACTATATATAATCGATAAACTTCATGAAATTGATAAACTACATATAATCGATAAATTATATATAATCGATAAACTTCATATAATCGATAAATTATATATAATCGATAAACTTTTGTTCAGTACGATCAATATATATATATATATATATATATATATATATATATTAGACATCGTTCAGTTTACGCTACAATTTCTTCATGATTCCGTCAGGAATCTGTCTCGTGATTGTGTTGATGACTTGGGGCGAAAGAACGGGTTTATCTGACAGCTGGCGATCAACACGACTTCGTTCTCGCCTCCTTCTCCGACCTGCAAAAAAGGCCTGCCCCGGAGTGTGGTCCGGGGGACGCCTCTTCGACGGTCAAGTCAATCAGGTGTTCTAGAAAGTGTGAACAGTATACAGAGTAAATTCTCCCTTCTCTTTCAGCCCTCTTTTCCGAGGGGAACATGTTACTATTTATAGCCTGTTTGTGAGAGGGGTAAAAGAGTGATCTTACTGTAGCTGATAGCCTGAGCCTCCGGTCCTGTAGCGAGTGGGCCTGGGGAAAGGCCCCAAAGGTTGCGTTTCGGGCCTTTTGGGGATGTGACCTTGTGAGTAAGCATATGCGAACATCTTCTGGGCCAGGCCCAAAAGATGATAAGTGTTTTTCCCAAATCACTTAGCCCCTCACATCTTACCTGACTGTCGGGCCTGGTCGGTGGTCAAGTAAGATGTGGATCTAGGGATCCGAGGTTTAGTGTGAGGCGCGCAGGGACCACTCACCTTGCAATAAGGGGTTGCAGAGACTCGTACCCCCGGGTTGGACGATTGTTACAGCTGTTACGCACTAAGGCACGGAGTTCTAGGACGAGGGCCCACAATCCGTGGTCTCTCCAGACTTACCTTGCCCTCCTATAAATACCCCGGGGTCTTTGATGGGGAGATAAGCAATTGCAACTGCTGATCAGACCAAGCATCGACTTAAATTATGGCTTTCCCTCTCATTCGCAACACCAGGGAGATGGCACTTTATCTGAGGGAAACACTTGGATGGCATCGAAGGGATGCAGTGCAGCCTCCACGTCCCCTCCCCGAGAATTTTCCGGGATTATGCCCAGACTTTTCCTTATCGGAGGCCGAGCAAGCTGCGGCGGAGCTTGGACTCCCTGAACTGGTTCAAGCGACCTTCTATGCGATGCTGCTGAACGATGCCGTTGAATTTGGTGCGGCCCACGAATTCACGGGGGATGAGATGAAGTCTGTGCTTATGGATCTGAAGTGGTCATCGTTCGAGAAGTGGATATGGTGCATGGACGCAATTTTGAGGGATGCTCAACAGAATCGCCCGGCCGACGAGATAAATGTCTCGGACGTTGATGCCGTCCATGGAGAAGTTTCTGATATAGGTGGTCCCCCTTCCCCCTCTAGTGATGAAGCCTAACGGCTTATTGTATCGATGTGTACCCCTCAGTGCATCTGCCTGAGACTTTTATGCAATGAAAGCTCGTTTTCTTTCACCTTTCTAATTGGTACCAGGTATGTCAGACCCTCAGGTCGCGCTTAACAGCTCCCGGCCATTGAGGCACGAGGGGCGCGACGGCCGGTCGTGAGGCCGTGCGTGAGAGCCATAGCCCCGTCGGGGCCAAGGGTGCTGCGACCGGCCATGAGGCCGCGCTTGCGGACCCTTGGCCCTTAAGGAGCTTAAAGCGTAGTGAACAATTTTAAGGCAGTGCTGGAGGGTCTTTAGCGTAATCAAAGAGTTAGAGACGGGACGCGCGACTTTTGGCCGGACTCATGTCTTTCGCTTCTCAAGGGAGCCAAAAGCAGGGCGCACGGCATATGGCCGCACTCATAAGTGCTTAGCGACCGGCCGTTAGGCCGCGCTCGACCTTAGCCCCTGATGGGGCTAAAGGCGTAGCGACCGGCCGGTAGGCCGGGATCAACTGGCCTTAGCCCCTAGTGGGGCTAAGGGCGTAGCGACCGGCCGTTAGGCCGTGATCAGCTAGCCTTAGCCCCTAGTGGGGCTAAGGGCGTAACGACCGGCCTCGAGGCCGTGCTTAGCTGGCCTTGGCCCTTGGTGGGGCTAAGGGCGTAGCGACCGGCCATAGGCCGTGCTCAAATGGCCTTGGCCCCTGGTGGGGCTAAGGGCGTAGCGACCGGCCATAGGCCGTGCTCAGCTGGCCTTAGCCCCTATCGGGGCTAAGGGCGTAGCGACCGACCATAGGCCGTGCTCAGCTGGCCTTAGCCCCTATTGGGGCTAAGGGCGTAGCGACCGACCATAGGCCGTGCTCAAATGGCCTTGGCCACTGGTGGGGCTAAGGGCGCAGCGACCAGCCAGGCCGTGCTCAGCTGGCCTTGGCCCCTGGTGGGGCTAAGGGCGTAGCGACCGGCCATAGGCCGTGCTCAAATGGCCTTGGCCCCTGGTGGGGCTAAGGGCGTAGCGACCGGCCATAGGCCGTGCTCAGCTGGCCTTGGCCCCTGGTGGGGCTAAGGGCGTAGCGACCGGCCAGGCCGTGCTCAGCTGGCCTTGGCCCCTGGTGGGGCTAAGGGCATAGCGACCCGCCCTAGGCCGTGCTCAAATGGCCTTGGCCCCTGGTGGGGCTAAGGGCGTAGCGATCGGCCGTAGGCCGTGCTCAAATGGCCTTGGCCCCTGGTGGGGCTAAGGTCGTAGCGACCGGCCGTAGGCCGTGCTCAGTTGGCCTTGGCCCCTGGTGGGGCTAAGGGCGTAGCGACCGGCCATAGGCCGTGCTCAGTTGGCCTTGGCCCCTGGTGGGGCTAAGGGCGTAGCGACCGGCCATTGGCCGTGCTCAGTTGGCCTTGGCCCCTTGTGGGGCTAAGGGCGTAGCGACCGGCCATAGGCCGTGCTCAGCTGGCTTTAGCCCCTATCGGGGCTAAGGGCATAGCGACCGGCCATAGGCCGTGCTCAGCTGGCCTTAGCCCCTATGGAGGCTAAGGACGTAGCGACCAGCCATAGGCCGTGCTTAGCTGGCCTTAGCCCCTATTGGGGCTAAGGGCGCAGCGACCGGCCATAGGCCGTGCTCAAATGGCCTTGGCCCTTGGTGGGGCTAGGGGCGTAGCGACCGGCCTCGAGGCCGTGCTCAGTCGGCCTTAGCCCCTAGGGGGGCTAAGGGCGTAGCGACCGGCCGTAGGCCGTGCTCAAGTGGCCTTGGCCCTTGGTGGGGCCAAGGGCGTAGCGACTGGCCATAGGCCGTGCTCAAATGGCCTTAGCCCCTGGTGGGGCTAAGGGCGTAGCGACCGGCCTCGAGGCCGTGCTCAGTTGGCCTTAGCCCTTAGGGGGGCTAAGGGCGTAGCGACCGACCGTAGGCCGTGCTCAAGTGGCCTTGGCCCTTTGGTGGGGCCAAGGGCGTAGCGACCGGCCATAGGCCGTGCTCAAATGGCCTTGGCCCCTGGTGGGGCTAAGGGCGTAGCGACCGGCCATAGGCCGTGCTCAGCTGGCCTTGGCCCCTGATGGGGCTAAGGGCGTAGCGACCGGCCAGGCCGTGCTCAGCTGGCCTTGGCCCCTGGTGGGGCCAAGGGCGTAGCGACCGGCCATAGGCCGTGCTCTCATGATCTTGGCCACTGATGAGGCCAAGGGCGTAGCGACCGACCATGAGGCCGTGCTCAGCTGGCCTCAGCCCCCAGTGGGGCTAAGGGCGTAGCGACCGGTCATAGGCCGTGGTCAAATGGCCTTGGCCCCAAGTGGGGCTAAGGGCGTAGCGACCGGCCTTCAGCCCGTGCTCCACTGGCCTTCGCCCCTGAAAGGGCTAAGGGGGGCAATGAGTGGAAGTCGGCCATGCTCGTAGGCTTCTGCCCTCGAGGGAAGCCAGGGGGCAATGGATTTTACTGGGCCGTGCTTCAAGCCGTAACATCTTGGGCCTACGTCTGAGGCCTGGCCCTAGCCAAAGTTTCCCCCTTTGGTGACGTGGACAGTTCGCAGGAACCACGTGGCATATCTTTTGAGGAGGCGCGTTTGTCGAGGAGCGTTGGGGTATGCGAACCGTCTCTGGGCTCTATATAAGGAGGGGAGGTCTTCACCACCTTAGTCACTTGTGCCATACTCATACAACCAGTTTAGAGAGAGAAAATTCTAGAGAGAGAGACTCTGACATCCTTCGTCCTCCCTCTTCTCGGATTTGCATTGCTGCTTCCAATCAAATCCTTATTTCTTCGACATCCTCAGGTACACGCTCGCCCCCTCGCCACACTCTTTGTATATTATGTCATCTCATTCATCTAGTGGGGATGCCTCTGAGGAGCATGTCGGTCCTCTTATGGAGGGCCGGCATCCACAAGTCCCGAACACCCCAGCCTTTATTAATGGCCGTGCGGTGGCTGGATACCCCCGAAAAAATAAACCAAGGGAGCCAAAAAAGGTTCCTTATGCCGTACCTATTTTTGAACCCGGCACTCCCTCTTGGTCCAGTTGCGAGCATTCTTCCACCCCTAGTATTTTAAGTCCAGAGGTGACTGTGACGTATCCCTGGGAGGTTACACTTGCTAAATTTGTGCCCGCCTTCCAGGTTCGCGGCATGGCAAAGACGAAGTCAACCCCCCGCATTGGGACTCCTGACGAGCTTCTGGCCGAGGGCTCAACAGGTAATATTCGTTCAGTTCTTCCTGAGTCTAACGTGGCAGGCCGAGTTGCCTCATCCAGTTCTAGTACGTCGTCCCGACCTGGCTCATCCAGTGGGGCCTCGGGGAGCTCCTCTTCATCCGAGGGGGCGTCAACGAGCTCCTCGTCTGAGTCATCCAGTTTGGGTCGTTCAAGGCGCGCGCGTCATCGCCGCGCGGTCCCCGTACCAGAGATTGTGGCCGAGGGATTGGAATTCCCCGGGGCCCCAACTCGCTCGGACCCTCAGGATGGACCGGGAACCCACTTCCCAGACCCGCGGGCTATCTCCCGGCTAAAGAGATCGGCACTCGATAAGCAGTACCTTCTGCCGGCCGATTACAGGTTTGTAATGCCCGAGCCTGACGACACGGTGAACGAGGCTCCCGCGAATTGTATCGCTGTGTACCGGGCTGCTTTGGATTACGGCCTCCGTTTCCCTTTGCATCCGGTAGTGAAGGATATTCTCAATAGGTATGAGTTGGCGCCCGCTCAAATCGTGCCGACCTCTTGGCACAACATCTGCTCATTCGTGGCTACGTGTGAGTTGCGGGGTCTGACGTGCTCGGCGCGCGCTTTTAGCCTGGTGCATACGGTCCAAAAGGCCCCTAGAGAGACCGGGGACCTGGGGTGGTACTGCTTCAATAACCGTCCGGGCTTTATGACCGCTATTGAGAAAAAATCCAAAGTCAGATACTGGAAGTACGACTTTTTGTTTCTGCGCCGGGCGTCGGGTTGGGGTGACGTTCCTTCTTGGAACGAAGGCAAGCCGGTCAGGAATCCTTTTGGGGAACCGACGACCGAGGAGCGGCAAACTGCCCGGTACTTCGCGTTCTATATCCGTGAAGACGACCGACCCCGGCCTATTCCCCGATTCATGAGTCAGGCCATTGAGGCCGTGAAGGGTCCCCCGAAGAGAAGGACCAAGTCTAGTGACCGGGAGCCCTTGAACTGGTTACCGAAGCTAAAGTTCTTCGCTAACGACTTCTTCCTCGCCGCGACGGGTCTACTGATCCTTAAGAATTTCACAAAGGGTATACAATTGTCTAGGCATGTTTTTGTTCTACGTTTTGTGCTGACCTGACCTGTCTTCCTTTGTGCAGATCAAGCGAGGGCGAGACTGACGGTCTTTGAGACCGGGGATGCGATGCCCGAGCAGGTGGTCGCTGTTGCCGAGCGAAGGAGGGAAAAAGAGAGGCAACAGGTCGTCGTTCAGCAGGCCAAAAAGGTACGATACGACCCCCCTTTAGCTGGCCGTCTTTACGTTTGCCGGACACTGACTTAGTCTTCTGCAGGCGCCTTCCCTTGTACCTCGCGCAAAGAAGCCCACTGTGACTCTGCCTCCGCCCCGTAAGAAGCCGAGGACTGAAGAGGTGGCTAGGGGACCCGACCATAATGCGACCGCCCCAACTGCCAGCCGTTCATCTGAGGAGCGAACGGCCGCTGAGCAGGGACGCCGTATGTCTCCTCGCAGTACTGCCGCGCCCACGGCGACTCCTACTAGTGCCGGTCCCTCTTCCCATCCTTCGGGTAGCTTCTTTAAAGCCGACCCTCCGGTTCGTCTGGCCCTGGTTCAGGACATAGTCAAGTCCTGGGACTTGTCTGCCACCGGCGCATCAGATCCGCCGCCGATTTCCGCGGAGGAGATTGGCATGGCTGAAGCCTTCGCCAGGGGCGTCAAGGCCGTAGCCGAATGCCGGCGTCTCGAAGGGATTGTAAACAGGTATCAGCGTCGGTGCGAACGGCTTCAGTCGGAGCTCGCGACCTGTGAGGCGTCGCAAAAGGAGATGCAGCAGAAATTGGAGCGGGCCGTGGCTGATACGGCAAAGGCCCAAGAGCGTGGTTACCAGCAGGGCCATTCTGATACCCTGACATATCTCCGCAAAGTGCTGTTGACTCTTGCCGGAGAGTTCCATGACGATCGCTACTTCGAGGCATACCTGAAGTATGTCGACGACCGCGAGCGGGCCATTGCCGAGGGCCGTGACCCAGACGAAGTGGAGTTTGTCGCCCCTTCGGAGGGTGAGGCCACTGCTGACGCGCCCACTCACCCTCTTGAGGTGGCCGGCCTTTCTGAAGAGGAGCCAGCTGACGACAACGAACCTGATGCATAGTGGGTGTTGCTGTGTCTTGTCTTTGTAATTTTGCAACTTTCCCCTTCATGCTGGCATGTAAACGTTGTCTGTTCTAATGAAAAGAAAAGGGATGTTTGGCCTTCTGTTTATGTTTCTCTTTTCCGCTCTTATTCGTATGAGGGTGGCCCCTAAGCAGAAGGGCAAATGTGCGTGAAAACCTTTCTGTACCGTGCCCAAATGGCCTTGGCCTCTGCTGGGGCCAAGGGTGTAGCGACCGGCCATAGGCCATGCTCAGCTGGCCTTAGCCCCTATTGGGGCTAAGGGCGCAGCGACCGGCCAGGCCGTGCTCAGCTGGCCTTGGCCCCTGGTGGGGCTAAGGGCGTAGCGACCGGCCATAGGCTGTGCTCAAATGGCCTTGGCCCCTGGTGGGGCTAAGGGCGTAGCGACCGGCCATAGGCCGTGCTCAGCTGGCCTTGGCCCCTGGTGGGGCTAAGGGCGTAGCGACCGGCCATAGGCCAGCTGAAGGGGCTAAGGGCGTAGCGACCGGCCATAGGCCGTGCTCAGCTGGCCTTAGCCCCTATCGGGGCTAAGGGCGTAGCGACCGGCCATAGGCCGTGCTTAGCTGGCCTTGGCCCCTGGTGGGGCGAAGGGCGTAGCGACCGACCATAGGCCGTGCTCAGTTGGCCTTGGCCCCTGGAGGGGCTAAGGGCGTAGCGACCGGCCATAGGCCGTGCTTAGAGTATTTAAATGCAAGGGGAATGGTGTGAGTAGTCATTCAAAGGTATTAAGGAACACAAGGTAGCTTAAGTATGATATTTCCTTAAATTGCTGCTGTGCCATGCCCGGGGAACAGGAGTGCCGTCCGGAGTCTCCAACCGAAATGTGCCGGGACGAATCTGCGAGGCCACCTTGTAAGGCCCTTCCCAATTGGCTGTTAACTTGCCGTGTTCTGTTGCCCGTGCAACGCTCTCCATGCGTCTGAGTACCAGGTCAGCAACCCGGATGGGTGTCATCCGGACCTTCCTGTTGTGTCTTCGTGCAATGCGGAGTTTATAGAGGGCTTCTCGGAGCATAGAGTCGCCGCGGATCGAGGGGAGGAGATCCAGGGCCTCTCGCAGAGCTGCATTGTTTGCTGTTTCTTGAAATGCAGTTAGGCGATGCGTATGAAGCGCCACCTCTACAGGAAGAACGGCTTCAGAGCCGTAAGTGAGCATGAATGGTGTCTCGCCGGTGGCTGTCTTCTCAGTAGTCCGAAGGTTCCACAGGACGCCGTGCAGTTCGTCAGCCCAGTTACCCTTGGCGTCATCAAGTTTCTTCTGAATACCATGGAGGATGGACTTGTTGGCTGCCTCGGCCTGTCCGTTAGTCTGGGGATGTGCCACAGCCGTGAAGCGAGCTTGGCATCCCAAACTACTCAGGTAGTCGGTGAGCTTGCTGGTATCAAATTGCCGGCCATTGTCGAAGATCATGGTGCGAGGGACGCCAAACCTGGTGACAATGTTTCTCCAGATAAATTTGCGCACCTCTGCGGCAGTAATGGAGGCGACGGCCTCCGCTTCAATCCACTTGGTAAAGTAGTCCACGACCACAAATAAATATTTGCGCTGGCCGGTGGCTCTAGGAAAGGGTCCCAAAATGTCCATACCCCAGATAGCGAACGGTAGTGGGCTGACAATTGGCGTCATCAGAGTTGTAGGAACACGTTGAACGGGGCCGAACCGCTGGCATTTGTCACAAGTGCGAACCAGTGTCATGGCGTCTTCCCGTAGGCTAGGCCAATAATAACCTGTGCGGAGGGCTGTCACGGCGAGCGCTCGCCCACCGAGGTGTGAGCTGCAGATGCCTTGGTGCAATTCTTCGAGAACCTGTCTCCCTTCTGTCGGGGATATGCACCTCAACAAGGGGCGGGCAAAAGAACGTTTGTAGAGAATTCCCTCGTACAGCACGAACCAGTTGGACCGCTTCTTGATCTTCTCTGCTTCTTTAGCATCAGTGGGCAACATACCCTCAGCGAGATACGTGCGGATAGGCTCCATCCATGTGGGGCTCCGGTCCAGCCACGCGACATCCGGCAAGTCGATAATTCTATTCATCAACGTTTCCCACTGAATGTTCTTCGGCCGGCCATCGTCAGAAGAACTGGCGAGTTTGGACAAAGCATCGGCCTGTCGGTTTTCCGAGCGAGGGATGTGCGTGATGGCGAAGTGCTTAAGCAGCTTGGTGGCTTCGCGAACCCTTCTGACATAGGCGGCCATAACTTCATCTTTCGCCTCATAGTCTCCGTTGAGCTGACTCACAACAAGCTGTGAGTCGGAAAACGCCTGGACGTGTGCGGCCCCTGCGGTGTGATAGAGCTCTATTCCCGCAATGAGGGCTTCGTATTCCGCCTCATTGTTGGATGCCTTGAACATGAACTTGAGGGCGTGCTCGTGACGCGCTCCGGTTGGGCTTTCCACAATGAGGCCGGCCCCGCTACCGTCCTTGGTAGATGAACCGTCAACATACAAGTTCCAAGGGCGCGGCTGGGAATGTTGCTCCACAGGCACTTTACTTTCAGCGAAGAAGTCAGCCAATGCCTGTGCTTTGATGGCTCGCCGGGGCTCGAAGGCGATGTCATAGCGCGAGAGTTCCACAGCCCACTTCAAGAGGCGACCGGACACATCCAACTTCTGAAGGACGCTTCTGAGGGGTTGATATGTTAAGACCAAGATCTTGTGGGCCTCAAAGTAGGGCCGCAGCTTCCGACTGGCCATCACCAATGTGTATGCGAACTTTTCAATGACGGGGTAGTTCATTTCTGCACTCGTCAAGGCATGACTTACGTAGTACACAGGTACCTGCTCCCGCGCTCGGTCGGCCACAAGGACTGCGCTGACTGCATGTTCCGAGACGGCCAGGTACAAAGTCAACACTTCCCCCTCGGTGGGACTGGCGATCTGCGGCAGCCGAGCTAAGTACGTCTTCAGCGCTTGAAAGGCCTCGTCCGCCTGTTCATCCCATTGGAAGTTACCCCGCCGGCGTAGAACGCGAAAAAAAGGTTGGCACCGGTCGGCTGATTGAGACATGAAACAGCCGAGAGCAGCTACACAGCCTGTCAAGCGCTGAACTTCTCGTATACTCTTGGGGGGCTGCATGTCAAGGACGGCCTGCACCTTGTCTGAATTCGCCTCTATGCCGCGATGACTGATCATGAAGCCCAGGAACTTCCCTGATCGCACTCCGAACACGCACTTTTTAGGGTTGAGCTTCATGTTGAACGCCCGAAGGATCTCAAATGTTTTCCGCAAATCAGCGGGGTGGTCAGTCTGGAGCTTGCTCTTGACGATCATATCGTCCACATACACTTCCATGGTCTGCCCGATTAATGGCTCGAACAGCTTGTTGACAAGGCATTGGTAAGTGGCCCCGGCATTCTTTAACCCGAACGACATGACCTTGTAGCAATGGAGTCCACGGTCGGTTATGAACGCCGTCCTCTCCTGGTCCTCTGGGCAGAGGGGTATCTGGTGGTACCCTGAGAAAGCATCCATAAAGCTAAGCAGGGCATGGCCGGCAGTGGCATCCACCAGCTTGTCGATTTTTGGAAGGGGGTAACTGTCCTTTGGGCAGGCCTTGTTTAGGTCCGTAAAATCCACGCACATCCTCCATGTGTCGTTGGGCTTTTTTACCAACACCACATTTGAAACCCACTCTGGGTACTGGCACTCTCTGATAAAGCCGGCTTCCAGCAGCTTCTGAACTTCCTGACTTGCCGCGGCCGCGCGCTCGGGACCCATGTGGCGCTTCTTCTGGACGACCGGCCTGTGTCTTGGATCGGCGTTTAGGTGGTGCTCCATTACTGCGGCGGCTATGCCGGGCATCTCGCTGGGGTTGAAAGCGAAGACGTCCTTGTACTCTCGCAGAAGACAGACGAGGGGCTGACGTTCTGCGTCCGCCACACCGCTCCCGAGCTGTACCGTGCGCATTGGCCGCCCTTCTTCCAACGGTATATGCTCGACTTCAGAATCATTTTCCGCTCGGTGTCGCAGAGGTTCAACGTCGACGGAGTGAATTACCAAGGTCTCGGGACACGACGCGGCAGGAGTCCCCTTTGCTCTTTTTGCGGTTGCAGGTGGTGCTGCAACCTCTCGCTCCCGGGGTCTTTCAATGAGGGGTTTTATGCTAACCAGATAGCACTCGCGTGCCGCGCGCTGATCCCCCCGGAGCTCGCCCACGGCTCCGTCATCAGTCTCGAACTGGAGCTGGAGGAGATAGGGTGCGACGATAGCCTTAGCCTTATGGAGCGTAGGCCGCCCGAGAATCACATTGTATGCCGTGGGTACGTCGACCACAAGGAAGTCAACTTCCAAACTTCGGAAACGAGTCCTGTTTCCAAAGCGCACCGGTAGGCGAATGGTCCCAGTAGGAGTCACCTCTTGTCCCCCAAACCCCAAAACGGGGGTTGTAATGGGATTAACCGCGCGCCCTGGGTGGGAAAGTTTCTGGAGGCAGTCTTTCGTGATGATGTCCACGGAGCTGCCGTTGTCTACGAGGATACGGCGTACCACCGCATTTGCAATTTTCATCTCAACCACCAGTGGGTCGTTATGGGGGGTAGCTAGGCGGGGAGCATCTTTTCCTCCAAAGACCATGGTGGGCGCCGTGAGGCTAGGCTTCTGCTCCATGGTGAGTACCTGTTGGGCGCTTCTCAGCTGTGCCTTCCAGGCCGAACGCGTCATGCCCGGCAAGTTGCCGCCTGCAATGGTGGCCACGATTTCTGTCGAGCACTCCTCATCCCGCGGCGGGGACGACTCTGGTTTTGACTCTTTCCGCAGCAGGCGCGGTCCCCTTCTTAGGAAGCGATCAATTTGCCCTTTGTCTGCGAGCTCATGGAGAGCTTTCTTCAGCTCTCTACACTCGGTCGTGGTGTGACCGCTCTGCTCGTGGAACTCGCAATATTTCCGTGCGTTCTGTGGCCGGCGCAGCATCGGATGGCCTCGCACCTCCATCAGGATATTCCTTGCATCCGTGGTGAACCGGGCATCCATAGCCTCCACTGGTGGTCTTCTGTTGCGCGGAGCGGAGTTCCTCTCACCGCGCGTGAAACCCCTATCCCCTGGGGCCTTTCCCTTCTTGGGGGCGTCTGGTCCCTCGGCACAAATCTTAGTGGCTCGGATGAAGTCCGCGGCCTTTCTCAGTGCTTCAGCTAAGGTGGTCTCTTTCTGTTCCGCCAAGGAGAACTTAAAACGTCCATTTTTGAGGCCATTCAGAAAAGAGGTGTACGCCACACCTTCTTCCAATTCTGGGATTAAGACTGCCTCCTGATGGAACCGCCTGACGAACTCGGCTAAGGACTCCTGTGGCCCCTGCTTAATTTTTGACAGGTGAATGCTAGTACGCCGCTCCTTACGACTCGCAATAAACTGTCGAACAAACTTGTCAGCCAAATCCTGAAAGCAAGCCACGCTACCCTGGGGGAGACCATTGAACCAGGATTGCGCTACCCCTTTTAGGGTGGAGGGGAAGTAGCGGCAATACGAGGCGTCGTCCACGTCTTGGACGTACATTTGAGCTTTGTATACACCCAGATGCTCCTCCGGATCCCCGGTTCCATCGTACAGATCATTCATTGGCATCTTCACCTTTCCGCATCTTGGGGCGTTTACGATCTCTGGGCAGAAAGGGGTTGAGAAAGAAGGGGCGGCCAAGCGAGTAGCGGTTCCTGAGACCTTGATGGGGGTACCGCGGCGCCGGTCGACCTCCACCACAGAAGGACTTCTCCTGTCCTCATTCGGATGTGACGTGCGTTGTGGCGAGCGCTTCCTGATGCGGAGCTCGTAGCCACCCGCTTCCCTCACCGGGGGGCTCCGCGCCCGATCCCGGTTATTGCGATGTTCGGGGCTGTGGCGCTGACCGTACGACCGCTCCCGCATGAGCCGGGAAGTGTGTTCCTACTCCCGAAGCCACTCGGACGGCCGCGAATGAGTGGCGTAAGGAGTCGAGGCGGTAGCCGAGGCTACTGAGCGTCTGCGCCCCGACCGACCGGCCATATCTGCTGAGGCACGGTCCTTCTGCCGTTCGTCCCGGAGATGGGGTACTTGGTACGACCTCTCCTCCCGAGCGAGGCCTCGGGAGCGTAGGGACCCCGATTCTTCCCTGGGGGATTCGGCCCGCGACCTGAGGTGCCGAGGAGGGTCCAGAAGGTTTCTTGTGCCATTCACCCCCAGAGACCTCTGGACCTGCTCGGTGACTTGTCTGGTGATGGCGTCTGCCATGGTGGACATAAGGCCCTGGAGCGCGTCAACCGTGACGAAGGCTGGGGGTTCTCGCTGCAAAGCCCCCATTGGCCGAGGACCTGCCCTGGAACTTTCGCTGGCATCCTCAGCCGTGGGCGGCGCAGAGGGACCCGCGGCTGGCGCATTTTCTCTGCGCGCCCTAGCTCGTGTTGCATCACTAACTACCATCGTTACCGCCCTCTCCCCACAGATGGCGCCAAACTGATTTCGTCATAAATCTGTCTCGTGATTGTGTTGATGACTTGGGGTGAAAGAACGGGTTTATCTGACAGCTGGCGATCAACACGACTTCGTTCTCGCCTCCTTCTCCGACCTGCAAAAAAGGCCTGCCCCGGAGTGTGGTCCGGGGGACGCCTCTCCGACGGTCAAGTCAATCAGGTGTTCTAGAAAGTGTGAACAGTATACAGAGTAAATTCTCCCTTCTCTTTCAGCCCTCTTTTCCGAGGGGAACATGTCACTATTTATAGCCTGTTTGTGAGAGGGGTAAAAGAGTGATCTTATTGTAGCTGATAGCCTGAGCCTCCGGTCCTGTAGCGAGTGGGCCTGGGGAAAGGCCCCAAAGGTTGCGTTTCGGGCCTTTTGGGGATGTGACCTTGTGAGTAAGCATATGTGAACATCTTCTGGGCCAGGCCCAAAAGATGATAAGTGTTTTTCCCAAATCACTTCAAATTACTGATAATCAGTTCAAATCCGACCTGAACGAACTATAGTCAATAAACTTTTATCGAAATTAATAATAAATAGGAGGAATAGGAAACCCACCTCGCCTCCAAGCTAAGGGCTCGTACAGGGGCTGATTTTTTTTTCTAAGGTTGACTTTGAAGCCGAGTTTCGACCGTTGACCTTCGTGCTACTGCTGCTACTCCCCTCAAATCACATATGTAACCCATCAACTTTAGTCAATTAGTCATTATAACTCACTTAAAACCACTAAACCAACCATAATCAAGTCGGTTCTATCATTCAAATCACAAACCCTAAACTCCCCCTATCTATTACGATATCACCCACACATTCCACACTTAGTTTTCTAATTGCAATTGGTTAGGATGTGCTTAAACATCCTTAATTCAACACAACTGCATTGAAGTTCATATCCATCCTACAATCCTTCGTTCACTATACTCCCTTCAATTTCACAACTACAAAACTGTATGTAAACACCCAAAATAACCCAAGAAACTTATCAATAAATGTTTATCCGAGCCAAATACATCATTGACTACCAACAATTTAAGCATAGGCACCAATAATTGAATTAAGAGGGATTAGGGTTTACCTCTTCATCCCCTTCATACCAACGCAAGAGAGAGAAAGAGGAGTTGTGGTTTTCGGTGGGTGACAGTCGGGACGGTGAGCCGACAACCGGAACGGCGGCAGCTGGCCGACGTCTAACCGGCGGAAGGGAAAACAGAAGAGGCAGCCTCCTCTTCACTCACACACATATGCGAGCAAAAAGAAGGGGGGAGAGAGAGGGGGTGTCGGGTGGCTGCTAGGGTGGCCGGCAGCCGACGCACGGCCAGCGCCATGGCCCGTTTGCGGCGAAGGCAGAGGAGAAGAGAGGGGGAGGGCTCGCGCAGTGTCTACCAGCGGTGGGGAAGGTTCACGCGTTTAGTCCCCCCCTTTTCCCTTTTACTACTCTTTTTTTGGCTGAAACTGCTAAACACCTACCAGCTCGCTAAACCCGGACCTCCATTGGTACCCGTACTAATCGTTAGTCGGGTTGCTCGCCCTTTCATTATATTAAGGCTCGATTCAATAAATTGCATGATTATTCCTAAGGTTCGACATTCTAATCGTATTCGAGAATCTGCTCAATGTGGTACCCAATAAAAGCCCTTAATAACAATAAAAATAATAATAATGATAATGCTAATATTCTTTTCAATAAAATCAGCACTTAAGCAGGCACATCGATATTATTTCAATTTATCGAAATAACCCAATACGATTTTATAACGATATAAAATAGCGTAATCGGCTTAATGAAGGGAATAAAAATCCTGGGTGTTACAAGGGCGCAATTGTAATTGCTATTAGTGATGACTTATTCTTTATTGGTGATCAAGGTTGTTCGAACCTTGCTACTGATTACTGCACTTGGGTAATTGATTTGGGTGCTTCATATCACCTCACTTCATTCCAAGAGTAGTTCTCATCTTACAATAGTGATGACTCTAGTCATGTGACGATAGAAAGTAATAGGTCATTCATGATTATTGGGATGGGCACAGTGCATTTAAAAACTTCCATCGATTGCAAGTTGGTGATGAAAGGTGTCAAATATGTGCCTGATATGGTTTTGAATTCGCTTATGGATGGTGTGCTCGATGATGAAGGGTCTTTAATCAATTTGAAAATGGAAAATGGAAGCTCACTAAGGGTAATTTGATACTGACATGACCAAGAAGTAAAGTCCTTGCATGCGTGCAAGCTAAAATATGCAGAGGAGAAGCCAATATAATTAGTAAGACCTCTAATCTATTATAGCACCCGAGGCTTTGTGAAATGAACAAAAAATGGCATACAAATTCTCACTAAGAAAGAAATCCTCCCCGACGGTAAAGGTACAAACTTGAAATCATTTGCCTTTTAAAGAGTAATATTGGACTTGATCTTGTTCAGAGTAATGTGTATTCTATAAATGTTATATCAAACAATGATGTTGAATATTTTGTTACTTTTATTGATACTCTCAAAAAGTGCGGGCTTTTGTGTTGAAAACCAAAGACCATGTACTCCAGTCATTTAAGGAGTTTCAAGCAAGAATTAAAAGAGAGATTGGTTGTAAGATCAAATGAGTGAGATCTCAGAATGATGGAGAGTACATGGGGCCATTTGAACAATTTCAAAAAGGCCAAGGCATCGAGGTGGAGAAGACAGCTGCAAAGACACCTTAATTGGGCACGGTTAATGAGAGAATGGACAAGACAATTAAAGAAAAAAAACATATACATGCTCTCTGATGCGAAGCTATTAAAGTTATTTTGGTAGAGGCAATGCTCACATCAGTGTATTTGATCAACCTACCTTCCGTCTTTGCACTTGATGGTGATGTCTCTTAGAAAGTATAGATAGGGAAAGATGTGTTCTACAAGCACTTGAAATTCTTTGGATGTAGAGCATTTTTACACATTCCTATATATGACAGCTCCAACCTTGGCAGGAAGACAAAGCAATGCATCTTCCCGGGGTATTCAAAGGATGAGTTTGGGTGCAGATTGTTGGATTCAACCGATAGGAAAGGGATCAGAACTAGAAATTTTATGCTGTTTGAAAACCAAACTATTGCCGACTGAGACAAGTCATGCCATCTAGAGTGTCCTTCAATCACTAGAGTAAACCCAAACCTAGTTTTTCCATATCCTTCCCATCGAGCTCATAAGAAGATGTTCAAGCGGATAACATCTATCATGATGATGCTAATGATGACCAAGATAATGGGAGTGATGATTCCCACACCAATAGAACTTCAGTTGAGAAGATCCATGGAGTGGGACAATGCTCCTCCAGATATTCACTTATTGAGTTTGTGTTGTTGACTGATAGGAAAAATCTAGCAACTTTTGACAAAGCTATATCACATGAGAATAAAAAAAAAAGTGGTACAATGCCAAGGAAGAAGAATGAATTCATCACAAGAGAACCACACCTTTGATTTAGTAGAGCTACCTAAAGGCAAAAGAGCATTTAAGAACAAGTAAGTGTGCAAATAATTTTATTTGGAAAAGATGGCTTGTCACCATGGTACAAGGAAAGGTTGGTGGCGAAAGACTTTCAAAAGAAAGCCATTGATTTTTTGATGAGATATTTTCTCTAGTTTTGAAGATGTCTTCAATTAGACAAGCATGAACTTGGAGATCGAGCAACTTGGTATAAAGACTGCATTCCTCCATGGTAACTTGAAGGAAGAGGTCTACACGGGACAACTTGAAGGATTCTATGTAAGGGCAAGGAGAAACTTGTGTGTGAGTTGATGAAAGGGTTTGTACCTGATAAAAGATATTTGATTCATTCATGGTCGATCTTGACCTCCACCAACAGCAAGCTGATCATTGCATGTTTGTGAAGGATTGACATTAGCATGACTTCTTGATTCTACTATTATATGTAGATGATATGTTGAATGTTAGTTCTAACACCAAGAGGATTGCCAACTTAAAGAGTGCTTTAACTCCTTTGCAATGAAGGACCTTGACCTTGCAAAGCGAACTTGGATATGAATACCATCTGTGACAGGAAGAACAATAAGCTTTGGTTATCATATGGCATGTACATCGAGAAAATGCTCCAAAAGTTCAACATAAACAAGGATAAACCTGTGAGTTCTCCGTTGATAGGCCGCCATATGAAATTGAGTTTGAGTTAGTGTCCTACAAGCAAGGAAGGCAAAGATGAGATGAAGAAAGTTCCGTACGTATTTGTTGTGGGAAGTCTAATGTATGCTATCATATGTATGAGGCTAGGCATTGCACATGTAGTTAGGGTTGTTAGCCATTTTATGTCTAATCCTATAAAAGAGCATTAGGTAGCTATGAAGTGGAGTCCTCAGTATCTCAACGGTACTTCTAGAGTACTCCAACCTGAACAACTTGTGATAGATGGCTACACATATGCAAATACGTCAGGTGATGTTGATTCTAACAGGTCTACTTCTAAGTATTTGATCGACTTTTCTACAGGAAGCCCTGTCTTAGAAATCAAGATTACAAAAGTATGTCGGGTTATCAACCATTAAGACGGAGTACATCGCAATTGTTAAGGATGAGATGGAGTTGTTGTGGATGAAGAACTTTCTTGACGAACTCAGTCTAAACCAAGAAAAATATTCATTTTATTGTAATAGTCAAAGTTCCCTCCACCTTACTTAGAACGTCATCTACCATTCCTAAACCAAACACATTTGAAGAATATATTATTTGATGCGAGGACCAGTGGAAGAAAAGTTATTGTAAATTAAGAAAGTGCACAAAGGTCAAGATGGATCCGATATCTAGACAAAGATCCTACCCAAGAGTATCCATTTGCATGTCGCTTGAAAAGCAGGTTTGGTTGAATCCCCCATGTAAGGGTGAGCAAGAGATTTGTTGGGTATCTTCCTTCTATACGGAGGAAGACAACCAAGTTTATTATTTGAACCTAAGTTTATTTACCCACATTATTATGTGGATGTGTATCAACATAGGTTTGTTCAAGTGGTTTGACACTTGTTCTCCTTAAGTAAAGTCTTAGGTTCGAGTTTGGTGAATTGAGAAAATATATGATGGGAGAGCTCTACCTCTTAATGTGCAAACAGTAGCTTGACTCCAGTGAAATGGTACCAAAGAAAAAAAAAATTATCATGTGGATGTGTTGTGTTTTCTAGTGGCATTGACTTTGTCTTTGGAAGTTTAACAAACAAAAAAATTTGAAGAGAAAATGAAGGCAAAGGTTAAAGAAAACACAACACCACAATTTTTAGCTCTGGTTGGCGACCAAATGACCACTAGTCTTTATACTATAAATGCTAAAATGTGAGGGGCTAAGTGTTGAGGAAATAGTAAATGCTAACATGAGACTGAATTTCGGATAAATGTTGCTTCACAACTGTTGATCAAAATTATAAGCAATCTCAGCCCTTGGATTTATCTCAATAACCACCTCAATAGATAGTACATGCAATAATCTCTCTCTTTTTACTGGGCATATTATGTCTCAGGTTCGATTCTCCACTCCTTCATTGTATTATACTCTTTATTGACACATTAGGTCTCAGATTCGATTCCCCCATCCCTCATTGTATTGTATTGTTCTTCATGGTTCCTACGAACCAAAATGTTTTTGATTTCCATCATTATTATTAATATTTTGTATTTTTAAATACAAATATTAATTTGAGCATGTATTATTAGAGATAATAGAATAATAAATATGATTTCCATGATTATTCCATTATTACTATTGTTGCTATTATCGTCATTATCGTTGTCGTCGTTGTTATTTTTCTGTTTGAATTTGATAACATAGTCAACATAATTTATTATATAATTATCAAATAGAGATTAAGATATTATAATGGATATAAAAAAATTTATTAGTTCATCATCATAGCATATGTTTATATTTTAGAAGTTTTGACTTAAGGAAACCAAATTATAATTACTGAACAAGCCATAAAACCTTATGTAACACCTTATTATTAACACATAATATAATATACACAATTATAAAGAAATAATAAACATTTTTTATTTCCATGATTATTATTAATATTTTGTATTTTTCTATACAAATATAAATTTGAGCACATATTATTAGAGATAATATAAAAATAAATATGATTTTCATGATTACTATTGTTGTTATTGTCGTTACTGTCGTTGTCGGCAATGTTATCTTCCTCTTTGAATTTAATAACATAGTCAATATTAATTATGATTATCTAATTATCAAAGAGAGATTAAGAGATTATAATGGATATAAAAGTTTTTATTATTTTATTATTATAGAACAAGTTCATGTTTTAGAAGTTTTAACTTAAGTAATTCGAATTATGATTACTGAACAAACCGTAAAACCTTATATGACACCTTATTGTTAACAAATAATATAATATACACATTTATATAGAAATAACACACATTTTTTTATTTCCATGATTATTATTATTTTGTCTTTTTCGGTACAAATATACATTTGAGCCTGTATTTTTAGATATAATAGAAATATAAATATGATTTCCATGATTATGTCCATTATAACTATTGTTGTTGTTGTCATTGTCCTTATCATCGTTATTATCTTTCTCGTTGAATTTGATAACATAGTCAATATTAATTATGATCATATATATGTAAGGGTTGTGCTGAAAAATTACATATTATAAGCATAATATAACATATTACAAAGGTTGAAGTAAAATATAAAAAAACTAAAAATAAAATACAGTCATTATATTAGGTCAATTAAACTGAATTTCTTTCACATTTAATATAACCTATTTAACAGAAGAAAATAAATGAAATAGTTTTCTTTTTGTTTCAAAGCATACATATGTTATAATTAAATTTAATTCATGTAAATCTTAAAAGTATAATTAATTTTTTAACGTTTCAAATAAATTGACCAAAATCTAATCTATTTAACACGCAAGAAAAAATGAAATAAATTTTTTTTTTTAAACCATACAAATCCAATAATCAAATTCTCTTCATAAAACATCTAAAATTATAATTAATTTTTTATCGTTTAAAATAAAATGTCCCAAATCGTCATAACACTTCAAACTAAGAAATATCTCAAACCACAAATCTGAACTCAACCTATCTCTTGCAAGACAATATAAGAGCATGGGAAGTTTATATCGAAACCCGTGCAGCTATTGAGTTGACATAAAACCAAGTATACAAACTATGAACACATAATTATATTAGCACCCCCTAATGGGCCACTTTAAATAGCTAAAAAAATTATATATTAGCATAAATATAATGTTCAAATTATTTTTGTTGAAAGACAAATTTTATTTGTTACATGCGAAACTCAAAGTAAACCGACTTCAAAATAGTTTCTATCTAACTTAACTAGACAATTAATGACTTCAAAAATTTTTGCTCACCAACAAAAGGAGGAGATGGATTTTTCGTCATTGGCTTCATAGATTGACTTATCATCACTCCATTTAGCATGTTTTATAACAAATTCACTATCTACTATTTTCATCATAGTTATATAGACTTTTTTCACAATCATATAGTTTTCAATTGTTAATCCCATTGGTTATACATGAAGTTGCTATATACTTAACTTTTTCATTGAGTGTTTCTATTATCTCCTCTGATTATAATCCTAATCATATATACCATAACTTTTCGTTTATTATTTCGATAATATATCTACAAAATATCTATTTGAACATTCTCCGTGCAAAATATAGGCCCAAACTAGTTATCACCAAATTTTAATATGTTGTTCTTGACCCTGTCCTCTTCCAATTCAATATTCAGATTGTCGTTTTGAGCTCCCAAATTAGTGAACTCTTATCAACGCTCCTTGTTAAGAATTTATACTTTGCCACTTTTAAGTGCGAAAATTGAAAACTTATTATGCCAAGGTCGTTCCTTAATAGTCGTAATGCTGCTAGTTCGAACCAGAGGCAAATTTTGATTGTTCCCACTTCATTCCTGTTGATTAGTGGAAGGTTTTGGTACTATTTTTAACGATGTCGGGGTTTTCCCCCTAGTTAGGGTTTTCCATGCGAATATTTGCATCTTCTTGTTTGCTTGGCGTAGTTGATCATTTACTTCTTGTTCACTTGTTGCTGTACTGGGCTCATATTTTGTACTGGGCTCATATTTTGTTGTGAATGCCCATATTTACAACACAAGCGAAGCGATTTATTCATCTTCCGTTTGCATTTGGCTACTTTGTGTGCTTCCCCATCACTAAGGAGGCGAGCAGATGAGAGAAATCAGAGGAAGTGTCTAGACAAAGCATGTTGTGCTTACATAAATCCCGTTGGCGCCTTATGGATAAAAAGGGAAAACAAAGAAAGAAAAAAGGGCAATTGGATTAGCATTGTTGTGTGGAACCTAAGAATATGCTCTCTCACTTGTACAACATAGTGCATTGCAAACACTACTTGATGACATTGAGCGGTCAACTAATGCCAGGAATAAGAACGTGGAAATTTCCAAAAGCTCACACAGCTTAATACAGCTCACATATAAGCTCAAGGATCATTAACTGAGACATCCAGCAGTGGTTTCAGAGCAAAACAAGAAGGAATTTCCAGTTGAGACACTTACCCATTGCTAAAAGTTTTTGATAGGGATTCATCATTAACCAAATTTCTGAATCCCAATAATTTACAAGGCTCAATAACGATGTACAGTAAAACAGATGGAGAACCTAATTCCAAAGAGATGATGAAACAGAGCTACTTGTTCAAGCCCCACATTGATCAGGTGCCATTCTAGCCAGTGATAACTATCAACAATAAACTTGTTTACCGTGCTTGATTATCCCCATCTTCAGAAATGTCAAACAAGAACTTTGGAAGTGAGGCAATCCGGGGAAGATGGAGGAGCAAATCACCATAAGAGTCAATTCTTGGCATGCCTGGCCCCTGCTTGCAGCCACCACCCTCAGAGCAAATTGTGTCGTCTTTACCCGTAATTTCATCTGCCAAGTCTGGGTTACAGTGACCAGTGTTTGCCTCTCCCTCTGGGACTTCAAAGCTCTGAACAGGAGTGCCATCTTTCTGAAGGAGGGAGCAGAGCGAATTGACCCTCGACATGAGAGACTTCTCGTCAGAACATGGCGTGAATTGGAAGTCACTGAGCAGGTGCTGTGCAATATCCTCAAGCACTTTACGGGATTCTTGTCCTTTTTCAATGATCTGATTCTCAGAGCTCATTTGTTCCGAAATGCAGTTCCCAATATGATTTACAAGGTCAGTCATCGACATGGATGGGCGAAGGCCCTGCACGATTAGCTGCTCAAAGCTTTTTGAACCCTTGAATTTACCCACCTCGCCACTTGAACTCCCTTCAATTGCACAGGTGTCCATCACTGGAATGAAAATTTCATGGGCAGTGAAAAATACTACTATGATAGCAAATCTAATCTCCAAGAAAACAAAGATTCTTTTATAGGAATAGACTAGAGAGCTGCAGCAGGTCCCCGACACTTTGCTTGAATGAAACACTACCACTGACAGCCCCCAGGCAGTATGGATATAACAAAGGGAAAAAAGCTAGATCTTGTCAACTACATAGTTGATCACGACAATACCAATTTATGAACAGCGCAGGAGAAAGAGGGGGTGCAACAAAAGCATTGCTAGACATTAGAAGATGATACCAGGGGGGCATGCATATCAGATGAGGAATTGCAATATATGAGTTATCAAATGCTGCGAACATTCATACTTCTACAAGAAAGAAATTCACATTAAGTGTTCACTAATGTGCTAGATACATATAGTAAGACCAAAATTCCTAGTTAGAAAAACGCCAAATGGGCAAAGCCTGGCAAGTGAAACCCAGCCAACCATCATGATCATCGACTATCACCAATGTACACAAAATATATTTCAACCACTGGGTCATGCTCTATGTTATCTGGACTCCGTACACAGGTGTCAGATGTCAGATAAGGATTAGGATCAATAAAGGTTAGGATCCAAATGTCTTAACTCATCAAGTCTCGAAATTTAGGACAAAAGGACACTGACCAAATCTTCTACACAGATAGGGAGGCTGGGCAGCCGGCATCCAAAATTTGGCCCTTTATATATTATTCCTCCAAGTTTTATCAGGCCATGTTATTATTGAACTTTTTATAGTTATATTAGCTCAATATACAGCTATGATTTACCACTTTTAATAAAGATAACAGTCTCAATGTAAACTGCCCGCAAATCAGAATTACCCCCCACTTTCATATAAAAAAGAAAATCCAACCAATGAGAATAGTGGAAACAAGTCACAAAATACTCTAAAACTCAGGCAGCCTACAGCACCGCAAAGGGAATCCCCCGTAGCGCTCTCTCTCTGTCTCTCTCTCTCTCTCTCAATCTGCCACAGCACGTCAAAACAACTCTAAACTCAGCCACAACGCTGCCTCGTCAACACAAACCCCGTGCCGACTGCCGCACCACTTTCACCGAAGCTCAATGTGTTGGGATGACAGTGTCTGACAAATTTAATCAGATCTGACCCGTGACCCATGTCCCGTGTCCGTGTCAGGATCATGTCAACACAGGCATGACTGGCCCAAATGCCGAGTCCAGGTAACATAGGTGATGGTCATAGCCAACCTAAGTGGTAATTTCCAAATTGTACCCTAACACCTACATCATGGTGGCAAGCTGATCCATGTCAGACTCCTTCAATTAACCATCTAATTACAAACTTAATACCTTAATAGGAACAGTCACCTTTCTTATTTTCCAGATAATTAAGGGACTGATAACCTTCTTGAATTGACGATCCCCCCCCCCCTCCAAGCTCTTAATCATCAACTCCAACTAAAATGAGTGAAACATTCAATCCAATACAGATCTACAGATGAGCACTAGCATGGAAGTGCAATAACAAAGACACGCCATTGATTCTATTGTGTGTCTAGTCTGCAACTCTAGACACCCAGAGATGACAAATACACAAGACTAAATCCACATGTTGGCAGCACATTTTGTGATTCTGTCATAATTGTATAAAATTTCACTCTCCCCGATAAGAAGAGCCAAAAATGCAGCACAAAAAGTGGGGGCCAAAATAAAGCAGAATTCAAGCCACTTAATTCATCAGGCGAAAAATCGACAAATGCAACAAAAGCACTTCTCTTTGGGGTCACCCCTCTTACGCTGTTAGGGACCTAAAAGAAAGGGGTGGCAGGAAAGGGGAAAGAAGCATAATCTAGATAGCATTATTCAAATTTAGAAACAGCTAGAACACTGTACCTGAGCTAGGAGAAGGAGCCTCACGGGACATAATCTCGAATGTTCCCTGAAGGGCATCCTCTTGTTTTACCGTGACAGAAGATGATTGGGATACAGAAGGTGTTGCACCATCCTCAAAGATGGAGATGCTGGCTCCCTTACTGGATCCTCTTTGATCCAAATCACGGCTTTTGGATACATTTGAGTCCTCGAAACCAGAAGGCTGTTTTTCAAAGTATGGAGAATCCACACTTATTTCTGGTTGCTGGCTCAAGAAATTAAGACGCATATCACACTGTATCAACTTCTCAAAATGCTTGTTTAATAGCCCATATGGGACTTGAAGGAAATGTTTCCTGCAGAATTGAACCAGTAAATTTTCGTTAGCAGCTCCTTAACAACATTCCTGCTACAGCTATCTTTAGCAAATTTCACTAAATCAGAACTCTTCAAAAACTAGCAGAAAAATCGACATGAATTTCAGATAATAAATGCTTTTGAAGACCAGAGTAACAAAGCAAAGATATCAAAATATAGCAGCCTTCTGATCTAAACTGTCAAGAATCATCATGGGAAAAGCGACAGAAACTGGAATGAGGTAAATATGATGCCTATTTAGGATTCACGTTCACTGTGAAAATACTTTTTTGAAAGCAGTTTAATTTTACAACATAATCATCATAATTTAGATAATATTTCAAAATCCATAAACAGGATAATGGATTTCAAATATTCACTCAACAGAGTGTACAAATCAACCAATCCCATCCAAGCTAATCCACAACCAGCAAGCATGAGTTCAACTTCCAAGACTTTATGAACGCTAGTATCTTAGCAATTCTCCATTGGTTTTACGAGTTAGCGTAACATGAGGATACAAAAGCAAAAACATTATTGCCTCTCCTTCTTTTGTCTACATTGCAATGTTTCGATCTTCGAACATGTACTTATAGCTTGTTTATCCCTTTTCTCTTAGGCCTATTTTCATTTTCAGGAACCAGAAACAAAATACATCTTTATCAACGAAGGCACTCTATAGCTTTGCTGTTAAAATGAAAAACAGAAATATAAACATGGATTTTCACCAAATGCATTACCATTCATATAACAAAATATGTACATGTTTGGGAATGGCATATCAGCTAGAAGCTTGCCATCATCCAACATTACTCCAATAGTCCAATATAACTATTTCATAACGATATTGAATTTAAGTTGTAAAAAACTAGTTCTTCTGTAGACTGTCAAACAAGAGGCAGAGTATGTAGGACAATGACATACCGATGCAAGCTAGCTTGTCCATCAGTGAAATCAGTAGTAGCTTGCCATAATGTATGTTTTCTTGGCTGAGGATTTGTCTCTCGAAAGAAAAGGGGTTGTCGTGCCAGCTGTGTTAAACGGTGAGTTAGAATTCTTAAGATAAATTAAATGAACATTATAATGGGAGATTTTCTCACACAACTTGGAAACAGATAAAGTTGCTAAGGAAATAACACCTACCAGTACAACCAAGGTGGCAGGAGCATCCTCTGGAAAGTCTGCTTTCAGTCCCATGATATCAGACCACTGGATCTCAATTTTGCTTTTAAGGCCTCCCTCAAGAATTTCCCAAACAAGCTTGTGCTTTGCAAAATAACATTTCGCAACTAAATCTCCTTCATATCGAGAAGCATACTGCCATTAAATAAAATGATCAGCTGCTTGCATTACAACTTCTAAGAAACCTTAAAATGCATACATTACTGCCAACAAAGTAAAGAGACCTAGATTTACCTCCCAACACCCTATCCTTAGTAATGAAGCTGGAAAATTAGAAGCTTTTAGCTTGTCTGTGGTGCCAGAGGGACCACTTCCCTTGGGGTTAACTTTCCCCTGAGAGCTGAAATTATCACCAGGCGCAGGTCCCAAGGTAGAAGAACTGGCTTGAGAGAGCTTCATTTGAATCAAATCCAATAGTGATGGGCTTTTCCTCAACCGCAAACCCAATGGGCTAGGTTCATCAAGTGGATTGTATTGTGAAAGTGTGATTGCAAACATGGTATTCCCAGTCGCAAGCTGCAAAGGAATAATAAAAGATCAAAATACTTTAAGAAGGTTAGCAAACATTAAAACAATAAACACGGGAAGATAGACTACAAGCATCGGATGATCAGCCATTTAAGCAGAGGCGAAGTTGTCTCTGGGTACTAATTGATGTGATGATCCAACCCAAAAACCGACAGTCAAACTGCTTTCTGGGTACTAATTGATGTGATGATCCAAAATGAACAATGTATCACCAGCTCGAAGCAATCTAAAGCAGCCTATTCAGAACAAAGGAGAACAATCTCTATCTGCTACAAGTGACAGTTGCGAATATGATGGCCACTCATGGCAAAAAATATTGGGTTACTTGTTTTTTTTTGGGGGCGGGCCGCGCCCGAAGGCAGGGCGCAGTTCATCCAACAAATTTCCGTCTTCCCATATCACAAGTTTCTAACCCATCTAACGAGGCCTAAAATAGAACCAATTACCACCATTCATCGATCCAATTTTCCAAAGGGTTGAATCTCTCAATCAGCTATCAAGTTCAAGTTTAGCAATATGATTTGCAACACGAAAATCGAAACAGAGAACTAATATTAAGCATTCAAAGATATTACAGATGACCCACAAACAACAAAAGTCCAAATCACAATAGAGATATGAATATGATCACTGAACACAAGTTTGATAAAGATATACTAAACCATTTCCCTAGCTTCAAAGTTGGGATTTATTTCAAAATCCAGCAACCAACTTCTGATCTAGTACAAACGCAAATGAAGCTCTGAATCAACTGAAAACAAAAAAAATGAAAAGAAAAATCACCTGATCCGGAGCTGAAGATTGCTTCTGCTTTTTGTTAGAGGGGCCATGTTCATCATCCAAAGGATCCTCGATCTCCAATTTCACCGGGATCTGAAGTGGGCGTTGACGACCCTCGGAACTCGCGAAATGAACCATGGGTAGACGATTGTGAAGGACGAATCAAAACGATCAAATCCGAGAGAAATCGAAATAAATCTGCTGCGAGTTCCGAGAATCAGAGGAATCAAGAAATGGGCATTGGGTATAAACGGATGACAGATTCTCAAAACCCTAGATTTTTATACACGGCGTTGTCCATCTTAGAAAGGCCGGTCGGGGTGGGTGGGCTTTGAGGGCATAATTGGAAGTTCATTTTTGGGAAATAGATAATTGCATTGCATTTGTAGTAGCAGTATTTTGTACAGGATTCCTCATGGCATGGGTGGGGAAAAATCTATTATGGAATTTGGATGGATCAAAAAAACAGGTGTCACAGCACTACAGCAGTAGGAAATACTGTCCGTTCACTTGGAATTCCACCCCCCCCCCCCCCCCAACTCGGTGAAAAAGCAAATGTACGTTAACATCCATATCAAATTTTAGATTATTGCACATAATCTGAACTTTGGAGTATTAGTTAAAAATAATTCAAACGTCAAAAATAATTTCTAATACGCTCATTTTTAGGGTATTTAATTTTAGTAATGCAGTGTCATTTAAGATTATATTTTTTTTAGGTAGTTCTAAATAATATTGTCCCTAAATCAACACAAGTATATGGAATTTAAACTATCAACATTCATTTTGCAATTCAAAATACATGAAAAATATAACCTAAAATGACTCATAGACTATTGGGAGATATTTTGGAGTCCAGACTATTCGCATATAATATTCTCAAAGTTCAGATTATTCATATCCAATAACCCATAATTTTTTTTTATAATAATATCATCAATTGAGCTAATTGGGCATATATTATAAAACCAATAATCTAATTACTATTTATGTACTAATCTTTAATAGTTTTACATTACATTGATTTATTTTCGTCTTTAATTCTTTTTTATTAACTTTGTAGTGTTTTGGGTGCAATAACCCGGGCATTAGATGTCAATGTTGATACTACAAAAAGCCTATATACCGTGTACTTTAAAGGATATTTATTTTGTATATATTATCATAAAGGCAGGCATGTTTAGATTTACTAATTTGATGACTTTGTAGATTATTATTGCACGTAAACTATAGTGCCAAAAACTGCGAAGAAATATACCATCCACATTTAATAAGTTATTACTTTATAAAATTGATGAAATGAAGTGTATAGACTCAGCATTCTTATAAACAAATAAACATCTCTAAAGTCTACAAATGCAGAAGGGCTGTGAATGTAAGTGATGTATACATCCCCCTTCAAAAACAAAAACAAAAACAAAATATGGAGAATACCAGAAGAACTACTGAGAGAGGGAGAGAAAGCAAGCGAAGGCAGTAGAGGAAGTTCTCAGTTTTTGTCAACAATATTCCACCGGATCTTGATCAATATGGGTCAGGAAGAGTCTTCCGAAGAGTTGGGAATGTAAGTGATGTATACATCCCACCCAGAAGAGCAACGAAGAACGACAGAAGATTTGGATTTGTTCGATATTGGAGACGAGATGACGTCAGCAAAAGCATCCGGATGCTTAACAATACACATGTCAGCGGGAGTAAACTGTTTGTCTGTATGGCCAGGAACCAAAAGCAAAGCAAACACAAGAACCAACCTGAAAGGAAAAAGCCCAAGATCAAGCAAATTTGGAGAAGAAAAGAAGGAGAGTTTCAACAACAAAACAAGGCCTCAATTGTCAGCCAAGAAAGCCAACCCTTCAAGCAATATTTGAAGGGTGAGGCCAATCAAGACTTTGAAGATTGGCTTAATAGAAGCATTGTATGTACAGCGGATGAACCTAGAGATTTAGCAACACTTGCTTCAGCTATTAACGACGACTTTGGCCAATGTACCAAGATATGTGCACTTAGTAGTTATAAATTCATCTTAACCTTCCCTACAGTCGAGATGATGGAAGATACCCTGCGGAACCATGCAGAACTGAACTTATGGTTCTTTGAGATCAAAACATAGAATACCTATGATTATTGTAATACTAGGAAAACTTGGTTGGAGATTTATGGCCCCCCCCATAATTGGTTGTGGAAAAATTTTAAAAATATTGCAGAATTGTCCGGGAAGATGATTTGCTTAGGGAAAAGTATCTTCCGAACAAACTCGATTGAAGTCATGCGGGTGTTAATTGTTACTGATATTTTCTGAAGAATTCAGCAAGAAACTCTCTTTTCATTGTCAGATGGGAATTATAGAATCTGGATTATTGAGACAAGTCCTGTAGTGCAAGTGATGTCTCAAGGTCATCCATATGAAAATAATCTAGCTATGGAGAACATGGACTTCAATGGAGATGTTCCAGGTTTTGAGGACCTGGAGGATGAAGTGGCAGTAAATGATGACATGGCTCAAAGCAATTTGAGGATGGGTGATGACTTGGTTAGGGAAGGCGAGAGAGACAGCAGAGAACCAAAGTAATTTGAATTCAAAACCAGAAGATGAAGGGGCCAGAACTAGCAATGAAGATAGCATTTATTCCGAGTCGCGAACCAAGACGGCTTGCTTTAGTCAAAATGGCTCCTCTGAGGAAATGCTTAAATAATCTCAGCATTGGCAACCCTTGGAAACCACAACAACATGCCAACAAGCAATGGAAGATGAGGAGTTTCAGCTGGAGGAGAGGGAATGTCGGGCTAAGCATTATGATAAAGTAGCACCTCCACCGGGATTCGAGACTCAATTAATAACACAAGAAATTGTCCAGCCACAAACTATCCTTAATACCAAAACTCTGCAAATTCCAACAAAAAGCAAAGCCACTAACAAAGGACCCTCAGCCAAAAGTAAGCATTCTCTGCAAACCTTAAGTGAGACCTCAGCAAGTATTGTGCAAATTGCAAAAGAATCTCTCAAAATAGGAGAAATCTTGGGCTTGAAAGTTACTGATAAGGATAACCAAGAATTTAAAGAAAAACAAGAAAGACCTTCCCTCAAAGCCGAGAGAACAAGCCAGCAAGGGGTCCTTCAAACTGTGATCTTGTGATGAAGATAGCCACGTGGAATGTCAGAGGCTTAGGCGCTGACAATAAGAAGAGGATGGTTAGAGATTTGATAAGGGAAGTCCACTTGGATCTTATAGGTCTTGTTGAAACAAAACATTCTGACATATCTCAGTGGGATGTTTGGAGGGTTTGGGGTCATCATTCAGCTGAATATGAACATGTTACAGCAGATCAAGGGTCTGAAGGACTCGTTCTTTCTTGGCATATGGATTCATTCAGACGGAAAATGTGCGCTACTACGAGGAGATGGCTTTGTGTCCATAGAGAATTCAATAAGGAACACTATGACTGTGTTATTTGTGTACTGTACACCCCAAATGATCGTCTTCAAAGGCTTCAAGTTTGGAATCAACTTAGAGCTTTAAAGGCGAATTTTAGTGTCCCACTTATCTTAATGCGAGATTTCAATGAGGTCTTAAGCCTACATGAAAGAAGAGGAGCTTCAAGTAGTACTACAGGAATGTCAGAACTTCAACAGTTAATCCATGACTTATAACTTATGGACTTGGACCTTGATCAGCAGTTTACATGGCTAAGGAAGAACACAGCAAGCAGGATTCACAGAATCCTAGTGGGGATTGACCTAGCTGAAGCATTTTCGAGTATTAAGGCCTTCTACAAAGGAAGGATATTTTCAAATCATTATCCCATCATTATGGAAACTGCACATGTTCAATGGGGACCCGCACCATTTAGATCTCTTGATTGTTGGCTGGAGGAGCCAAGTTTCTTATACACATTTAAAAAAGAATGGTTGTAACTCATTGGGCTGCCTCTCGTGAAGAAGCTGAAAGCATTAAAAGCTCATCTAAGGAAGTGAAATTCATAAATCTTTGGCCATATTAGCCAAAAAATACAATCCTTTCAAGAGGAAATTAACAAGCTAGACAATAAGGCCCAAACTCAGTCTCCATCAGATTGTAAGTGGCTTAGAACAGAGGCCTTGCAGTCTCAACTTTGGTTTTGGATGACTAGAAATGAGAGGTATTGAAGACAACTCTCTAGATGCAAGATTCTTAAATAAGGAGATAGAAACACAAAGTACTTCCACCTTATGGCTTCAATAAGGAGACGAAGAAAAATGATCGATAGACTTTCTATTGATGGTGAGGAGTTAACTAAGGTTACAGAAGTCAAGAAAGTCATTGTATCCCATTTCAAGCAGTTGTACAGTAAGCAAGCCTCGTCCACCTTTGAAGTCACATCCATTGGCTTGAACAAACTAAATTCAGCATATTGTATTTTCTTTGAAGCTCCTGTCACTCATCAAGAGATAAAAGAAGCAATGCTCAACTGTGATCCCTCCAAGGCTCCAGGCTATGATGGTTTTAATTTGAGATGTTTGAGGAAGGTGTGGCCAATCATTGGGGAGGAGTTTAGTGATTACATTATCAATTTCTTAACACTGGGAACTTTCATTCAAGCCTTAATACAACTTAGGTAACCTTAATACCCAAGAAGAAGGGTGTCATTGGGGTGTCTAACTTTAGACCAATGAGCATTGTTGGTAGTGTGTATAAGGTGATTACCAAAATCCTAAGCAAAAGATTAAGACAAGTCTTGTCAGATTTGATAGGAGAAGCCCAGATTGCCTTTGTAACTAGTAGACAAGTCCTTGATGGGGCTTTAGTGGCTAATGAGGTAGTCAACTAGCTGAAAAAACATAAGAAGGCAGGGGTCCTTCTGAAATTGGATTTCCAAAAAGCTTATGACATTATTGACTGGAATAGCTTAGACACAGTGCTTTAGGAAATGAGTTTTGGTGATACCTGGAGAGGCTGGATATGGACGTGTCTGACAACAGCAACAATTTCAATCCTCGTTAATGGATTCCCAAGCAAGCCTTTCAATATGGGAAGAGGACTCAAGCAAGGTGATCCTCTCTCACCATTTCTATTTGTAATCATGGCTGAGGTGTTGAATAAGTTACTACTAAAGGCATCAGACTTGGGTTTTTTCAAAGGACTGGCTGTGGGTACAATAGGTGTACATATCACTCATATGTAGTTTGCAGATGATACTTTGATATTTTGTGAAGCTGATGAACTACAGTTGGAAATATGAAAAGGATCTTGCTTAGCTTTCAATCCTTCTCAAGATTGATAGTAAATTACAGGAAATCAAGGATGATAGTTCTTATGATGGATGATCCTTGGACACAAAGCGCAGTAGCACAGCTTGGATGCACTCTGGTGCAATTGCCAATCATCTATTTAGGAGTTCCTTTAGGTGCCAATATAAGGAAAGTCTCTTTTTGGGAATGCATTTTAGACAAGCTGCAGAGCAGGTTATGTTCTTGGAAGTGTAACACAGTATCAAGAGCTGGAAGGTTGGTTTTGATTAGATCAGTCCTCAGTAGCTTGCCAAGCTACTACCTCTCAATCTTCAGGATGCCTAAAAAGGTAGCAAATGAGATTATTAAAATCCAAAGAAGATTCCTTTGGAGTGGTAGTCGAGAAGGAAAGTTCAATGCCCTTTTTCAAATGGGAACTTGTGCAAAAGCCAAAACGAAAGGGTGGCTTGGGGGTAGGTGATATCTTGTTAAAAAATGCAGCCCTTCTTTTCAAGTGGTGGTGGAGATATGCTTGTGAAGAGGGAGCATTATGGAGACAAGTAGTAAACTAAATTCACAATGAAGACATGGTAGCTCTTCCATCGTAAACCTTGTCAAAAATACCAGGGCCCTGGAGAGACATAAAAAAAACTGGCATCAGCAGAACAACCCGTTAAAACTGTATTCTTTCAACACTTGCGGATGCAATTGGGTGACGGCTCCAAGATAAGATTTTGGGTTGATCCTTGGGTTCAGAATAATTATTTTTGAGGACAGCATATCCCAACCTCTACAAGATATCAAATCAAAAGCATGAACTTGTTGTGAGCATCGGATGGTTTGAAGGGTAAACTTGGAGATGGACATTAACCTCGAAGAGACAGGACACTTTTGATGAGATGCAAAAGGCTGTTTTGCTCAACTCAATACTTATGTAAAATTACCCCATTAGAAACCAAGGCGAGCATCCTTTATGGAGTGATAAGAAGCAGCTTTCAGCTAATAGCCTACAACAAAAAGCTTTTGCCATCATAAACCAGGAAGTAGCTATAGACAGCCTTGTCTGCTCGGTTTGGATGAATTTACCCCCTCCAAAAGTTGAATTCTTTCTTTGGCTAGCACTTCTAGGAAAGCTTAATACAAAGGAGTTGTTGTGCAAAAAGGGCATGCTTTCAAATGAAGTAAATCTCTGTAGCTTTTGTGCCTCTCATTTAGAAGATTTGGACCATCTACTGCTGCATTGCCATTTTTTCTGGGGTATTTGGTGTTGTATTTCCTCATATTTGGGCCTTTTTATCCCAAGAGCTGATTCATTCAGACAATTTTATGAGAGCTAGATAGCAAAGAGTTTCAATAATAAACTCAGGAAGAAGCTGTGGGTCTTATCCTTCTTTGTAGTGGCATGGAGTTTATGGATGAAGAGGAATGGAGTGGTTTTCCAGTTGCAAGATCTCGATGCAATTGCATTATGTCAAAGTATCAAGTGGAGGGTGGCTATGTGGTCCAATGTGTGGAAGGAGCTTGTACCTTACGGCATTGATGAGATAGCTGGGCACTTTGCTTGTATCCTTATCCTATTTCCTTAAAGTCAATAGCCAGTGTAATAGGGTGTTCAACTCTTGCTTTGTTTGTGTTGGCAGTACTTTTTGGTCTAGTGCTTTAAGTCCTCTCTCGGTGGACTTCACTGTAGCATTATTTTTGTGTACCCGGTACACCTTTTAACAATAAAAAAAAGTCTACAAATGCAAAGACGTGACGGTTTATTCACCACATGTAAATAGTGACACTAAGAAAAGTGAATGAGACTATATTATTTGTATGTATTATATAACCGACAATGTTATCAAATCACTAAATTGAAGTATGCTTGACTTGTTGATGATGCAAACAAAAAAAAAATGTTCAAAATGCAAAGTCCTGAACACTATTTCTTAAGTAGGAATTATTGACACTCAATTCCTCAAATTATGAATTATTAACGTTCAAAATTCACAAATATTTTATCTTTGATTTATACTTAAAATACAATGTGTCAATGACATTGTGTAATGGCAGACTTGCCTCATGCAGTCATTTGGTTTTATACCTCCTGGGTATGGCCGGGTCTCAAGGGCTTGCATTTCTCTCTTTTGGGGTATTTTGTTTGGTGACACTGGCACCATATGCCTTAATAATTGTTGATAGTGGTAGATCTTGAAATTGTATTGATTCCGCCGGAAATCTGTTTTGTGGTTGTGTTGATGACGTGGGGCGAAAGAACGGGTTTATCTGATAGTTGGCGATCAACACGACGTCGTCCTCGTCTCTTTGTCCTCCGACCTGCAAAAAAAAAGGCCAACCTCGGGATGTGGTCCGGGGAACGCCTATCCGACGGTCAAATTAATTAGGTGTTCCAAAAGGTGTGAATGCTATAGAAAGTAAGTTTTTAGTGGCCAGCCCCTTTCCCGATGAGAACAGGTCACTATTTATAGCCTGTTTAGAAAAGGGGTAGAATAGTAATCTTACCTTAACTGCTTGCTTGAGTCTCTGGTCCCGGAGCCATTGGGCCTAGAGGAAAGCCCCAAGGGTTGCGTTCCGGGCCCCTTGGGGTGTGACCTTGCGGGTAAATATAGGCTGGCATTCCTAAGGACTCTTGGCCCACATATGGGCCTAGTTGATTAAGCAGATCCCTGGACCAGGCCCAAGAGGCGATATCTGTGTTTTTCCCAAATCACTTAGCCCTTCACATCTTACCTGATCGCTGTGCCCGACAGATAGTCAGGTGAGATGTGGACCCAGGGGTTTTATCGTCCTAATAACTCTACTCACCGGTCTACGGTGGAGTGAGATAGGCGCATTATGGCCACCTGCCACGCAGCAAGGGATTACGGGGATTTGCACCCCTGGGTTGGACAGGTACTACAACTGTCGAACATAAATGCATGGAGTTTCAGGGTGAGAGCTGTGCATGCACAAGGTAATTATGATCTGACATAAAGGCGATTGAAGGAACGTAGTGGCCCACAACCTGTGGATCCTCATGTCTATTTTGCTTGCTTATAAATACCCCGTGGTTTTTGTTGGAGATGGGTGCGATTGCAATTGTTGAGGAGCAAACCAACCATCGGTTTGAGTCATGGCTTTCCCTCTCATCCGCAACACCAGGGAAATGGCACTTTACCTGAGGGAGACGTTCGGATGGCACCGAAGGAATGCATCGCGCCCCCCTCGCCCTCTCCCCGAGGGCTTTTCGGGGCTATGTCCGGGCTTTTCCTTACCTGAAGCTGAACTGGTCGCGACGGAGCTTGGACTCCCTGAAATGGTTCAAACGACCTTCTACGCGATGCTGTCGAGCTGGGCGCGGCTCATGAATTCACAGGGGACGAGATGAAGTCTGTACTCATGGATCTGAAGTGGTCATCGTTCGAGAAGTGGATATACTGTATGGACGATTTTTTGAGAGCTGCTCAACAGAATCGTCCGGTTGACGAGATAAATGTCTCGGACGTTGATGACGTTCAGGGAGGAGTTTCTGACTTAGGCGGCCCCCCTTCCCCTTCTAGTGATGAAGCCTAACGGCCTTTTGTATCAATGTGCGCCCTTCAGGGTGTTTGCCAGGGGCCTTTATGTAATGAAACCTTGCCTTTTTTTTCCCATCTGTACTTGATATTCCGTCTGTCGGACCCCTAGGCCGTGCTCTATGGCCCTTAACCTTCAGGGGGGCTAAGAACGTAACGACCGGCCGTGAGGTCGTGCTCGAAGGCCCTTGGCCCCTTGTGGGGCTAAGATCGTAGCGACCGACACTTGGCCGTGATCAAGCGTCCCTTACCCCATAAGGGGGCTTAGAGCACATCGACCGGCCGTGAGGCCGTGCTCCATGACCCTTAGCCCCTAGAGGGGTTAAGATCGTAGCGACCAGTACTTGGCCGTGCTCGACGGCCCTTAGCCCCTACAGAGGCTAAGAGTGTAGCGACCGGCACATGGTCGTGCTTGGGGCCCCCCAGCCCCCAGGGGAGCAAAGCGCGTAGCGACCGGCACATGGCCGTACTCAGGAGCCCTTGGCCTCTGGAGGGACTAAAAACGTGTCGACCGACACATGGCCGTGCTCACAGGTTTTTAGACCCTAAGGGGAGCTAAGGGCGTAGCGACCGGCACTTGGCCGTGCTCATGGGCCTTTAGCTCCAAGGGGAGCTAAGGGCGTAGCGATTGACACTTAGCCGTGCTCGAGGGCCTTTAGCCCCAAGGGGAGCCGAGGGCGAAGCGACCGGCACTTTGCCGTGCTCGAGGGCCCTCAGTCCCTAGGGGAGCAAAAAGCGTATCGACCGGCACTTGGCCGAACTCAGGAGCCCTTGGCCTCTGGAAGGACTAAAAGCGTGTCGACCGGCACATGGCCGTGCTCACGGGTTTTTAGACCCAAGGGGAGCTAAGGGCGTAGCGACCGGCACTTGGCCGCACTCATGGGCCTTTAGCCCCAAAGGGAGCTAAGGGCGTAGCAACCGGCACTTGGCCGTGCTCATGGGCCTTTAGCCCCAAGGGGAGCTAAGGGCGTAGCGACCGGCACTTGGCCATGCTCGAGGGCCTTTAACCCCAAGGGAAGCCGAGGGCGAAGCGACCGGCACTCTGCCGTGCTCGAGGGCCCTTGGCCCCTGGAGGGGCTAAGAGCGTAGCGACCGGTGGTGAGGCCGTGCTTAAGGACCCTTAGCCCCTGGAGGGGCTAAGAGCGTAGCGACCGACCATGAGGCCGTGCTCGTTGGCTCTTACCCCCTAGAGGGTTAAGAGCGTAGCGACCAGCCGTGAGGCCGTGCTTAAGGGCCCTTAGCCCCTGGAGGGGCTAAGGGCGTAGCGACCGGCCATGAGGCCGTGCTCGTTGGCTCTTACCCCCTGGAGGGGTTAAGAGCGTAGCGACCGGCCTTGAGGCTGTGCTTAAGGGCCCTTAGCCCCTGGAGGGGCTAAGAGCGTAGCGACAGGCCATGAGGCCGTGCTCGATGGCCCTTGGTCCCTGGAGGGGCTAAGAGCATAGCGATCGGCCCTGAGGTCGTGCTTCTGACACCGAATGCAAAGAAAACGGCAAGAATAGTCATTCCCAAGCACTAAGGAGTACATTACAGCCTTAAACGTGATATTTCCTCATATTGCTGCTGTGCCATGCCCGGGGAACAGGGGTGTCGTTAAGAGTTTCTAGTCGAAATGTGCCGGGATGAATTTGCGAAGCGACCTTGTAAGGCCCTTCCCAATTGGCTGTCAATTTGCCATGCTCCGTTGCACGGGCAACGCTCTCCGTTCGTCTGAGCACCAAATCAGCGACTCGGATGGGTGACATCCGGACTGTTCGATTGTGTATTCGTGCGATTCGGAGTTTATAGAGGGCCTTTCGGAGCATGGAATCGTCGCGGATGGAGGGGAGGAGATCCAGGGCCTCTCGTAGAGTCGCGTTGTTTACTGCTTCCTGAAATGTAGTTAGACGATGAGTATGAAGGGCCACCTCCACGGGAAGAACGGCTTCAGAGCCATAGGTGAGCATAAACGGTGTCTCTTCAGTGGCAGTCTTTTCAGTGGTGCAGAGGTTCCACAGGACGCCGTGCAGCTCGTCTGCCCAGTTACCCTTGGCGTCATCAAGTTTTTTCTGAATACCATGGAGGATGGATTTGTTGGCTGCCTCGGCCTGTCCATTAGTCTGGGGATGCGCCACAGCCGTGAAGCGAGCCTGACATCCCAAGCTACTTAGGTAATCGGTGAGCTTGCTGGTATCGAATTGCCGGCCATTGTCGAAGATCATGGTGCGGGGGACGCCGAATCTGGTGACAATATTTCGCCAGATAAATTTGCGCACTTCTGCGGTGGTAATGGAGGCGACGGCCTCAGCTTCGATCCACTTGGTGAAGTAGTCTACAGCCACAAATAGGTATTTGCGCTGGCCCATGGCCCTGGGAAAGGGTCCAAGGATGTCCATGCCCCAGGTGGCGAACGATAGGAGGCTAATAATCGGAGTCATGAGGGTGGAGGGGACGCGTTGAATGGGCCCGAACCGTTGGCATTTGTCACAAGTCCGGACTAGCGTCATTGCATCTTCCCGTAGACTGGGCCAGTAGTAGCCGGTGCGGAGAGCCGTTACGGCGAGCGCCCGCCCGCTGAGGTGCGAGCTACAGATGCCCTGGTGCAACTCCTCCAGAACCTGCTTTCCCTCCGCTGGGGGTATGCACCTCAGAAGGGGTCGGGCAAAGGAACGCTTGTAGAGAATTCCTTCGTACAACACGAACCAATTTGACCGCTTCTTGATCTTCTCTGCTTCTTTGGTATCTGTGGGCAACGTGCCATCAGCGAGATATGCACGGATAGGTTCTATCCACGTGGAACTCCGGTCCAGCCATGCCACCTCATGCAAGTCGATACTCCTACCCATCAAGGTTTCCCACTGAATGTTCTTTGGCCGGCCGTCATCAGAGAAGCTTGCTAGTTTGGACAGGGCATCTGCCTGCCGGTTCTCTGAGCGAGGGATGTGCGTGATGGCAAAGTGCTTGAGCAGCTTGGTGGCTTCGCGAACCCTCCTGATGTATGCAGCCATAATCTCGTCCTTTGCTTCATAGTCTCCGTTGAGCTGACTAACGACGAGTTGCGAGTCAGAAAACGCCTGGACGTGATTGGCCCCTGCAGTATGACAGAGTTCTATTCCCGCAATGAGGGCCTCATATTCTGCCTCGTTGTTGGATGCCTTGAACATGAACTTGAGGGCATGCTCGTGGCGCACTCCGGATGGGCTTTCCACAATGAGACCAGCCCCACTACCCTCTTTGGTGGAGGAACCGTCGACGTACAAGTTCCAAGGGCGCGGTTGGGAGTGTTGTTCCACCCTTACATTCGGCGAAGAAGTCAGCCAACGCCTGTGCTTTGATGGCTCGCCGGGGCTCGAAGGCCAGGTCGTAGCGCGAGAGCTCCACAGCCCATTTCAGGAGGCGGCCTGACGCATCCAACTTCTGAAGGACGCTTCTGAGGGGTTGGTCGGTTAAGACCAAGATTTTATGGGCCTCGAAGTACGGCTGCAGCTTTCGACTAGCCATCACCAAGGCGTAGGCGAACTTTTCAATGAGAGGGTAGTTTACTTCTGCGCCTGCTAAGGCATGACTTACGTAATACACCGGTACTTGCTCCCGTGCTCGCTCGGCGACCAAGACCGCACTGACCGCATGTTCCGAAACGGCCAAATACAAAGTCAACACTTCCCCCTCTGTGGGACTAGCAAACTGTGGTAGTCGAGCTAAGTACGACTTCAGCGCTTGAAAGGCCTCGTCGGCCATCTCATCCCATTGGAAATTACCCCGCTGACGTAGAACAGGGAAGAAAGGCTGGCACCGGTCGGCTGAGCGAGACATGAAACGGCCGAGGGTAGCTACGCAGCCTGTCAAGCGCTGAACTTCCCATATGGTTCTGGGGGGTTGCATGTCCAGGACGGCCTGAACCTTGTCTGGATTTGCTTCTATGCCGCGATGACTGATCATGAAGCCAAGAAACTTTCCTGACCGCACCCCGAAGACGCACTTTTTTGGGTTGAGCTTCATGTTGAACGCTCGGAGAATCTCGAATGTTTTCTGTAAATCGGCGGGGTGGTCGCTCTGGAGCTTGCTCTTGACGATCATATCATCCACATACACTTCCATGGTCCGCCCGATTAGCGGTTCAAACAGTTTGTTGATGAGACGTTGGTAAATGGCCCCTGCATTCTTTAGGCCGAAAGACATGACTTTATAGCAGTGGAGGTCGCGGTCGGTTATGAACGCCGTCCTTTCCTGGTTTTCGGGACAAAGGGGTATCTGGTGGTACCCTGGGAAGGCATCCATGAAGCTAAGCAGGGCATGGCCGGCCGTGGCGTCCACCAGTTTGTCGATTTTTGGCAGGGGGTAACTATCCTTCGGGCAGGCCTTGTTCAGGTCCGTAAAATCCATACACATCCTCCATGCGCCGTTGGGCTTTTTTACCAATACCAAATTTGAAACCCATTCTGGGTACTGGCATTCTCTGATAAAGCCGACCTCTAGCAGCTTCTGGACTTCCTGGCTCGCCGCGGCCGCGCGCTCAGGGCCCATGTGGCGCTTCTTCTGGATGACCGGTTTGTGCCTTGGATTGGCATTCAAGTGGTGCTCCATTACTGTGGCAGCTATGCCGGGCATCTCACTGGGGCCAAAAGCGAAGATGTCCTTGTATTCTTGCAGAAGGCAAACGAGGGGTTGACGCTCTGGGTCGGCCATACCGCACCCAAGCTGTACCGTGCGCTCTGGCCGCCCCTCTTCCAATTGTATATGCTCGACTTCGTCTTCAACCTCTGGCCGACGTCGCGAAAGTTCAACGGCAACGGAGTGAATTACCAAGGTCTCGGGACCCATCGCGGCAGGATTTTCCTTCGCCCACTTTGCTGTTGCGAGTGGTCCTGCGACCTCGCACTCCCGGGGTCGTTCGATGAGGGGCTTTATGCTGACTAGGTAACACTCCCATGCCGTCCGCTGATCCCCCCGGAGCTCGCCGATGGCTCCGTCGTCGCTCTCGAACTGGAGATGGAGGAGATAGGGTGCAACTACGGCCTTAACCTTATGGAGCGTAGGCCGTTCGAGAATTACATTGTATGCCGTGGGTACATCGACCACAAGAAAATCAACTTCCAAACTTCGGAAACGGGTCCAGTCCCCGAAGCGCACCGGTAGGCGAACGGTCCCAACAGGATTCACCTCTTGTCCTCCAAACCCCAAAACAGGAGTCGTAATGGGATCGACCGCGCGCCCTGGGTGGGGAAGTTTTTGGAGGCATTCCCTCGTTATGATGTCCACGGAGCTGCCGGTGTCTACGAGGATACGACACACAACCGCGTTTGCAATCTTCATTTCAATCACCAGTGGGTCGTTATGAGGGCTAGCTAACCGTGGGGCATCCTTGCCTCCAAAGACCATGGTGGGTGCTGTGAGGCCAGACTTCTGTCCCACGGTGAGCACCTGTTGTGCGCTCCTTAGTTGTGCCTTCCATGCCGACCGTGTCAGATCCGTCATGTGGCCGCCCGCGATGGTTGCCACAATTTCTGTCAAGCACTCATCATCCCACGGCTGGGATGGCTCGGGGTTTGTTCCTTCCGCAGCAGGCGCGACCCCTTTCTTAGAAAGCGATCGATTTGTCCTTTGTCTACGAGCTCATGGAGAGCTTTCTTCAGCTCTCTACATTCGGTTGTAGTGTGGCCGCTCTGTTCGTGGAACTCACAATATTTCCGTGCGTTCTGCGGCCGGGGGGCCATGGTCATCGGAGGCGGCCGACGCAGTATCGGATGCCCTCGTACCTCCATGAGGATATTCCTCGCGTCAGTGGTGAATCGGGCATCTAGAGTTTCGACTGGCTGCCTTCTGTCCCGGAGAGCGAGGTTCCTTTCACCGCGAGTGAAACCCCTATCCCCTGGAGCCTTCGCCTTCTTGGGGGCGTCCGAACCCTCGGCGCAGATTTCAGTGGCTCGGATGAAGTCCGCGGCCTTTCTCAATGCTTCAGCTAAGGTGGTTTCCTTCTGTTCCGCCAAAGAGAACTTAAAACGTCCGCTCTTGAGACCGTTCAGAAAAGAGGTGTACGCTAAACCATCTTCCAATTCCGAGATTAGGATCGCCTCCTGATGGAACCGCCTGACGAACTCGGCAAGGGATTCCTGCGGCCCCTGCCTGATTTTCGACAGGTGGATGCTAGTTCGCCGTTCTTTGCGACTCGCAATAAACTGACCAACGAATTTGTCGACCAGGTCCTGGAAACAGGCTACGCTCCCCTGGGGCAGACCATTGAACCAAGACTGCGCTACCCCCTTTAAGGTGGCGGGGAAGTAACGGCAATAAGAGGCATCGTCCACATCTTGGACATACATTTGAGCTTTGTAGACCCCCAGGTGCTCCTCTGGGTCCCCGGTTCCATCGTATAGATCAACCATTGGCATCTTCACTTTTCCGCATCTTGGGGCGTTCACGATCTCTGGGCAAAAAGGGGTTGAGAAAGAGGGGGCGGCTAAGCGGGCAGCCGTTCCCGATACTTTGATGGGAGTACCGAGGTGCCGTTCGACCTCCACCACAGAAGGACTTCTCGTGTCCCCGATGGGGTGTAACCCGCGATGCGGGGAGCGATCCCTCACGCGGAACTCATAGCCGCCTGCTTCCCTCACCGGGGGACTCCGCGCCCGGTCTCGGTTACTGCGACGCTCCGGGCTGCGGCGACGACCGCGCGACTGATCCCGTGTGAGCCGGAAGGTCTGTTCCCCTGCTCCTGAAGCCAACCGGATTGCCGCGAGTGAGTGGCGTAAGGAGTTGAGGTGCGTCCGCGCTCGGATCGACAGGCGACATCAAGTGTAGGACGGTCTTTCTGTCGTTCGTCTTGGAGACGAGGTATTTGGTACGACCTCCCCCCACGGGCGTGGCCCCGTGAGCGTAGGGACCCTAGTTCCTCTCGGGGGGACTCGGCCCGTGGCCTGAGGTGCCCAGGAGGGTTGGAAGGGTTTCCTGCGCCGTTCATCTCCAGAGCCCTCTGGACCTGCTCGGTGACCTGTTTCGTGATGGTGTCTGCCATGGTGGACATGAGACCTTTGAGCGCATCCACCGTGACGTAAGCTGGAGGTTCTTGCTGCAAGGCCCCCACTGGCTGAGGGTCTACCCTAGAACTCTCGTTGGCATCCTCAACCGCGGGTGGCGCAGAAAGACCCACGGCTGGTGCGTTTTCTCTGCGCGTCCTCGCTCGTGTCGCATCGCTGACTACCATCGCTACCGCTCTCTCCCCACAAACGGCGCCAATCTGATTCCGGCGGGAATCTGTTTCGTGGTTGTGTTGATGACGTGGGGCGAAAGAACGGGTTTATTTGACAGCTGGCGATCAACACGGCGTCGTCCTCGTCTCTTTGTCCTCCGACCTGCAAAAAAAAGGCCAACCCCGGGATGTGGTCCGGGGAACACCTCTCCGACGGTCAAATTAATTAGGTGTTCCAAAAGGTGTGAATGCTATATAAAGTAAGTTTTTAGTGGCCAGCCCCTTTCCCGAGGAGAACAGGTCACTATTTATAGCCTGTTTGGAAAAGGGGTAGAATAGTAATCTTACCTTAACTGCTTGCTTGAGTCTCCGGTCCCGGAGCCATTGGGCCTAGAGGAAAGCCCCAAGGGTTGCGTTCCGGGCCCCTTGGGGTGTGACCTTGCGGGTGAATATAGGCTGGCATTCCTAAGGACTCTTGGCCCACATATGGGCCTAGTTGATTAAGCAGATCCCTGGGCCAGGCCCAAGAGGCGATATCTGTGTTTTTCCCAAATCATGTATATATTAGGTGTACCCTTTTTTGGCCAAGATTAGGTGTTCTTCCAAACTTTCTGATATTTTATAGAAAATTTAAATTTCAATAATTAGAACTTTGAAGAGTTAGGAAGCTAATAATTAGACCATAAAAAATATGTCCCAATGCTTTGAACCTTCAATATTTTTACTATCAATAATCCGCTATTTAAAAAACTAGTCAATAGTGAGCGGATATATGAAGTGTTGGGGTCTGATTTTTTTAAATACAAATTATTGAGAATAAAAATATCAAATGGCCAAAGTGTTGGGCCTACTTCTTATTTTAGGATAATTGGCTTCCAAACTTCTTCACGGTTCAGATCATTAAAATTCAAAAATTCAATTTTACAAATATCAATTAACTTTTACAAGGACCCCATTTAGAAAAACTTTATAATTTTTTGTATAATTTTTCTACCTGCAATATGTTCTTTTCGGTGGTAAATTATGGTTGGTAAAAAGGTAAAGTTGGTTGAAATAGGTTAAAGTTTGTTAAAGTGAGTTGAAATTGGTATATTTTTATATGATGAGTTGAAGTTGGTCAAAATAGTGAGAATAAAATTTTGAAGGAAATGGGTTGAAGTTGGTTGAAGTTGATTGAAGTAGGTGAAATGGGTTAAAGTTGCTATTTTTTATTAAAATGGATTGAAGTGGGTTAAAGTTGGTTGAAATAGGTTGAAATTTGAAACTAGAAAAAATAAATGAAAAGAACAGATCCTAATGAGTACACGGGACACATGTCCCCACAAAGCTACATCTATTACTATCTAATAATAATATTTTAATTAATGGCCCACGTCTAACTTATTAACTTCCCTCTATATAGATACAAACATATACATGTGCCATCATATGATGTACTATGTTTTTTTTAGAATTTTATAAAAGAAGTAAAATAGATAAAAATGAAGTTTGAGTTTAGTTATAATATTAATCTTTTCATCGAGTATCACATTGATCATGCCTAACCGACGAAAGCAACACTTTAGATTGCATGACCTATAGCAATATGCCACATATACGATGGGAATTCATCAAATGGAATTGGGACGATGAATGGCACAATTTGCCATGTGTGATTTGTGTAAGGCTGGTCAAAAAAATAGGTACATTGCACTCTTGCGTTTGCTGGCTGCCTGGTCCACAAAAATATCCTCCTTTTTGTTTTTTTGTGCTGGTTAAAGGTTTAGAAGAATATGAAATGCCCTTTTCCACGTGGGTACTTTTGACAAACAAGAAGATTGAAATGGATATATGTGGGAACCAAAACATGGATGGTATACTGGTATGAGTGGAGATGGTGAGTTGTAGCAAATTAGAGGAGTCAATTCTTTCTCGTCTTTTGTGCTCTTTAACGTGTGCATCTGAATTTCGTTATCTCCTATACTCTCAAAAATTGATTCGTATTCACAATTCAATCATAGGAATTGAAAGAAGTAGTTTGGTGCAAGGAGGAAAATTGATCACTAAAGTAGATGTCATAAACTTAAAACAACAGATTTTCTACATCATTGCTCCAAGGTCTTTGCTACCATATACAAAAATGACCCTACTACTGATGCCGAGGCCACGACAGTATCATGTGCTACTGTATTCTTAGCTTAGGAGTCATTTAGCAAGAAAAACCTCCCTTCGTCACAGTAGTGCATTTTGATAGAAAGGATCATTACTGTTATGCTATTATTTCTCTATTTGCGTTGTCCCAAGTTTCAAATATGTATATTAGGACTTCTCATCAGCCTTATACCAAAGCTTTTAGAAAAGATTGTCAGTTATATGATCGAATGAGCTATTTGGAGACATATTCAAGTTTATTGATCTGAAAAGGTGTTAAATCACGTAAAGAACAAAAGGCTTATCTTTGCCATCTGGTGACACTTCCTTGCAAGCATCAAAATCTAGGAACCATTTAAATAAACTCTGCACAAAAGTTGAAATGCAAAAAAGAATTGGAAATTAGCTGCTCAAAGTCATCATAATTGCGGAAAAAGTAGACATCAAAAACTTGATACTATGTGATTAGGAGTAGGCAATAGGCCGGGTACCTATTGGATTAAGCGGATTGATCCGTTTAAAACAGGGTTAATAAAGGACCGGCCCAATAATAGACTAGGTCAACAGTGGATCAACCCATTAAGGCATATTAACAGGTTGGAACTTGTCACTCCATTAACAACTCATTTAATAACTTATTATTTTTTCAATCTATTTAACACACTAGTTTACATTTTACAATGTGTTAAGTTTATTACGAACGGTTTATACATAACAATAATTATTATACATAGTTTTTTGTGTAAATTTGCTTTATTTTAAAACGGGCAAAAGGCGGGTCGCTCATGGGTCTACCCGACTCGACCTATTTATTTACACAAAAAGCCCGACTCGTTCCAAATGGTTAACGGACCGAGCATGACCCGACCCAAACAACTTTATAAACGGGGTGATCCAAACCCGACCCAACTCGGTCTATTGTCCACCCCTATATGTGATACAACAACGATCGTCCCTCAACCCCTAGGCATCCACCCTTAATGGAAAGGAAAAGGGGGAAAAAAAAGAAAAGAAATACTTCTACATAAAGTATTCATACAAAAGGGATTTATTAGCTCAAGTTTAAACCTATGCTTTCCACTCCAGCTTAGAACTCATCCGCTTTATAGGAGGGTACAAATTATGTGATAGTCTCGAATTTATGTATAGTATCTTTTTTTACAACTCACCCTATTTCTTTGGTCCTCCTTTTCAAATTAAAAAACTTCTTTGGCCATCTTTGGCAAAAAGCTTTTTGGGTGCAAAAAGAGTTTTTTGAGAGTATTAGCTGTTTGACTCTAGTCAAAAAGCTCTTTAGGGTGTTTCGCTGATTAGCTTTTTAGATTAACTTTTTATACCCAAAAAGCTTTTCTACAAAAAGCTCTTTGAGATAGCTTTTTTCAAAGAGCTTTTTGATGTTTACTATTATAATGACCATACTAACCTTATAATTTGGACAAATTTACATTACATGTCATTCACAAATGATATTCCTGAATGTTGGATGCTTATACTTTAAATTTTCAATTTTTTTTTTAGACAAGAGTTGTGGATGATCATGATGTTGAAGATAATGCTTTTAATTTTAACGCTTTCTTAATTTAACAAATAATTTATGTTAGTTAGTCTCATATGATATATAAATATTTTTTATATGACATAATTTCAATTGCTATTAAAAAAGCAAACATTTAACATTAAAAATATATTTTGATTATAAGTACTAAAATTAGGAAAAAGTATAAATGTAATTTTATATATCACATAAGTCTTAATTCATAATTCATATTGAAAAGAAAAATAAATATCCAATGAAAAATTATTTTGTGGAAAAATAATAAAATTGAGTAATGGGTAGTGAAATTTTATCAAATATCTTTGTTAAAAACAACTAACTTCACCAAACATTTTTTTCACAAACAGCTAATGCAATCAGATAAGTCAAACAGTTAATACAATCAGCTAACAGCTAACAGCTGATTGCCAAACAGGGCCTTTGTTCCAAATTCTACTATGTCACTAGATCTACAGAATATAGACCCAAGTCTACAATATAAGTGTTGGGGGGAGGGGGGTCAATCATTTGTCTTGCCATCGAATCCAAACCCTACATTTAAGCCCAGTTTTGTATTGTTGATCGTATTATCAAATGTTATACCAGTTACAATCGAGTAATTCATATGATAAAGGAAAGAGTGCTTGAGGAATGACATGCTTGTAATCTCTATTAGCGAAATTCCAAAGGACAAGGATATTAACCCCTGTATGAACTAATCTGTTAATTATGTGATAAATACCAATCATAGGGCCCAAGATACTAATAGCTTTATTAGACTCTTCCTTAACTTCTACTCCATCTACATATGCTGGCCACTCCAAATCGACAATTTTTAGACTGTTTGACTGACAATCAAGCAAGTAACAAAGGTCAAATTCTCCATTAAAAATGGCTAATTCTTGCAAATGATCTCTTCTTCTGGCCGACATGCTTTCCCCTCCATTCCGACAAAAAAGAAAGAAAAAGCAAAGGCTATGAGAAAAATATAGATAGCATAATTGAGAGTGGGTGACGTGATCAGTGAAACATATTCGTATCTAAAGGGGATCTATTGTCAATTTTTTATTTTTATTTTTTAGCAGAGTGTCTCTATTTTCGCATGAGAATATGGTTTGGTCAATGTAAACTACAAATTACTTACAAACAAAATTACTAATAGAACGCTGACGAAATTTTAGCAAACTGGTTAAAATTGAGATTCTAAGTATAGTAGGTCTTAGTTTTAATCCCTCTTCATTTGTTATATTGTATTGTTTTTGTAACTCATTTGAACAGAAAATCTTTGATAGAATATAGATTGCTATAATTAGATGACAGTTCAAAATAATGCCTAATATGCCAATTTTTTTATGAAAAAAGTAAAATAATTTCGTCATTCGATTTCTTTTTATTTGGTTTTTAGCTATATACTTTTCTCCTACAAAATTTATTCCTCCAACATTTAGATTGTTGTCTATCTCTCATTTGCCGTAATCGTACTAGGTGAAAATTATAGACCAATTTTTGCATGTACAAGTCCACTTTTTGCATATAGAAGTCAATGAGTTCTTAGACTCTTAGTGATTGTCTCTAGTTGCTACAAATTATTACATAGTTTTGGATATAGTACTCCCTAATGCCACATGAAATTATTTCCTAATATATACCTTTTTTTTTTATAGCCAACAACTAATTAAAGTTTAGTTATTTAATTACACATTTTCTTCAAGCTCATTTGCACTTTAGTCAAAATTATTAATGCATACTAATAAATTTAATATAAGTGTAATTAATATGTTATAATAACCTAATATTGCTATGATTTTTCCTTGAAAACCAAACTAATGAATACAATTTTTTATTATTTATATAAAAATTATATAGATAAAAAATTGAATACATCAAATATTTTACATATAAAATTTAAATAAATTGATATTTTCTAATATTAATGAATTTTACATCAAATACTAGGAATTTTCAAAAGATGCTTATGTTTGTAAATACTCATCATATTCAATTGATCATCCTTTTTTTGCATATAATGGGTCAATTTGCTAGGAATTTACACTACTTTTAATGCTTAATTCTTCCTTTGTTACACATTGATCCTTTCTCCAAATTCAGCAATCTTTTTTGATGTCTCAATTCTCTCCTTTTCTTTGAAAAACTTGATCCTATTTTATTTGGAACATTTTTAGTATACTGACATAATTATAATTTATTGAAAAAGACATATTTATCAATATATGATATCTATATGTAACAAAGGTACATTCATTAACATATATATAAGACATATTCCACTTCATATATGACAAACTAGTCTTAAGCATGTGCTACACGTGGGCATCTTTTAAAATTAATGTTTGTCTAAAGTTTAATGTATATACTCCAACACAGGCTAATCATATTTATTTACAATCCGCTTGTACACTCTCATATATTATTCATTTTGTCCTTTAAAAAATTGGTATAAGTAGCTAGGATCAGATGTTAAAGAAGGAAGCATTATGTTTCTGATAAAAGAGGTCCAATTCATCCATATAATTTACAGGAGTAGTGATTTTAAAAAAAAAAGGAAAAAACTTACGAAACCAAATAATGTCATTAAAATTTTTTCTATCTGAGCTTCTAGAGTACTAATAATCAACAAAAATAATTGTTATGTTACAAACATAAACGCTGATATATGGGTCAAATTAGCCAATTAGGTAACTAATTGCACCTAAGCTTCCGTTATAAATAGTAACAAGCGAAATTAGCTATTTTTGCTGATAATGGAAGCCATGAAAGTTAGACTCAATTCCAATGACCCATAACTCTGCATGGTAGGAAAGAAAAAATTACCTACCACAACCAACTGAACCCCTTGGGCAAGCTATCATGACAGTAATGGTAAAATCGATATCAGTCCCCTGGTGATGTTTTTATGGTGCATATCGTGCATGTTTTATTTGGCCACTTCTAAGTTTACATGTTAGATATATTCATCCATATACTTGATTAATAGAAAGGACAAAAGCATGAAAAGGAATGCTTCTCCAAGACATCTGTTTCAACACTACTTTTGGTGAAGTACATGACATGTAGATAAAATTACCTCTCCCAACATGTTATCAACAAGTCTATAACTAATTGACATGTAGATAAAATTACCTCTCCCAACATGCTTCAATTGTTTTTCGCTGCCAATATAAGCTGTTGGAAGTAAGTTCAGTAAAAAGCTTTGTGACTTCTCCCTTGTCTAATTTCTAGTCTGTTTCAGGAAGAATCATCACTGCATCAGAAAGATGTTGAAACTTAGCAGTTTTACCAGGTAATGACTACAATGTGATGCCTTCTGTAGTAGTAGGATTTGGATATGAAGACACAAACTGGGGAAGTAGCATCCAAGAAACTGTGTCTGCACCTCCATTTGAGCTCAAGGTTTAAAGATTACTGTGGAATTAGGTCTCCGCCTGTGAATATCACACCTAAGGTTGTAATGAATGATGTTCATAGATCACCCCTCCAATCGGCTACAACCAGGGCGTCATATGGCCCACAACGTTCTGGAGGTAGCAAAATCGAGGAGTGGGGAAGCATCTTCCTGGCCTTTGTTTCACAATGGAGAACATATAGCGGATGTGAACCATGTCAATCCTTCGATCATAATGAACCGAGATGCTGCAGAATTTATGTCTAGAATTTCCTTACATGGTATCTTCAAACTCCAATTTGCAGTCATAGTCTTGCCACACGGGTTATGTTATGACCCCGAATAGTTGTGCCATATCACCTAACATTTTCCTGTCCTCCAAGCATGCGACTTCCATGGCTCCGAATGAATTCACTGCATCTTCTAGTGATTGTTTGGGATCCTCTAATGTTGTGACTGCTGAAACTTCTGATAAGATGGACATGTTATTGTGGCTGGAGGTATGAAATATAATCCCAAGATTGAAGATCCTCTTGACACAGCTTCAGCTCTGATGGTGTTAATGTGGTGGCTGAAGACACCAAAGATAATGCTGTAGTTGACGCAAAGCCTACTAAGCGCTGCAGAACGGATTGCATTGGTGAAGTTGATATCGCTAAGGTCACTAATAAATGAAATGATGGTATGGATAAAGGAAATTACGTTAATTTAGCTCCATCGCATATTAGCATGGGAAAGTTGAGAGCATCTGTTCAATCTAATACGACACATCGATTGAATTACATAAATATCAGTTTTATCAAGTATTCGGACTGGACCGAATATGGTTTGAATTTGTGATACAGATGGTCGCAGTCGAATAGAACTCAAAGTAATGATTTCAAGCAGTCAGTGTCAAAGTTCCAGATAGGGTTCAACCATGCAAGGTAGTAAAGGCACTAATGCCATTTTAGGTATGCTGAGACTGGTTTTCTGACGGAATGCCATTTGTTTTGTTCCTTTTTGTTTTATATGAAATCTTCAGTCATCAGTTAGTAGATAGTCATTAGTATGACCAGTGCTTTTTGATCTCGCTTGTTTTGTGTTATCTGTTCAAGGTCTGCATTTATTTTATATTCGGAGAAAAATAGCTCAATACTTGACGTCGCAAAGACTAGCAGTAAGATAGCTATTAGCAAAATGGAGTGGAGCGACTTGATCGACTGAGTAAAGAATCATCAGCCTTGTTCAAGACATCCAGAATTGTGAATATTTTTTCTATTTCGCTTGGAAAATAACAAATTTGGGTCACCCTTACAGTTTTTCTTGTTCATGTTTTGGCCAAGTTGGTTGTTACTGTTATTGCTGATTGTGGATTCTTAATGATGTCCGCTGCTTCTTGTTTTTTTCAGGGGAGGCAAAAAAGGCAGACTTCGAAAGTCATCTGCATAGTTGAGGCTTACCGCTTACCCTTTTTACATGATATACACATGACCAAATAGAAACAATGGAGCTAGTGAATGATCTACAGATGCTTTTGCTTTTCCTAGCTTAAAAAGGCATATTAACAATTCACATTCGAAAAATTGCTACAACTTTTTTTGGGGGGTGGGGTGGGGGGGGGATTACAAATCAGATCTTGGCATCCATCTAATCCAACTGAACTACTTGGTTCTGCTATCTGTTTGGCTATACATTCATTATCAACAATGTGCCATCCCCCGTCGCCAATTTAGAATAACCAAAGAGCCAGCACTGTGAGCCAAAGCCCCAGCAACAACAAACACATGAAATATCTGATGGCTATGCCCAGTTAGATCAAATGCACCCGGTTTCCAACGTTCTGGAACCCTACTGACATAGAAACCTACACCTATTGCGTACAAAAAACCCATAAGGACCTCATAGCCAAGAGCCAACATCACCTCTGACTGACCCCAGTGGAGGATGGCAGCATGGACTGCAGGGATCACTCCGGAGAATCCCATGCTAAGGAAAAGGGAGACTCTGAAGTTTCTAAAACGAGCACAGGAGAGACAGGGAGCGAGGAGGGTGATGATACCAATGATGCCAAGTACACTGATTGAGGTGAGGTAGAGGATTCGCCAAAAGGATTGGCAATAGAACGCGTAGTAAATTGGAGAGAAGAAAGAACAGACTATCATGATTGCAATGCCGGTATAGTCTAGACGCCAGAAGAAGAGACTCATGCTCCTCGAGTGGCAGGCCAGGAGGTGGGAGACTGAACTGAACAATAAGCAGCACATTGCACCAGCTAGAAAGACGAACCATGGCCACGTTGGGACGGGACTAGAATCAGTTGATGCTCTGATGCCTAGCAAGGAAGTGTGAGAGAAGTGTCTTAGATGAACATCCTGCAAGGCAAGTAGGCAATAACGCATCAGAGCTTGATTCAATCTGAGATACAACAGAATTAACGTTTATAAGACTTAACGTAATATTACACTTCAGTACGGCTATGTTCATTTGATCCCTACCGAGCACATCCACTGTAGCTGAAACTTCAAGGTGTACTTAGAATTTTTGATACTAAGAGCTTAGTATTTGGTTGGTACCTAACCAATAGTTTGATGTCCTAACAACAGCGGTAGTGCGTCAATAGGTCCCTCACTGCATTGAGTCGAAATTACCACAAGTTCAAATATTCCTTCCCTTGATTTTCAATGGTTATTATTAATGAAAGGACAGAGAAAGGTGACATTCAGAGCAAATACTGTATTATTGATGCTCTACATTTACCCCCAAAAAGAAGAAGATAGAAACTGTCAAGAGTAATAGAAAACATCCCTTTTTAGTTTATGTTTTCACCTGTGGGCTACAATTCATACTTCTTGTCTCCGTTTTTTGGTTTTCAATCGTTTCTCTTTCGTGCTCACATGTGACTACTCTCCTGTCTCCAGTACAAGCTGATACCGTATGTCAATTAGGTGCTCAATAAATATGTAACGTTCGGGAAATTCTGATGTAAACCATTTGAAGGTATTCAAGCCCCTTGAAATTTAAGACCTTGAGGAAGATAAATTCAAATCTAAATCCAATACACCAAAAATCCCGCCACCAAGTAGGGTATGGGGTGTTTAATGTAGCTGTCTTATCCCTGAATTGCAAAATCATAAAAAGACTGATTCCAATTGATCCGAGATTTAAAAACCGTAAACTACCTACTACTCCACATAAAAGGAGCATAGGAAGTTTAGATGAATATTTTGCTTTAATCCATACAATGCAAGCTAAAAGAAATAGTTCAAACTTTCCTTTTTCAGCTATACAGATTTTCGACAATTGAGGAAGATAAATATATCAGTGAAAAATTGATCTATCAATTATCATCCTATATTTCATTTATTTATCAGAATCATGTCGTACATGTTTTACACATCCTGTGTAGCGGTGGTGCATCACAAGCTAAATGAAACAAGGTTGCCAGAGGCAAATGCATGAACGAAGGTTATTGAGAGTAGCTAATGATTTTGAGGGATTAGTTAGTTATTTTACAGTGACCATTTAGTTGATGGTGATTAATAAATTGCCTAGCGTGATTTTCAATTTCTATATAAAATTACGAAACTCACGACTATATAAGTTAATAGTTTTCAAAAAATGTTTGAGAGGCCCTTTGATAAAGCTCAATCGATCAAGTCGCAATCCATCCAGCCCTACTTAAGATAAAGGAATAAAATTGCCAATTCAGCCTTAGGATGAATATTTTCAGGTATAAATAGCTCACATCAATCGAAATGAAGACAAACTATATCACTGTTACCCATTTCCCAACAATCTTCTTAGTGTCACAGTTCTTTTTGTTGGGCATTTGCTCCAATTTGGAGGACACCAACAATAATAATAATTTTAATTGAAAAAAAAAAATTGAAGAAAGAGGGATAGACTTTGAGGGATGGAGCAAGACTTTAAGCCAATAGCAAAATTAAGATTTGTTGTGCCTTCATTCAATGAGGAGTAGAAAAATGAAGTGAATGGTAAGCTACTAGTAGCATAGATAGCTACATGCTTTTGACTATGGCATACCGTATACTGTGAAACAAGCTTCTAAAAATAGCTTGTAAATTCTCAAGGTGCACGCAAGCAAGATTGAGCAAGCTCAAAATAACTTTGAGGGAGTAAGAGCTTGAAGTGAGAGGTGTGTACAAGCCACAAGGAGTGTGGGGGAGTGTACCAAAAATATACCATATTGAGCTGATTAACTAGTGTGGTATAATCAATTCCTTAGATGAAAGAGTGAGAGGGTTTGTAACTTTTCGTTTCAAAAGTTAATTTATATTGTTAGAATATTATCATAGTGGATATTATCCTACTCAAATCAGGATCGTGGACGTAGGTTTATTGAAAGACTGAATCACATAAAAATTCTCGTGTCATTTTTCTTATTTTCCAGCATTATTTATTTGTTGGCCTTCATCGTTTCCCAACACTTCAATTCTAATCTTTCATCACTCACTAATTCAATAATTCTTCTTAGTAACTTAAACAGCATACGGATGACGTCTCTAGAGCACCCACTGGTTGGCCTTTTTTTTGCGGTGGGAGGGACGCTAGACTTTAGAATCTTCCACGATGAATCCTACTGCTCTTAATCATCATTTGAATTACCCACAAATATTGAATAATTATAAGGTACATACCTATGTATTATACTCATGTACATACCGATATAAGAGGTATTATATAATTGAGCTAAGCCCCTATTTCATTTCCCCTATCCCAACAAGCATTTTCACAATCCTCCTAGGCCAACCGACTAGAAAAAGATACATTACAAGGAACAAAAGATACACTGTAGACAAACAAAGAGACACTACAGGGTAAGAAAATATACATTACAGGAAATAAAGGATACACTGCAGGAAGAAAAAGATATATTATAGAACAGAAAAAATACACTATTGCGGGGAAAAAAAAGACACACCGCATCATATTGAACGAATGTCAACCACACAACTCTAAGGTGTGTACCATACTAAATACTTACGTTTGTATCTAAGAATTTTCTACAAATGTTTCTTAAAAAGCACATTGCATTAAAGTGACGAGGTCCACAATTATAGGTCCAAAAAAACATTAGCAACGCTTAGAAGAAAATATACCTTGCATAGTTCATTGGTGAATGGATTTCATACAGAATATGAACTAAAATTGCATAAATTAAAAAAATAAGATATTAACTCACTCGACTGGCATTTCTTACACCATCGTTGAGGTCCATCGCCAACGTTGTCATCAATGGCCTACCAACACCTGCAGTCCTGTGTCCCATAATAATATTTTTTAACAAAAAAAGGTGTATAACAATAAGATTCCTTCCTAGATTATTTTCAAAAAAATTAAGAAACAAATATATTTGAACCCCCAATACACACAGAACCAACCAACCTACCTACCAACGTGAAAAAATGTCAAACACGAGTATGCTCTTCACAAATTTTGAAATGTTAAAGCCGTTGACACATAATTCACACATGGCAACCAAAATAATTCAAGAGCATTATCCCAAAAAGAAAAAAAAAAGGAAGGAAAAAAATAAGAAAACAGAGAGAGAGAGAGAGAGAGAAGCGGAATGAACCTGATGAAACTGGGAACATGACCACCTCCTTTGTTGCTCTCGATCAAACTCATCACCGCCAACAGTAGAAATATCAAAAATCCAGCCAAATGCCTGTATATTTCATCACCATCACACATTCATAATGCACCATTAAAATCATCATTACAAATTCCCAATCCATCATTTGCATATGCGAAAACGAAAACGGAAACAGAAATTGAAATGAGGATGGATTAGATGTCCAGATGACTAACGTCCAAACGTTGAGCGTTTCGTTATGCCAAAGAAAAACGCTGAGAAACGTATCTTTCAACGGCCATTCACACCGATAATAATCAAGAATGTACTCATTATCCTTCATATAATCCGGCAACGCTTCGTATTTCAAGAATTTCCTCTCCGCCTTCATCATCATCATCTTCTTCTTCCTCTTCTTCGCAGCCGGTGAATCAGCTCCTTTGTTTCTCCCTCCTTCGAGTCCAACGACGTCGTGGAGTTTGTCGATTCCCCAGTCAGCTGATCTCTCGATCTTATTGTCACTCTCGCCTCTCCGTTTTTTCACCTAATGAATGTCGTCCCCTCACCTCGTTTTCTCGCCGGAACATTCCAAGTTTCCGGCGATCGGCACCGGAATCCTGAATCTCCGGCGCCTTCTCTCTCTTTCTTTCTCTCTCTCCCTGTGGATTCACGTTTGACGCTTCAATAACAGAGCTCCGAATTTTCATTTATATATATATAGATAGATGCAGAGGATGAGAGAGAGAAGGGGAAAGGTGATGGCTCCAAGTTATTTTACACGTGTCGTGGATGTATTGGTGACCGGAGCTTTTAGGGAATGAGACGTAGTGTTAGTGGAGCTGAGTGTACTGGACTCCTTTGTTTGTCGCTTATGTAAAACGAAAGGGAAGGTGGGAAACGAAATTTTGATGAGATGGATGGGGGGGGAGTAGAATGTCAGGAGAGAACAAATTCCGCTTTTGAAGGGATGAATGGGTTGGCTGTGATCTAAGAATAAAGACTACATAAATTTGGGGGGTGGCTTTCACAACTGTAATTAACTTCGGTTACTTAATTTTCAAAAAGATTGTTGTTGCATTCCATCCATTACCCAAATGAAAGGAGAATATTGTTATTTGTCGCATCATTTTTTAAAAAATCTGTGTGGATTTACTATACACTTACACACCTTTTTAAAAATTTGTACGT
>JACYFF010002017.1:59169987-59184600 GCA_017589665.1 Selenicereus undatus
TGCCCGTGCCGCCCCGATGGCTCAGATTTTGGGCCATAAACCCAACAGTTTTCGTTGCCAATATAAGCTGTTGGAAGTAAGTTCAGTAAAAAGCTTTGTGACTTCTCCCTTGTCTAATTTTTAGTCTGTTTCATCAAGAATCATCACTGAACCGTGCATCAGAAAGATGTTGAAACTTAGCAGTTTTACCAGGTAATGACTACAATGTGATGCCTTCTGTAGTAGTAGGATTTGGATATGAAGACACAGAAACTGGGGAAGTAGCATCCAAGAAACTGTGTCTGCTGCACCTCCATTTGAGCTCAAGGTTTAAAGATTACTGTGGAATTAGGTCTCCACCTGTGAATATCACACCTAAGGTTGTAATGAATGATGTTCACAGATCACCCCTCCAATCGGCTACAACCAGGGCGTCATATGGCCCACAACGTTCTGGAGGTAGCAAAATTCAGGAGTGGGGAAGCATCTTCCTGGCCTTTGTTTCATAATGGAGAACATATAGCGGATGTGAACCATGTCAATCCTTCGATCATTATGAACCGAGATGCTGCAGAATTTATGTCTAGAATTTCCTTACATGGTATCTTCAAACTCCAATTTGCAATCATAGTCCTGCCACACGGTTTATGTTATGACCCTGAATAGTTGTGCCACATCACCTGACATTTTCCTGTCCTCCAAGCATGCGACTTCCATGGCTCCGAATGAATTCACTGCATCTTCTAGTGATTGTTTGGGATCCTCTAATGTTGTGACTGCTGAAACTTCTGATAAGATGGACATGTTATTGTGGCTGGAGGTATGAAATATAATCCCAAGATTGAAGATCCTCTTGACACAGCTTCAGCTCTGATGGTGTTAATGTGGTGGCTGAAGACACCAAAGATAATGCTGTAGTTGACGCAAAGCCTACTAAGCGCTGCAGAACGGATTGCATTGGTGAAGTTGATATTGCTAAGGTCGCTAACAAATGAAATGATGGTATGGATAAAGGAAATTACGTTAATTTAGCTCCATCGCATATTAGCATGGGAAAGTTGAGAGCATCTGTTCAATCTAATAAGACATGTCGATTGAATTACATAAATATCAGCTTTATCAAGTATTTGGACTGGACCGAATATGGTTTGAATTTGTGATACAGATGGTCGCAGTCGAATAGAACTCAAAGTAATGATTTCGAGCAGTCAGTGTCAAAGTTCCAGCTAGGGTTCAACCATGCAAGGTAGTAAAGCCACTAATGCCATTTTATGTATGCTGAGACTGGTTTTCTGACGGAATGCCATTTGTTTTGTTCCTTTGTTTTATATGAAATCTTCAGTCATCAGTTAGTAGATAGTCATTAGTATGACCAGTGCTTTTTGATCTCGCTTGCTTTGTGCTATCTGTTCAAGGTCTGCATTTATTTTATATTCGGAGAAAAATAGCTCAATACTTGACGTCGCAAAGACTAGTAGTAAGATAGCTATTAGCAAAATGGAGTGGAGCGACTTGATCGACTTAGTAAAGAATCATCAGCCTTGTTCAAGACATCCAGAATTGTGAATATTTTTTCTATTTCGCTTGGAAAATAACAAATTTGGGTCACCCTTACAGGTTTTCTTGTTCATGTTTTGGCCAAGTTGGTTGTTACTGTTATTGCTGATTGTGGATTCTTAATGATGTCTGCTGCTTCTTGTTTTTTTCAGGGGAGGCAAAAAAGGCAAACTTCGAAAGTCATCTGCATTGTTGAGGCTTACCGCTTACCCTTTTTACATGATATACACCTGACCAAATAGAAACAATGGAGCTAGTGAATGATCTACAGATGCTTTTGCTTTTCCTAGCTTAAAAAGGCATATTAACAATTCACATTCGAAAAATTGCTACAACTTTTTTTGGGGGGGGGGGGGGGGGGGGGGATTACAAATCAGATCTTGGCATCCATCTAATCCAACTGAACTACTTGGTTCTGCTATCTGTTTGGCTATACATTCATTATCAACAATGTGCCATCCCTCGTCGCCAATTTAGAATAACCAAAGAGCCAGCACTGTGAGCCAAAGCCCCAGCAACAACAAACACATGAAATATCTGATGGCTATGCCCGGTTAGATCAAATGCACCCGGTTTCCAACGTTCTGGAACCCTACTGACATAGAAACCTACACCTATTGCGTACAAAAAACCCATAAGGACCTCATAGCCAAGAGCCAACATCACCTCTGACTGACCCCAGTGGAGGATGGCAGCATGGACCGCAGGGATAACTCCGGAGAATCCCATGCTAAGGAAAAGGGAGACTCTGAAGTTTCTAAAACGAGCACAGGAGAGACAGGGAGCGAGGAGGGTGATGATACCAATGATGCCAAGTACACTGATTGAGGTGAGGTAGAGGATTCGCCAAAAGGATTGGCAATAGAACGCGTAGTAAATTGGAGAGAAGAAAGAACAGACTATCATGATTGCAATGCCGGTATAGTCTAGACGCCAGAAGAAGAGACTCATGCTCCTCGAGTGGCAGGCCAGGAGGTGGGAGACTGAACTGAACAATAAGCAGCACATTGCACCAGCTAGAAAGACGAACCATGGCCACGTTGGGACGGGACTAGAATCAGTTGATGCTCTGATGCCTAGCAAGGAAGTGTGAGAGAAGTGTCTTAGATGAACATCCTGCAAGGCAAGTAGGCAATGACGCATCAGAGCTTGATTCAATCTGAGATACAACAGAATTAACGTTTATAAGACTTAACGTAATATTACACTTCAGTACTGCTATGTTCATTTGATACCTACCGAGCACATCCTCTGTAGCTGAAACTTCAAGGTGTATTTAGAATTTTTGATACTAAGAGCTTAGTATTTGGTTGGTAGCTAAACAATAGTTTGATGTCCTAACAACAGCGGTAGTGCGTCAATACTCAATAGGTCCCTCACTGCATTAGTGCATTGAGTCGAAATTACCACAAGTTCAAATATTCCTTCCCTTGATTTTCAATGGTTATTATTAATGAAAGGACAGAGAAAGGTGACATTCAGAGCAAATGCTGTATTATTGATGCTCTACATTTACCCCCCAAAAAAAGAAGATAGAAACTGTCAAGAGTAATAGAAAACATCCCTTTTTTGTTTATGTTTTCACCTGTGGGCTACAATTCATACTTCTTGTCTCCGTTTTTTGGTTTTCAATCGTTTCTCTTTCCTGCTCACATGTGACTACTATCCTGTCTCCAGTACAAGCTGATACCGTATATCAATTAGGTGCTCAATAAATATGTAACGTTCGGGAAATTCTGATGTAAACCATTTGAAGGTATTCAAGCCCCTTGAAATTTAAGACCTTGAGGAAGATAAATTCAAATCTAAATCCAATACACCAAAAATTCCGCCACTAAGTAGGGTATGGGGTGTTTAATGTAGCTGTCTTATCCCTGAATTACAAAATCATAAAAAGACTGATTCCAATTGATCCGAGATTTAAAAACCGTAAACTACCTATTAATCCATATAAAAGGAGCATAGGGAGTTTAGATGGACATTTTGCTTTAATCCATAAAATGCAAGCTAAAAGAAATAGTTCAAACTTTCCTTTTTCAGCTATATAGATTTTCGACAATTGAAGAAGATAAATATATCAGTGAAAAATTGATCTATCAATTATCATTCTATATTTCATTTATTTATCAGAATCGTGTCGTACATGTTTTACACATCCTGTGTAGCGGTGGTGCATCAGAAGCTAAATGAAACAAGGTTGCCAAAGGCAAATGCATGAACGCAGGTTATTGAGAGTAGCTAATGATTTTGAGGGATTAGTTAGTTATTTTACAGTGACCATTTAGTTGATGGTGATTAATAAATTGCCTAGCGTGATTTTCAATTTCTATATAAAATTACGAAACTCACAACTATATAAGTTAATAGTTTTCAAAAAAAATTTGAGAGGCCCTTTGATAAAGCTCAATCGATCAAGTCGCAATCCATCCAGCCCTACTTAAGATAAAGGAATAAAATTGCCAATTCAGCCTTAGGATGAATATTTTCAGGTATAAATAACTCACATCAATGGAAATAAAGACAAACTATATCACTGTTACCCATTCCCAACAGTCTGCTTAGAGTCACAGTTCTTTTTGTTGGGTATTTGCTCCAGACACCAACAATAATAATAATTTTCATTGAAAAAAAAAATGAAGAAAGAGGGATAAACTTTGACGGATGGAGCAAGACTTTAAACCAATAACAAAATTAAGATTTTGTTAGTAAAATCTTGAATTTGTGGTGCCTTCATTCAATGAGGAGTAGAAAAATGAAGTGAATGGTAAGCTACTAGTAGCATAGATGGCTACATGCTTTTGACTATGGTATAGCTTGTAAATTCTCAAGGTGCAAGCAAGCAAGATTGAGCAAGCTCAAAATAACTTCGAGGGAGTAAGAGCTTGAAGTGAGAGGTGTGTACAAGCCACAAGGAGTGTGGGGGAGTGTACCAAAAATATACCATATTGAGCTTATTAACTACTGTGGTATAATCAATCCTTTAGATGAAAGAGTGAGAGGGTTTGTAACTTTTCGTTTCAAAAGTTACATTATATTGTTAGAATATTATCATAGTGGATATTATCCTACTCAAATCAAGATCGTGGACGTAGGTCTATTGAAAGACTGAATCACGTAAAAATTCTCGCGTCATTTTTCTAATTTTCCAGCATCATTTATTTGTTGGCCTTCATTGTTTCCCAACACTTCCAATCTTTCATCACTCGCTAATTCAATAATTCTTCTTAGTAACTTAAACATCATACGGATGACGTCTCTAGAGCACCCACTGGTTGGCCTTTTTTTTGCAGTGGGAGGGACGCTACACTTTAGAATCTTCCACGATGAATCCTACTGCTCTTAATCATCATTTGAATTACCCACAAATATTGAATAATTATAAGATACATACATATGTACTATACTCAGGTACATACCGATATAAGAGGTATTATATAATTGAGCTAAATCCCTATTTCATTTTCCCTAACCCAACAAGCATTTTCACAATCCTCCCAGGCCAACTGACTAGAAAAAGATACATTACAAGGAACAAAAGGTACACTGTAGACAAACAAAGAGACACTACAGGATAAGAAAATATACATTACAAGAAATAAAGGATACACTGCAGGAAGAAAAAAATATATTATAGAACAGAAAAGATACACTATTGCGGGGAAAAAAAAGACACACCGCATCATATTGAACGAACGTCAACTACACAACTCCAAGGTGTCTACCATACTAAATGCATACGTTTGTATCAGAGAATTTTCGACAAATGTTTCTTAAAAAGCACATTGCATTAAAGTGACGAGGTCTACAGTTATAGGTCCAAAAAACGTTAGCAACGCTTAGAAGAAAACATACCTTGCATAGTTCATTGGTGAATGGATTTCATACAGAATATGAACTAGAATTGCATAAATTAAAAAAATAAGATATTAACTCACTCGACTGGCATTTCTTACACCATCGTTGAGGTCCATCGCCAACGTTGTCATCAATGGCCTACCAACACCTGCAGTCCTGTGTCCCACAATAATATTTTTTAACAAAAAAAGGTATATAACAATAAGATTCCTTCCTAGATTATTTTCAAAAAAATTAAGAAACAAATATATTTGAACCCCCAATACACACAGAACCAACCAACCAACCTACCAACGGGAAAAATGTCAAACACGAGTATGCTCTTGACAAATTTTGAAATGTTAAAGCCGTTGACACATAATTCACACATGGCAACCAAAATAATTCAAGAGCATTATCCCAAAAAGAAAAAAAAAAGGAAGGAAAAAAATAAGAAAACAGAGAGAGAGAGAGAGAGAAGAGGAATGAACCTGATGAAACTGGAAACATGACCACCTCCTTTGTTGCTCTCGATCAAACTCATCACCGCCAACAGTAGAAATATCAAAAATCCAGCCAAATGCCTGTATATTTCATCACCATCACACATTCATAATGCACCATTAAAATCATCATTACAAATTCCCAATCCATCATTTGCATATGCGAAAACGAAAACGGAAACAGAAATTGAAATGAGGATGGATTAGATGTCCAGATGACTAACGTCCAAACGTTGAGCGTTTCGTTATGCCAAAGAAAAACGCTGAGAAACGTATCTTTCAACGGCCATTCACACCGATAATAATCAAGAATGTACTCATTATCCTTCATATAATCCGGCAACGCTTCGTATTTCAAGAATTTCCTCTCCGCCTTCATCATCATCATCTTCTTCTTCCTCTTCTTCGCAGCCGGTGAATCAGCTCCTTTGTTTCTCCCTCCTTCGAGTCCAACGACGTCGTGGAGTTTGTCGATTCCCCAGCCAGCTGATCTCTTGATCTTATTGTCACTCTTGCCTCTCCGTTTTTTCACCTAATGAATGTCGTCCCCTCACCTCGTTTTCTCGCCGGAACATTCCAAGTTTCCGGCGATCGGCACCGGAATCCTGAATCTCCGGCGCCTTCTCTCTCTGTCTTTCTCTCTCTCCCTGTGGATTCACGTTTGACGCTTCAATTACAGAGCTCCGAATTTTCATTTATATATATATAGATAGATGCAGAGGATGAGAGAGAGAAGGGGAAAGGTGATGGCTCCAAGTTATTTTACACGTGTCGTGGCTGTATTGGTGACTGGAGCTTTTAGGGAATGAGACGTAGTGTTAGTGGAGGTGAGTGTACTGGACTCCTTTGTTTGTCGCTTATGTAAAACGAAAGGGAAGGTGGGAAACGAAATTTTGATGAGATGGATGGGGGGGAGTAGAATGTCAGGAGAGAACAAATTCCGCTTTTGAAGGGATGAATGGGTTGGCTGTGATCTAAGAATAAAGACTACATAAATTTGGGGGGTGGCTTTCACAACTGTAATTAACTTCGGTTACTTAATTTTCAAAAAGATTGTTGTTGCATTCCATCCATTACCCAAATGAAAGGAGAATATTGTTATTTGTCGCATCATTTTTTAAAAAATCTGTGTGGATTTACTATACACTTACACACCTTTTTAAAAATTTGTACGTGATTTAGGAAAAAAACACCTATCATCTTTTGGGCCTGGCCCAGAAGGTGTTCGCATATGCCTACTCACGAGGTCGCATCCCCAAAAGGCCCGAAACGCAACCTTTGGGGCCTTTCCCCAGGCCCACTCGCTACAGGACCGGAGGCTCATGCTGTCAGCTACAGTAAGATCACTCTTTTACCCCTCTCACAAACAGGCTATAAATAGTGACATATTCCCCTTGGAAAGGGGGCTGGAAAAAGGAGGGAAGAATTTACTCTGTATACTGTTCACACTCTCTAGAACATCGGACTGACTTGACCGTCGGAGAGGCGTCCCCCGGACCACACTCCGGGGCAGGCCTTTTTTGCAGGTCGGAGGAGGAGAAAGCCGGGGCCGTGTTGATCGCCAGCTAGCGGGTAAACCCGTTCTTTCGCCCCACGTCATCAACTCAATCACGAGACAGATTCCTGGCGGAATCAGTTTGGCGCCATCTGTGGGGAGAGAGCGGTAACGATGGTAGTTAGTGATGCAACACGAGTTAGGGCGCGCAGAGAAAATGCGCCAGCCGCGGGTCCCTCTGCGCCGCCCACGGCTGAGGATGCCAGCGAAAGTTCCAGGGCAGGTCCTCGGCCAGTGGGGGCTCTGCAGCGAGAACCCCCAGCCTACGTCACGGTTGACGCGCTCCAGGGCCTCATGTCCACCATGGCAGATGCCATCACCAGACAAGTCACCGAGCAGGTCCAGAGGTCTCTGGGGGTGAATGGCACAAGAAACCTTCTGGACCCTCCTCGGCACCTCAGGTCGCGGTCCGAATCCCCCAGGGAAGAATCGGGGTCCCTACGCTCCCGAGGCCTCGCTCGGGAGGAGAGGTCGTACCAAGTACCCCATCTTCAGGACGAACGGCAGAAGGACCGCGCGCCAGAAGATATGGCCGGTCGGTCGGGGCGCAGACGCTCAGTAGCCTCGGCTACCGCCTCGACTCCTTACGCCACTCATTCGCGGCCGTCCGGATGGCTTCGGGAGCAGGAACACACTTCCCGGCTCATGCGGGAGCGGTCGTACGGTCAGCGCCGCAGCCCCGAACATCATAATAACCGGGACGGGGCGCGGAGCCCTCCGGTGAGGGAAGCGGGGGGCTACGAGTTCCGCATTAGGAATCGCTCGCCACAACGCACGTCACATCCGAATGAGGACAGGAGAAGTCCTTTTGTGGTGGAGGTCGAACGACGCTGCGGTACCCCCATCAAGGTCTCAGGAACCGCTACCCGTTTGGCCGCCCCCTCTTTTTCAACCCCTTTCTGCCCAGAGATCGTAAACGCCCCGAGATGCGGAAAGGTGAAGATGCCAATGATGGATCTGTACGATGGAACCGGGGACCCGGAGGAGCACCTGGGGGTATACAAAGCTCAGATGTATGTCCAAGACGTGGACGACGCCTCGTATTGCCGCTACTTCCCCGCCACCCTCAAAGGGGTAGCGCAATCCTGGTTCAATGGTCTCCCCCAGGGCAGCGTGACTTGCTTTCAGGACTTGGCTGACAGGTTTGTTCGACAGTTTATTGCGAGTCGTAAGGAGCGGCGTACTAGCATTCACCTGTCAAAGATTAAGCAAGGGTCACAGGAGTCCTTAGCCGAGTTCGTCAGACGGTTCCATCAGGAGGCAGTCTTGATCCCAGAATTGGAAGAAGGTGTGGCGTACACGTCTTTTCTGAATGGCCTCAAAAATGGACGTTTTAAGTTCTCCTTGGCGGAACAAAAACAGACCACCTTAGCTGAAGCACTGAGAAAGGCCGCGGACTTCATTCGGGCCACTGAGATTTGCGCCGAGGGACCAGACGCCCCCAAGAAGGGAAAAGCCCCAGGAGATAGGGGTTTCGCGCGCGGTGAAAGGAACCCCGCCCCGCGCGACAGAAGACCACCTGTGGAGGTTAGGGATGCCCGGTTCACGACGGATGCAAGGAATATCCTGATGGAGGTGCGAGGGCACCCGATGCTACGCCGGCCGCCCCCAATGACGACGGCCCCCCGGCCACAGAACGCGCGGAAGTATTGCGAGTTCCACGAGCAAAGCGGTCACACCACGACCGAGTGTAGAGAGCTAAAGAAAGCTCTCCATGAGCTCGCGGACAAAGGGCAAATTGACCGCTTCCTGAGAAGGGGGCCGCGCCTGCTCCGGAAAGAGCCAAAACCAGAGTCCCCACAGCGGGATGAAGAATGCTCGACGGAAATCGTGGCCACCATTGCTGGCGGCAACCTGCCGGGCATGACGCGTTCGGCCTGGAAGGCACAGCTGAGAAGCACCCAACAGGTACTCACCATGGAGCAGAAGCCCAGCCTAACAGCGCCCACCATGGTCTTTGGAGGAAAAGATGCACCCCGCTTAGTTACCCCCCATAACGACCCACTGGTGGTTGAGATGAAAATTGCAAACGCGGTGGTACGCCGTATCCTCGTAGACACCGGCAGCTCCGTGGACATCATCACAAAAGGTTGCCTCCAGAAACTTTCCCACCCGGGGCGCGCGGTTAATCCCATTACAACCCCCGTTCTGGGGTTTGGGGGACAAGAGGTGATCCCGACTGGGACCGTTCGCCTGCCAGTGCGCTTTGGAAACAGGACTCATTTCCGTAGCTTGGAAGTTGACTTCCTTGTGGTCGACGTGCCCACGGCATACAATGTGATTCTCGGGCGACCTACGCTCCATAAGGCTAAGGCCGTCGTCGCACCCTATCTCCTCCAGCTTCAGTTCGAGACCGATGACGGAGCCGTGGGCGAGCTCCGGGGGGATCAGCGCGCGGCACGCGAGTGCTATCTAGTGAGCATAAAACCCCTCGTTGAAAGACCCCGGGAGCAAGAGGTGCAGGCACCACCCGCAACCGGAAAGAGGGCAAAGGGAACTCCTGTCGCGCCGTGTTCCGAGGCCTTGGCAATTCACTCTGTCGACATTGAACCTCCGCGACGCCGAGCGGAAAATGATTCTGAAGTCGAGCATATACCGTTGGAGGAAGGGCGACCAACGCGCACGGTACAGCTCGGGTGCGGTGTAGCGGACGCAGAACGTCAGCCCCTCGTCGGCCTTCTGCGAGAGTACAAGGACGTCTTCGCGTTCGACCCCAGCGAGATGCCCGGCATAGCCGCCGCAGTAATGGAGCATCGCCTAAATGCCGATCCAAGGCACAGGCCGGTCGTCCAGAAGAAGCGCCACATGGGTCCCGAGCGCGCGGCCGCGGCAAGTCAGGAAGTTCAGAAGCTGCTGGAAGCCGGCTTTATCAGAGAGTGCCAGTACCCGGAGTGGGTTTCAAATGTGGTGTTGGTTAAAAAGCCCAACGGCACTTGGAGGATGTGCGTGGACTTTACGGACCTAAACAAGGCCTGCCCAAAGGACAGTTACCCCCTTCCAAAAATCGACAAGTTAGTGGACGCCACCGCCGGCCATGCCCTACTTAGCTTTATGGATGCTTTCTCAGGGTACCACCAGATACCCCTCTGCCCCGAGGACCAGGAGAGGACGGCGTTCATAACTGACCGTGGACTCCATTGCTACAGGGTCATGCCGTTCGGGTTAAAGAATGCCGGGGCCACTTACCAACGCCTTGTCAACAAGCTGTTCGAGCCATTAATCGGGCGGACCATGGAAGTGTATGTGGACGATATGATCGTCAAGAGCAAGCTCCAGACTGACCATCCCGCTGATTTGCGGAAAACATTTGAGATCCTCCGGGCGTTCAACATGAAGCTCAACCCTAAAAAGTGCGTGTTCGGAGTACGATCCGGGAAGTTCCTGGGCTTCATGATCAACCATCGCGGCATAGAGGCGAATTCAGACAAGGTGCAGGCCGTCCTCGACATGCAGCCCCCCAAGAGTATACGAGAAGTTCAGCGCTTGACAGGTTGTGTAGCTGCTCTCGGCCGTTTCATGTCTCAATCAGCCGACCGGTGCCAACCTTTTTTCCGCATTCTACGCCGGCGGGGTAATTTCCAATGGGATGAACAAGCGGACGAGGCCTTTCAAGCGCTGAAGACGTACTTAGCTAGGCTGCCACAGATCGCCAGTCCCACCGAGGGGGAGGTATTGACTTTGTACCTGGCCGTCTCGGAACATGCAGTCAGTGCGGTCCTCGTGGCCGACCGAGCGCGGGAGCAAGTACCGGTGTACTACGTAAGTCATGCCTTGACGGGTGCAGAAATGAACTACCCCCTCATCGAGAAATTCGCATATGCATTGGTGATGGCCAGTCGGAAGCTACGGCCCTACTTTGAGGCCCACAAGATCTTGGTCTTAACGGACCAACCCCTCAGAAACGTCCTTCAGAAGTTGGATGCGTCCGGTCGCCTCTTGAAGTGGGCTGTGGAGCTCTCGCGCTATGACATCGCCTTCGAGCCCCGGCGAGCCATCAAAGCACAGGCATTGGCTGACTTCTTCGCTGAATGTAGGGCGCCTGTGGAGCAACGTTCCCAGCCGCGCCCTTGGAACTTGTATGTTGACGGTTCATCTACCAAGGACGGTAGCGGGGCCGGCCTCATTGTGGAGAGCCCAACCGGAGCGCGTCACGAGCACGCCCTCAAGTTCATGTTCAAGGCATCAAACAATGAGGCGGAATACGAAGCCCTCATTGCGGGAATAGAGCTCTGCCACACCGCAGGGGCCGCACACGTCCAGGCGTTTTCCGATTCACAGCTTGTTGTGAGTCAGCTCAACGGAGAGTATGAGGCAAAAGATGAAGTTATGGCCGCCTACGTCAGAAGGGTTCGCGAAGCCACCAAGCTGCTTCAGCACTTCACCATCACGCACATCCCTCGCTCAGAAAACCGACAGGCCGATGCTTTGTCCAAACTCGCCAGTTCTTCTGACGATGGCCGGCCGAAGAACATTCAGTGGGAAACGTTAATGAATAGAAGTATTCACTTGCCGGAGGTCGCATGGCTAGACCGGAGCCCCACATGGATGGAGCCTATCCGCACGTATCTCGCTGAAGGTATGTTGCCCACTGATGCTAAAGAAGCAGAGAAGATTAAAAAGCAGTCCAACTGGTTCGTGCTGTACGAGGGAATTCTCTACAAACGTTCTTTTGCCCGCCCCTTGTTGAGGTGCATATCCCCGGCGGAAGGGAGACAGGTTCTCGAAGAATTGCACCAAGGCATCTGCAGCTCACACCTCGGTGGGCGAGCGCTCGCCGTAACAGCCCTCCGCACAGGTTATTATTGGCCTAGCCTACGGGAAGACGCCATGACACTGGTTCGCACTTGTGACAAATGCCAGCGGTTCGGCCCCGTACAGCGTGTTCCGACAACTCTGATGACGCCAATTGTCAGCCCACTGCCGTTCGCTATCTGCGGTATGGATATTTTGGGACCCTTTCCTCGAGCCACTGGCCAGCGCAAATACCTGTTTGTGGCAGTAGACTACTTTACAAAGTGGATTGAAGCGGAGGCCGTCGCCTCCATTACTGCCGCAGAGGTGCGCAAATTTATCTGGAGAAACATTGTCACCAGGTTTGGCGTCCCTCGCACCATGATCTTCGACAATGGCCGGCAGTTTGACACTAGCAAGCTCACCAACTACCTGAGTAGCTTGGGATGCCAGGCTCGCTTCACGGTTGTGGCACATCCCCAGACTAACGGACAAGCCGAGGCAGCCAACAAGTCCATCCTCCATGGTATTCAGAAGAAGCTGGATGACGCCAAGGGGAACTGGGCTGACGAACTGCACGGCGTCCTGTGGAACCTGCGGACTACGGAAAAGACAGCCACCGGCGAGACACCATTCATGCTCACGTACGGCTCTGAAGCCATTCTTCCCGTGGAGGTGGCACTTCATACGCACCGTCTAACCGCATTCCAAGAAACAGCAAACAATGCAGCTCTGTGAGAGGCCCTGGATCTCCTCCCTTCGATCCGCGGCGACTCTATGCTCCGAGAGGCCCTCTATAAACTCCGCATTGCACGAAGGCACAACAGGAGGGTCCGGATAACACCCATCCGGGTTGCTGACCTGGTACTCAGACGCATGGAGAGCGTTGCACGGGCAACAGAACACGGCAAATTGACAGCCAATTGGGAAGGGCCTTACAAGGTGGCCTCGTAGATTCGTCCCGGCACATTTCGGTTGGAGACTCTTGATGGCACTCCTGTTCCCCGAGCATGGCACAGCAGCAATCTAAGGAAATATCATACTTAAGCTATCTTGTGTTCCTTAATACCTTTGAATGAATACTCGCACCATTCTCCTTGCATTTAATACTTTAAGCACGGCCTGAAGGCCGGTCGCTACGCCCTTAGCCCCACCAGGGGCTAAGGCCATTTGAGCACGGCCTGATGGCCGGTCGCTGAGCCCTTAGCCCCACCAGGGGCTAAGGCCATTTGAGCACGGCCTGATGGCCGGTCGCTACGCCCTTAGCCCCACCAGGGGGTAAGGCCATTTGAGCACGGCCTAAAGGCCGGTCGCTACGCCCTTAGCCCCACCAGGGGCTAAGGCCATTTGAGCACGGCCTGATGGCCGGTCGCTAAGCCCTTAGCCCCACCAGGGGCTAAGGCCATTTGAGCACGGCCTGATGGCCGGTCGCTACGCCCTTAGCCCCACCAGGGGCTAAGGCCCTTTGAGCACGGCAAAGAAAGGCTGTCACGAACATTTGCCCTTCTGCTTAGGGGCCACCCGCATACAAATAAGAGCGGAACAGGGAAACATAAACAGAAGGCCAAACATTCCCTTCTTTCATTAAAACAGATAACGATTACATGCCAGCATTAAGGGGAAAATTGCAAAATTACAAAAGACAGGACTACGTCAGCTGGCATTAAAGGGAAAGTTGCAAAACTATGCATCAGGTTCGTTGTCGTCAGCTGGCTCCTCGTCAGAAAGGCCGGCCACTTCGAGAGGGTGAGTGGGCTCGTCAGCAGTGGCCTCTCCCTCCGAAGGGGCGACAAACTCCACTTCATCTGGGTCACGGCCCTCGGCAATGGCCCGCTCACGGTCATCGACATACTTCAGGTATGCCTCGAAGTAGCGGTCATCGTGGAACTCCCCGGCAAGAGTCAGCAGCACTTTGCGGAGATATGTCAGGGTATCGGAATGGCCCTGCTGGTAACCACGCTCTTGTGCCTTTGCCGTATCAGCCTCGGCCTGCTCCAATTTCTGCATCATCTCCTTCTGCGACGCCTCACAGGTCGCGAGCTCGGACTGAAGCCGTTCGCACCGACGCTGATACCTGTTCACAATCCCTTCGAGACGCCGGCATTCGGCTACGGCCTTGACACCCCTGGCGAAGGCTTCAGCCATGCCAATCTCTTCCGCGGAGATCGGCGGCGGATCTGATGCGCCGGTTGCAGACAAGTCCCAGGACTTGACTATGTCCTGAACCAGGGCCAGACGAGCCGAAGGGTCGACCTTGAAGAAGCTACCCGAAGGACGGGAAGAGGAACCGGCACCAGTGGGAGTCACCGTAGGCGCAACAGTACCGCGAGGAGACATACGGCGCCCCTGCTCGGCGGCCGTGCGCTCTCCAGATAAACGGCTGTCAGTCGGGGCGGTTGCAGTAAGGTGTTAGGGAAAAAGTTTTAATATTTATAAACCCCAAGTGCAAGGTGT
>JACYFF010002017.1:59189981-59213020 GCA_017589665.1 Selenicereus undatus
ACAAAGGTGTATCGATTATATATAATTTATCGATTATATGAAGTTTGTCGATTATATATAATTTATCGATTATATGAAGTTTATTCATTATATAGAATTTATCGATTATAAGAAGTTTATCGATTATATATAATTTATCGATTATATATAGTTTATCGATTATATGTAGTTTATCAATCATACATATTTGTTGGTTATAATGATTGCATGTAAATGATATAGTTATGGATGCTAATTGTGAATTAAGGATCGACCTATAAGGCTAGTTAAGCCTTTATACGAGTAACAGTTAAGGGCATCGATATCACCGCTAATGTTGCCTCCAAATTTATAATTTTTATATATGTATGTGTATATATCAAAGAAATGTTTGAGTTTAATTGCAAATGTATGGATTGCACTATGATTTCGGGAATCGGTTAGTGATATGATTTCATGACGTGATCTTACGTACTATGTGAAACATTTTTCCCCTGAATTGATGAATGTGTGAGATGGCATTGATTTCAAGTACTAGAGATCCTTAAAAGTTCGTAAATGTTTATACGCATGACTTCAACGCATTTCAAAATGTTTAGCGGTTGCCTGTTTTAATTGACAAGTCATTGATAACGAAGTAATCTTAAATCATCGGATTGATCAACCATATGAGTCGGGTGACCAGTCAATAGGTCCTTTTTAAAAAAGGAATTAAGTAATGAACGTGGGTTGCATTGCGTCAATTGGATTTTTTTAGCTTGACTAAACCAGTACCCTCCCTTGAAGCCTACACATAACTTCAACCTCAATGTTTCAAAGGTCAATATTCATAGCTCTGCCAGTAGGCAAAGAATTCAAAGTTCAATGTACATAGCTCTGCCAATAGGCAGAGGATTCAAAGTTCAAAGTTTCATAATTCTGCCAATAGGCAGAGGATTCAAAGTTCAAAGTTTCCTAGTTCTGCCAGTAGGCACAAGATTCAAAGTTCAAAGTTCACAGTTCTGCCAATAGGCAGAAGTTTCAAAGTTTAACGTTCATAGCCCTGCCCGTAGGCAGATGATTTAAAGTTCAACGTTTCATAGTTACAGTTCTATCAAATGATTTATAGTTCTGTAGTTCTATCCATAGGTAGAGGATTCAAAGTCCATATATCATATAGTTCTGTCAACAGGCAGTAGAGTTAAAGTCATGCGTTGCAAAACCCCATCAACTGGTAGAAAAATAAGGTCAAAGGAGACTCTCATTTCATATGATGACTTATGAAACGCTAGACTTTAATAAACAAGCATGTAGAGTTCCAAGGCCATATTACTACATCATTAGTTTACTAATCACATGACACAGTTATATGTTTCACCTTATGGTTCGCAATCCATGTTTTATCAAAGAGATTCATTCCTGCATATGACCTGTCACTGTATGGTGTAGTGAAAGCATTATTTTAGTGATTGCATCGCATGACGCACTGGACATGATGGTTGTTTTAATTTAATTGCTAAATTCATATAGCCTGTCACCTGACAACCACTTCAACGAATCTTATTGATTAGGTACGACCTAAACCATGTGAAATGAAATAAGTCATTGAGTATTCTGTATGTAGTTTTAGCGATTGTCGGATAACATCTACGTCTTTCATAACGGAAATGCCCGCGAGTGGTGTTAATGGGTTAAACCCCTTTCTTTTATTGAGGTTATGAGTTCATATGAATTTCTTATGGTAAGTTTATTTAGTATGGCTGTGCTAACGTCTAAACTTTTGGTACGAGTATTCTTTCCCCTTGCATTGTGATTGGAATATATTGTACGACAGGTGAGTCCTTCGAAAGGAAGGAATTATGAACAACCTTCGTAAGTTATTATCGTATATTATTATTGCATTTTACATACTGTTTTCGCAGAGGGGATTACCCACTAAGCGAGAATTGCTCATTCCCATCTATTATTGTTCCCTTTCCCAGTTTCAGAAATAACAGGTAAAAGTCGGCCAACGTAAGCCGAGATGGAGTCATTGCTGCCCTAGGAGTGAAGCTATAAGCGTGTATGTGAGCTGTGAAGTCGTATTATGATGTAACAGTTCATTCCTACGTACTGTAGTAGTCCGACCCTGAACTTTGTTTATTAATTTCATTTCATTAATCCATGTGATTAATTTCATTTCATTTACATCATTTCTTTTTTACTATTCTCATCTTTTTATTATTCTCATTTGGACATTTTTAACGAGGCCCTTATTTTGCAATTCGGGGTTTTATTCTAGTCAATTAATTCAAAAAAATTCTTTTCATGACACTTTAATCACAATCATTTAATCTCAAACTTTGGAAAAAAAAGAAAATAAAATAAAATAAAAATTCGCAACGCACTCGGTTTCAGTTCTTTCCCTAAACCCGAGCTCGTTTTAAGGCCGATTCTAATGCACAAAGACTTGACCTTGATTTGTTTAGCAAAACCTTCTTAATTAAGCCTTAATCCAAGCATGATATTATTGACTTTTCTACTTTAAATTTTCAGCCCAGTAATTTGGATATAAAAGGCCAAATTTTTCATTTTAATTCATTTTTCACCAAACAATTTTAAGACACTTTCTCTCTCCTATTTCTCTCCTCCTTCTCTCTAGCTCACGGCAGTAGCAACCTCAGCACCACCACCACCATTTCAGCCACCAAACAACCACCACTCACCACCCCAAGCGTCCCTCTAACTCCTTCAAGCACCAAGAATTATTCATACCTCTCTCTAAGCACAAAGTGAGTAATTCTTTTCACCTCCAATGCTAATTTTGTTTTTAATCTTTGATCTTGTTGGTTTTGGTTCTTTATTTTGGTTGTTTTAATGATGGATTATGCTGTTTTTGTGGTATTAAGAATCACCTTGTTGAGGGTTTATGGTGGAGTTGATTTTGGATGAAGTTAGGGTTAGGGTTTCATCTTTGGTATGCAAGCTTCTTGTTCAAGTGATATTTATGGCTTGTTTTCTTCTTGTTTTTGCTTATCTTTTAATGTATTGAAATTTATTATGGTTTTTATGATGTGTTGGAAAGATGAGATGGGGTTCAAGTTGATCCAAAGTTAGGGTTTTATCCATGAATGCATGGTTTGGACTAAATTTGTGTTAAACTTGAGATATGTGTTTATGTGCCTAGAAAGTAAGCCTTGTTGGATATATATATGAAGTGAATTTGAGTGTGGTGATCTTGTATGATGTTGGGATCTACCATAATATGCTTACATGCTCTTAAGAAAGAGTTTAAGTTGAGGTTTGGTGTGAAAAGTGAGAGAACAACTTAAAACAGTGAGGCTGGAATTTTCAGTGAAACATGACAAAATTTGGATCAAAACTGGTAATAATCGGCCCAACCAAAAATTCTGATTTTTGGTGAGTAGATAGGTCTGGATGTTAGCTTTAAGAGAAATTTTGAATTGCATTAATTCGAGTTCTGTGGAGGAAGTTATGGCTATTGTACTGAACCTGGGCAGAATGAATTTTTCAGCACTGAAATCTGACATATTGGTGCTCTAACCCCATTTTATGGAACCTGTCGTAGTAATCTGGTTATGTGTCCTTCAGAAAAGTTTTAGAGGACCTCTTAAGCTTTACATATTTGGATTTTGCGTCTCAATTCGAGGTCGGGAGTTTAACTTTTGCTTTATTCTTTCTATATCTCATATTAAGCCCTTACCCCTTAAACTCTCCACCGTGCCTTAACCCCGCATTTTAACTTCAGTATCTTAGTTTAACCCATCAACTGGTTTGTACAAATCCTTTAAAGCCTATTTCCTTTTTATTTAAATGTATCCATTATAAAAATAAGTTCATTCTAATCTTATATGTCTATAATGATTTTTGAACAGAATTAAGGCCTAAACGCTCATTCTCTCCATTTTATTGCATCTATTTATTCTGTGATCTACCTTTTAAAAATCCTAGGTACGCTCATTGACTGTATCTTCAGAAATCAGCACATATTTATCGAAATTATAATGTTTTGGTAAGTACATCTGTGAATCAATTGAACAAGTGATTTATCACATAATTAGTGACCCCATCAGTTATCAGTTATAGGGCATTGCCCTTCAGTTACCCGCGCGGCTTCAGGTCAGGTCTTTAGGTCGACTTGGTAGGTGTACACCTATACATAGATCGGAACAGTTACTAAGGGGGTGCACTAACAGATAATAATTGGCAATTTAGCTTTATATACATCTCATTCACTGTTTTAAAATAAAAATGAATTGCAAAACGAACCCTCATAATTTCTTTCCCCAATGAATCTTTATCAGTACAGGAATGCATGTACTGAGCTTTGGCTCACAGTTCGAAATGTTTTTATGTTTTTTTTAGGAAAATGTTCAGTAAACCGCTCTCAAGCGGGCAGGGAAGTTGAAGGTGATAAATAAATCAAGACCGTCCATATGATCGGCGGATAGAAGTGCTAAGATGTTTTCATGCCTTTTTGTGGTGCTTTTTGGTGTTCCAGATGTATATTTGAACTGCAACATGTTTTGGGGTTACAACTGTACATTTAATCTGAGTTATGTATGTTGTTTAACTTTGATGTAACCCGGAGAAGTTAGAATCTTTCTTGTATGTAATTAAATGGTTTAAATGGATGTGTTTGCCCTTTGAGGATAAACTTTGATTTTATGGCTAAATTTTTCATTTTCAAGCGAAGTCTTGTCCTTGCGGACGGCGGTAACGCCCATTCATTGATTTCTTGGTATTAAGCTTAGGTAGGTAAATGCAGCTATGATTTATGTATTATTGGGGCGTTACATGTACTTTAAGCCCTTGTGTGCGTGTATTGCATATCATCTAGAATCGCTCTGTATGGCCATGTGAGCCAACCATCTAAGTTGTCGATTATGTGTTGGCCAAGGCTGTTTATAGTTGGGATGTAAACCCCAGTACTTCGGACGTGTGGTCTGCGGAGTTGTACTTTTCATTGTTCATTTGTTTTAGCGTTGAACTGCATTGGTTGTTATGCTCTGGACGGGTGGCTCGTAGAGCTGTGAACTTCGGCGGTTAGCCGTTGAGTTAGTTAGTTCGTTATTGTTGTTTCCCAGTGCAGGAAATTTAATGTAAGACTTTAAGCTTAGGAAATAGTAAGTTTTCAGAGGAAACTATGTCCGTTTTGTCCCAAGATTTAAAGAAAAACAGTAACACTCCTAGTCCTAAGATTGGGGGCGTTACAACCCTTTTCTTTAGACTATTGCATGGATGTATCACTCTTTTGTTTCCACTCATAGCATTTGTCTATTTACTTTTTCTTGCTATATTTCTGAATGTGACTCAACATATTACAATAATTGATCTTACCTATGTGTAATGCCCTAACTAGTAAGTGCATAATTAAAACTAGACATTCTTTTTAATAAAAATAAGCAATAGAAAGGTACCTTTTAGTTTGAGCATTACCGCTATCCCTCGAAAGGAGCAAGGCTCTTAAAGACCTTGCATAAAACTGTAATAGCTTCTTTGTTTCTTTTTTATTTTTTTAAACAACGAAAAATGTTTGATGCTACATATTACATCAATTAAAATCCTTCATGGAACTTAACATTTAAAAACACTTGGTATGAAAAAACTCATTTCCTCAAAATCTTGAAAGAAGACTCATCTTGAAGAAAAACTTCGAAAATGTCATGCGTTATACAAAACCTTACTTATAACCCATAATTTTATTAATTAAGAACAACATTTAATTAAAATATAGTCACTTGCTCAACAAAAACCATGGAAGTCATACGCCAGGGTGTGATCTAGTGGACAAACAAGGGCTAACTTGACTGAATAAATAATAACTTGTTGGTAAGCTAGGAACCACATTCTTGAAGCCACCACTCGTCCCTACTCCTTTTTCATTTTTAGTAGCTTCCTTTTAGGCTCCCTTACCTAAAACCTAAAACATAAATTTTTTTTTAAGAATGAGCTAAAGCTCAATACGTCTAACTCTATAATGTAAATCATAATTTTAAGATCAGTGAGTCGTACAACGATTTTAAATCCATTTTCTTTCAGACCATCATGAAAACACTATTTGTGCTTTCATAAAGTTTTTAACATAACGTTTGTTTAGACAGGATCCTCTTTCACAAGGAGCTTATTATTAAACTTTATGATTCGATCACTAGAGGTGCACACTCTCAAACCCCTTTACTTAATTAAGTGGAAGCGTGTCCCTCTTAGAGCCCCCACATTCTTTCCATATTGATATCAATTGGATCTCCCTTTTACAATAAAATCATTTCAAATCATCATTTCTTTCAAGCATGTAACTTTTCATTAAAAAATACAAACAATAGACGTACTTTGGTTTGCCTTTAAAAACATGTTCAGTACTCCTTTTGTTGTCCATTTCGCTTGAATCGGTTTAGATAGCTCCCTTCTTTGAATAAGTGACTGACTACCATGGCATGAATAAACTTTGTATGTCTTAACTTCTCCATGTTCTTCTGCTAATAATTTTTTCCCTGTTACATTCCCATAGTGGGTTTCATACTTGGTCGTTGCTACTTGTGTTATGTTTAGGAATTGTGACCTCTTTGATCTGTTTACCCTAATTGGATGTTCATTCTTATTTGAAAGTAGTTGTACATTTCTAAGAATCACCTTTCAAATGATTTCCTTTTAGTATTGGAAATTTCTTGGCATTTCCTCTTTAATTCCTTTAGGGATTCTGATGACCAATTGATCTTGTCACTATTCCCTTGCTCTTCCACCTTGCATAAATAGTTGTTATGATTTTGTTCACTGTATGAGCACTTAAAAATTTTGGTCAAGGCATCTTCTTTCAAATAACTCTCTTATCTTTCATATTTACCTTTAGTTCTTTCCTCATATCTTTGATGCTCCCAAGGTAGGGGGAGTAATTATACAAAAAAAGATCATATTTGCTCATACTCTTAGGCTTGAAAGTTAGATATTTTGTTTTATCACCTTGCTTTAACTTAGACATTCTTGGAGTATTCAATTCCTCCTTGTATTAGTTCTTTTATCTGTGTCAATTGATTAAATACACCTTGTGACTCTTTACTAATGGGAGTCCTCACCTATGACCTATCTTTCTTTCCTAATATCTGTTGACTCCCTCAAAACCCTCTTTGTAATTTTTGAATGAAAGACATATTTTAAATTTGATTTTATCAAATATAGTTAAAACTAAAAATCATGAATAAACTTTTTTTGGTTGCCATAAATAAGATTCAGATTAAGTCAAGGGAGCAAAAATTACAGAAAGTATTATGTGGATTATCTCAAGGGGATATGCTACCAACTTATCATGGTTCTAGAAGGCTTCCAGCCAAAATTTCTTGCCAAAAACAGGTCCTAGCCGTTGAAGATTAACATTGAGCAAAATCTGGGAAATCTGCAAATATCAAAGGCTTGAAGATCATGATTCAAGGCCTTGAATTGGCTACCTTCCTTAAAAACTGTAACAGCTACTTTCTCAAATTGCTATAAAAAGAAGGTGATCCTGAAGCAAAAACCAACCAAGAGAGAGCACTCATTGGCTTATACAAGCACTCACTCTCTTGAAATTCATTGAGCGTTGAATTGCTATTGATTTTTGTATCGTTCAAAGTAGTGTTTTTTAGGTGGGATCATAGAGTTGAAGGGTAAACTCTACCAAATCTTGTTGAGGGTGTCAACTTGGGACTTGAAACTTAGAGTAGGTGTACTCTAAAGTTGTGTAATCATCCCTAGTAATAAAAATTCGGGTTAATCCTAGAGTTAGGGAACTCTAGGCGAGGATTAGGCCTGTTGAGGCCAAACCTCGTTAAAAAATTTGCTTGTGTTTAATCCACGCTTATTTTTCGCGCTTTATTTTCATTAATTTGCGATTTTCATCGTTACCTTATTCACCCCCATCTAGGGTGATTTAGTAGCTTGTGCACTATCAATTGGTATCAGAGCTGGACCCACTATATTTTGACTTTACCGTCAAGTGGGAACGATCATGGCCGCTATCGGAGAAGGCTACTATGATCAAGGTCACTTTACTACTGGACCACCTTTGTTTAGAGGTACTAACTTTTCATATTGGAAAATTTTGATGTAGATGTTTATTAAGACTGAAGATTATGAATTATGGAACATCGTGACAAAAGGACCATACGTTCTGCAAATCACGATTGATGGAAAGACCATTGTGAAAACTGAAGATCAATACACTCAAGAAGACTTCGCAAGGTTGTCAAAAAACTGTAAGGCCATGCATATACTATATTATGGATTAGATGCTAATGAGTACAATCGTATTTGTACATGTGAATCAGCCAAAGAAATATGGGACACGTTTGTGGTGACGTATGAAGGGACAAGTCAAGTGAGAGAGACAAAAATCAACATGTTCGTTCATCAATACTAGCTGTTTAAAATGCAAACCGATGAAACGATCAAGGAGATGTTCACGAGGTTCACTAATATAACCAACAATCTCAAGTCCCTTGGGAAAACCTACACCAACGAGGAGATGGTAAGGAAAATACTTCGGTGTCTTCCTAAAAACAAGTGGGGTCCCAATGTCACTGCAATTGAGGAAGCCTAAAACCCCTAGACACAAGAGCCAAGTCAAATAAGGAGCACGAAGAGACACATCAAGAGCCAAATGATGAGAATGACATGTCTCCCACAAATGAAGGTTCGCATGACACAAACGAAGAAGAACCATCACCTAGTGATCCAAACGAAGAAACTGGGGATGCACCAAGACGAGGGTACAAATACAAATCATATCATCCTCCAGATAATTTGCTTACCGACATATCCATGGGTATACGTACTAGATCTTTTCTTCGAAACTTTTGTGCATTTTCTTCGTTTGTATCACTTATTGAACCTAAGAATCATTTAGAGGCCTTAGAAGACTCAAATTGGATTAATGCCATGCAAGAAGAACTTAGTCAATTTGAAAGAAACCAACTATGGTCTCTTACCACTCGACCTAAGGACCATCCAGTAACTGGGACAAAATGGGTGTTTTGGAACAAGTTAGATGAAAATGGGAACGTGGTCAGAAACAAGGCAAGACTAGTTGCCAAAGGCTATAACTAGGAAGAGGGTATAGACTATGATGAGACTTTTGCCCTTGTAGATCACTTAGAAGCCATTTGCATTCTTTTAGCCTTTGCATCATACATGGACATTAAAGTCTTTCAAATGGATGTCAAATGTGCCTTCTTAAATAGATTCTTACAAGAAGAAGTTTTTGTTCAACAACCCCCTGGATTCGAAAATCCTAATCTTCCTTGGCACATATTTAAACTTCAAAAAGCCATTTATGGTTTGAAACAAGCTCCTCAAGCTTGGTATGAGCGATTGAGTAAATTCCTAATTGAAAATGGTTTTTATAAAAAAAACAAGTGGGAGGATTTTATTATCATACAAGTTTATGTTAATGATATACTTTTCGGAGCTCCTAACGACTTTCTTTTCAAGGAATTTTCTTACCTTATGAGCAAAGAGTTTGAGATGAGCATGGTAGGTGAACTCACATTCTTTCTTGGCCTACAAATCAAACAACGCAAACAAGGTATCTTCGTAAATCAAGGTAAGTATGTTAGCGAATTGCTAAAGAAGTACAAAATGGACAATGCAAAACATGCTAGCACCCCCATGGCATCTAGTGCAAAACTTGATCAAGATCTTGACGGTAAGCCAGTGAATAAGAAAACATATCGTGGCATGATTGGTTCTTTATTATACTTAACTACTAGTTGGCTAGACATTATTTTTAGTGTCTGCTTATGTGTTCGCTTTCAATCTTCCCCCAAAGAGTCACATCTTACCGCCGTAAAACGTATCTTTCGATACTTGGCAGGTACAAAAAATTTTGGACTTTGGCATCCTAAACAAGGAGATTTTTCTCTTGTTGGCTACTCTGATGTTGATTATGCAGGTTACAAGGTGGATCGAAAGAGCACATCTGGTACTTCTCAATTTCTCGGTCCATCTCTTGTTTCATGGCACTGAAAGAAGCAAAATGCTGTGGCATTATCAACGGCAGAAGCTAAGTACATTGCCGTAGGAGCGTGTAGTGCCCAACTTTTATGGATCATGCAACAGTTGCGCGACTTAGGGACCCATCTCAAAAATGTTCCCATCCATTGTGACAACACAAGTGCCATCAACATTACAAAGAATCTGGTCCAACGCTCTCGAACTAAGCACATTGAGGTACACTATCATTTCATTCGAGATCATGTTGAAAAAGGTGATGTAATCTTAGAATTCGTCCCAACAAATTCTCAACTTGCTGATATTTTCACCAAACCCTTAAATGAGGACCAATTCAATTTCATCTGTCAAGAACTTGAAATTATTAACATTGATGCATAGATTGAGGGGGAGTACTATTCAAATATGTACTATGTTTTGATATTGTTGCATGCTTGTAGCTCATTTATGCATGGTTCACAACTTTCAAGGCTGCTGACACCCAGGTTCACGGCCTTAAACTCCTGGTGAGTCAGGTGCAGCAACTTCAAGGGCTTGAATTCCTCACTTAAAGGCCTTGAATTTTAGCTGTCTACATCAGTAAAATAAAATAGTTCACCAAAACGGAAGGCTCACATTTGATTCCTTCCTTTTTGGGGCACGTGGAAGAATTTATCAATTTTTTCAAGTTGTATATGATTCTTTATAACTGAGTCTCCAGTTTGCCCATTTTATATGATCCTTTCCAAATCGTCAAATTTTTTATTTTGTTTCCAAACTCTCCAACTTGCCAATTTTTTTCTTAACCGTTTTCAACAAATTGGGTGCCTAAAATATTTAGAAGAATCTAATTTTCAATTTGGCCGCCCTAATTAATAACTCACTCTCTCTCTCCTTCTTCATCTCAGCTTCCTCACACCTCTCTCTGTCTCCCTTCGACCGCTATAGCCACTGAGCTTCAGCTTGCTCGATTCTCTCTCCTACACCCACAATTTCTCTCTTTCTTCATCCAATCGACCCCCTTACCACTAGAACTTTAGCTCTCCTCACCCACTCTTACTAGGTTAGGGTTCCTAACCACCCACACAAGTACGGTCGCCCTAAATCCTCAATTGCCACTTCGCCACCTTCGACTCACCGTCCATGCCTAAAACCAGAGGTGGAAAAGGTTCCTGGTATCCAAACCGGGCCGCTGACGCTCCACCGTCGACTGACCCTGCTTTACCTAAACACCGGTCAAGCCGCATTGCCACCAGTCTCGTTAAGCGCCCGTGCCACCAGCGACTGAAGCCCACGGTCACCATGTCAGACCCCACCACCTCCTCTGGCAACAAATCTACTCAGACACCATCTTCCAGCACCTCCACTGTTTCATCGCGTGTTGTGCCCGATTTGCCCCTCCTGCGACTGTTGTGTAACAACCCGAGCCTTCCTCAACACAGCTAACTGTCCAACCCACACGACTGCTGGACTCAGTCTCAGGTGATTGGCTACCATCTCTTTCTAGTCAAGAACAGTTTCAACTCTTTCGTAACAGATCCATCTCTACCATCGAAAAACTTGATATTCCTTTTTTTGTCTCTGAAAAATTGGGATTTTTTGAGAAATTTGCTAAAGATAATTGCATGAGGCTTGTTGATCTGGGTGACTCTGTATACCCTAGGCTCGTGCGTCTATTCTACGCCAATTTGGAAGCAAAAGGCTACCCCTAATGGTGTTTCCCTTAAGAGCATAGTCAAGAATGTTCAAATCACTCTTGGTTGTTCAGTACTTGAGTCTATTTTTGGTCTAAAATTTATCAACACCGTTCTTTCCAATCTGACCCGCAAATGTGCCAAGGACTTGTGTCTATCCCAGTTTGCATGTCTTCACAAAATAGCGGAGTACAAAAGACAGAACAGAACACCTCCTTACCACGTTCTCTTCCTAGAACCTCAACTACTTCATTATGTGTTTGTTCGGGTGTTGTACCCGAAGGATCACTCAAAAAAATCCACAAATGAAATCGCTCTTGAAGCTATTTACCGCCTCATGACTGGGGTACTCCGTTGATTATGCCTCTCTCATCCTCGATCATGTGTATCGAGTTGCGAGTGTGACCCGTGCCCACCCTCTCCCGTATGGTAACCTCCTCTCTCATGTCTTCCAACACTTTCAAGTTCCTCTCAAATCCGAGGAATGCATTACCCAGTCAGTGCCTGCCATCTTCCTCCCTCAAAACCGAACACAAAGGGTGGCAACACGTCTTTGATCTTACACCTACTGAAGTCGTTGTCCTCAAAGTCACTATTCCAGACACTCTTCCTACCCCAAATGTTGCTACTGTCCTCGCTGGGTTGCAAAAGACCACTACCACTTTCCGCCAACAGCTTGATCAGGCTCAACTAGACATGGGGCTCATGAACAAAAAGATCGATTCCCTGATTCGCTTGACGAGCCTCATTCACCGTGGTGCTCAATGAGCTATCCCTTTTCAGATGACTGACATCGCCCATGCCACACGGTCCACTGAAACAATCATCTGGTCCACCTCTTCTGCGCCCAACTTCCGCTGATTACTTAGGCATACTGTGGTACATCTTTTTCAGTCTCTTTTTACCTTGTATTACGAACAATGCACCTTCCACGTGTGCAATTAACATAGCCTGTCCCCATCCCCTTATTTTTGATGAAAGTTAAAGGGGGAGAACATCCCACCTTATTGGATTGTATTTTGTATCGATCTTGTATCGTGGACATTATTGGATCGGACTTTGATTTTCTTTCTGATATTTTATGATCATATGGACATTGAGTTGTATTGGTGGGACATTGACACTTTGATATTGCTTTGCATATGGACATTGACTTTTCAATATTTCATATTAGACTGAATTATATAATATGCAAGCTAAATCCATCTTGGTATTGCAATAATGAATGCATTAATCACAAGCCCAATTAGCTAAGTTAGAGAATTGGGTTAAGAATTACTATATCCTTTACTTACTTGGCCCAATGAACTTTATATGTAATGCTCATACAATCTTAGTTCGTTGATTGATAAAATTGGTTATACTCACATAGAGCTTCGATTGATGTCCATTAATGGTAAGCCTCTCAAACTTTTCAATTTCATACATTGGTATCAAGTACTTATGCAAAACCACTTTATACGACATCTGCTCCAATCAATCAAATGTAAAATATCGCCTTTCATAAAAAAGGGGGAGATTGTTGACTCCCTCAAAACCCTCTTTGTGATTTTTGAATGAAAGACATGTTTTAAATTTGATTTTATCAAATATAGTTAAAACTAAAAATCATGAACAAATTTATTTTGGTTGCCATAAATAAGATTAAGATTAAGTCAAAGGAGCAAAATTTATAGAAAATATTATGTGGATTATCGTACAATTCACCCCTTGGGGTGCGGCCCTTCCCCGGACCCTGCGTGAACGCGGGATGCTTGTGCACCGGGCTGCCCTTTTTTTATTATGTGGATTATCTCAAGGTGATATGCTGCCAACTAATCATGGTTCTATAAGGCTTCCAGCCAAAATTGGTTGCCAAAAACAAGTTCTAGCCGTTGAAGATGAACGTTGAGCAAAATCTAGGAAATTTGCAAATATCAAGGGCTTGAAGATCATGATTCAAGGCTTTCAACTGGCTACCTTCCTTAAAAAGTGCAACAGCTACTTTCTCAAATTCTTCAGGTGCTATGAGCTATAAAAAGGAGGTGATCCTGAAGCAGAACGCAATCAAGAAAAGAGCACTCATTGGCATACATAAGCACTCACTCTCTTAAAATTCATTGAGCCTTGAATTGTTATTGATTTTTGTATTGTTCAAAGTAGTATTTTTTAGGTGAGATCATAGAGTTGAAGGGTAAACTCTACCAAGCCTTATTGAGGGTGTCAACTTGGGACTTGGAACTTAGAGTAGGTGTACTCTAGAGTTGTGTAATCATCCCTTCTAATAAAAATTCAGGTTAGTCCTAGAGTTAGGGAACTCTAGGCGAGGATTAAGCCTGTTGAGGCCCAACCTCGTTAAAAAATTTGTTTGTGTTTTGTCCAAGCTTATTTTCCGCGCTTTATTTTCGTTAATTTCCCATTTTGATCATCACCCTATTCACCCCCCGGGGTGATTTAGTAGCTTGTGTACTATCACTATCAAAAACTTTCTTCATTTTATCTCTTTGCCCAAGTTTGGTCATTATAATTTTTCTTCTTCCTTTGAGTCACATTTGCCCCCTATGTCTTAACGCTTCATGGACCCTTCTCTTGTAATTGCATCTGAAAGTTTCTTTTCTGGAACATTCATGTAATTTCTAGGGTCTCTAAAATTCAACATCAAGTGACTCAATTGGACTCACATTGTCCTCTCACTACTTCCTTCATAATTGAGCTTCTTCCCCCCCCCCCCTCTCTTTTTCATTTTGCTTGAGGTTGTTTTTGACACTCTTTAAATCATTTATGCTCAAAGAAGCTTTACTTCCTCAATGACCATGCCTTAAACATGTAAGCATGTCCTCATTTTGCTTTTCAGCAGATGAACGAAAATGTTCTTTAATCCTTTTAAACCCAAGCATTCTACATACTTCGTAAGTATAAGCACACATACAACTCATGTTTACTTGTCTAATCCCTGGTGTCCTTTCAATGACGATAACTTGTTTTCACTATAAATTTCTTGCTTAATTTTTTTTGTTGGTCCTGAGAACCTAACATGGATACTAATAAGGCTCGAGTCAAAGCCATCATACACTTTCCTCTCTAACCATTACAAATTATTGCACCCCATATTTCTTTAATTATTCTTAAAAAATTCTTAATTAAACATACCATCACTACACATAGGTTTTAATTAATTAAGATTCAAAGTTACAACATCAACGTCGATAAATTTTCATAGGAATTATACCCAAAACAGGACATATTTTTATGGTTGAGTCGAACACCTCATATCTTTCACTTTAAACATTAAAGTATCTCATAAGAACTAAATATAGAAATCCTAGGAAATGCACTACATCTTTTATTCATACATCAAAATGTCAATATCACAATATTACCTTCAAATTTTCACTTAAACAAAACCATGCACAATTTGCATACAAACTTTACAATTCTAATAACATGGTCATATCTTAGCCTATACAGACAAAATTCAAGTGATTCCAAAGCTTATTGAAAGGTAACTCACAAATGTAACATCCTCTATAAAATCATAAATTTTGGACTTATGGATCAGTACCAGTTTATTCTTAAAGTCAACCTTATGTCTAGCTTGTTTTGGTTGTGATTTCCCACACCTATAGCTCATTCCAACTGTCCAACATTTGAAATTATTAAGTCACCTAGATTATTACATGCACAAAATACTGATGAGACTCTTGAAACCTCATACTTATTACTCTTGCACATGCACATGTAACCCAAATAATTATCAACAATTAAAACACATAATCAAACATAAAACACTTAGATCGTACCCAAAACACTCTTGCATATAAAAAAAGAGGAAGATTGGATTCTATAAAGGAAGAAAATAAAAGTTGAAGGGATTATCTTTAATTATTTGTTATTTTCATAAGAAGAAGGAAGAGGAAGAAAACGATGTTTAATAAAAATAATGGGAAGTGGCAATCAACAACAGGTGGGCTACAGGGCCATAATCATCTATAGAACAATGGGCTATCAACCCATACTTTAGTAGAGCAAATGGAAGAAAAAAGGAAAAAGAAGATTGGAGAATGAGGAGCATCAAGAGAGTGAGTGGATGGAGACTTGGTGGGTGTATGGAAGACCATCAAAAATCATCATGCATTCCCATTTAACCAAAATTCTGTGTGCTATTCATCTCATCCACCAATCACATCACTTACTAAAATCTTCCTACAAATAGCATTCTCCATTTGTAAAATTACATTTTTGGTCCTTCCAAATTTGTATAATCTTAATCACATCCTCTTCCTCATAAATTTCATTTTGGTACATGAGATATTTTTCTTTCCATGGAAATATCCTATCTTGTGAAATACCTATATCGTATATCCTGTCTTTCCATTCCTAGTTTTCCTTTCTTTGTTTCTTACTATTCCAATGTCACATATCTCTTTGAATTTCATAAGTATTGGATGAAATCATTTATGGCTCTGATTTTGCCTTTTATTTGCTGAAGCATTTATAAAGTTGTTTATATTCTCACTATTCTTTTTGATATCATACATTAATCTCCTATGTAAAGCTTTTTAATTGGAGCTTATTTAGAGATAACTCATCTTTACAAATATAGACACTTCATGTCGAGTCACTCGGGAACACTAAACCTACAAACAAGCACACGGTTTTCTTTTGAGGAAAACAATTAATGATTATTAGATAAAATCTTCATTCTTTGTTTCTTAACAATGCCTTTGATATGATGTTAATAATATATTTCGACTTCATGTGATACAAATCAGTACAAATGAACTTTTTAAAGCATAACTGATGCAAGTTACTGATTAGTTATTCTTTATCTTATTGTATTAATCAAGTTTAACATGCAGGGTATTACACTATGGAATTTTATTTTGATCTCCCCCTAGACTTGTCTTTATTCTGACAGGAATCTTTGGTTTTACTTTTGCCTCTATTGGAATCCTAAGTCACATTGACATTTGATAGGCTGGAGGAATATATTCTTTTCTTCTTGTTTCCTCATTCAGTAGGGTGGCTTTGACTATTTTCATAGGCAACTTTCCTTCAGGTGCAGAATTTCTCAATAATGTAACAACAGTGTCCCAACTTTCTTGCAGAAGTTAAATAGGAACAAAGCCTGCAACTCATCATCAAGTGACATACTCGATCATTACAGACAATTGGTAATGCCTAGACTTGTCAAAAATTGACCCGACCTGAAAATTCGACCCCAACCTGCCCAAAAATTTTGGGTTTTGAACACGATTTTATGGACTCGAACCAGAAATAAACTGAACCCAAAAAACCCATAAATTAGCGGGTCAAACTCGACCTGAACCCGAACTCGCCCGCTTGACCCGAACAGTATATCCTTATTTTTTTATTTTTCTCTAATTTATCTCTTTTAACAATAATAGTTAGTCATTTTTATTGAGTATTTTGAAAAGATATTATATAACTACAACAACAACAACAACAACAAACTCCCAGTGTGGGTCCCGCTTTCGCGGGGTCTGGGGATATCCAGCTGTAGGCAACCTTACCTCTACCGGTATTTCTACCTATAGAGAGGTTGATTCCATAAGATCCACAAAAACAGTTTTGTGAAAAAGGTTTATAGAGAAAAGATATTATATAACTATTGCATCTATTTACAAATTAAACAATAATGTCATTTTTTCTTCTCCATTCTCTGAAAATAAAACCGCACACAACTTTTAAATGAAAAAATATTTAAAATAGATATAAAATTGCATGGAATAACTATATAATCTTTTTTAAAAAGTTAATTTAAAAGAACACAGACATTAAAGATGCGAAAGTCATACCATTATATAGTTAGTTAAACAAATCTGTCTAATTTTTCTAAAATTAATTAATTTTTAATAATTTAAATTTTTGATGTTATAATTGTAAGATAATATCTTGTACTTCTTTTATTTAATTTTATTTAGTTTTCGTTCTGACTAGTCTTGAACTATGATACAAACGGTAAAAAAAAGACTAGTCGCATTCGTATTGTGGTCGGTCTATTAATAAAGTTTTACCTAATTGGACATTGGTATGTTAGTTAATAAAAATATCAAATTATTAAATAGATTATTAGCGGTGAAACTGCTACAACCCATTAAAATGCTCTAGATGGGCTGCCCAATAAATGTTTGACCCACTATTAACCTTCTTTCAATGTACGGGTCGATCTACCCAAAATCAAGTGGGGCTTAATTCTTTACTCGGCCATATAAGATGTTCATATATTATAATAAAATGTTTGAATATTTTAATATTCTTTTGAGAAATTACAACTATTATGCATTTTCATTAAATAATGACAATTTTGAGTAATAAATATGCAGATTTTTTGATTTTAAAAAAAGAAAAATAACTCACGGAAAAGGCGTTCTAAATCCGTTGGGTTGATCTGAAACCCCGTAAAACCGAAATATACCCGACCCGTATTTTTCCCGAATCCGAAATACACTCGAACCGTATTTTATCCGAACCCGAATACACCCGACCCATATTTAACCCGTCCGCCCGAACTGACAGATCTAGTGATGCCTAATCAACCATTGAAAATTATTTAAATACAATATGATGCTCCTACAATCTTCTAACTTAGTGAGCTTCCTCATCAAGGGCGCTTCCCTCACGGCATTCTCTAGATGTACATATTTTTGAGCTTCTCCTAAAGATCATAAGCACTTATCTCATGAGCAATATATTGTAGCAAACTCAAGAGCACAAATAGTCTAATGTTACCGTGGCCTTACGATTCAATATTTTTCAATTGTTAGTAATTGTACTTGTTGGGATATTTTCATTGTAATAAGTTTATAAAATCAAAATGTCACCCAAATGGATCTTCAAAGTTGAGAGTAGCTGTTAGTATTCAAAGTAACCATACAGACACACCAAATTCATTACCCATTTTGAACAATAAAAAGGTCATACAACAAGCAACCAAGGATTTGTTAGCTCTTTGTTTGGGAAGAGCACAAAATATCCAAATACAAATTGAATCTAAATAAATCATTTCCCCTCTTGTGTTGTAAGATGGGTAATCAACCAAACAAAATATAAACTAAAGACAATAATGACTGCATGTAAATTATCAACCACACAAAGTAAACCATGAGACACTAATAATTAATTCAAAAATGCTAATGAGGAAAAAACCACGGGCCTATTAGAAATATGATTAAAACCTTCCACTAATAAACAAGAATTGATACAACCAAAGTTCATCTCCAGTATAAACCAGAGGCATTCATATTCATCAAGAACAATGTTGGCACAACAAGGCTCCAAATTTTCATATTCAGAAGCAGCAAACACACAAATTAAGTGCTGGTAAGACTTTAACAACTTTGGAAGGTTAAAATGAGTTAATGACAATCTGACCATCGGGCTTAAAGAGGATAGGGTCAGGAACAACATACCAAGCTTCCTCACCCCAGAAAAATCAAGGGACTATGACCCTATTCACCACATAAAGAAGTTTCCTTTAGAAGTCAAACACAAGAGACAAAGTGAACCCTTTTTTATGGAAGCTAAATCCACAACAAAATACAACCCATTTACGTAATACTGTGGGTAAATAAATGCAAGCCAAAAATGATAAATTTGGTCTCTTATTCCATGTAGTGCGCAGATACTCAACACTTAGCAACCCTACTCCTTCTTTCTCATCTTTCGTGACCTAAGCTTCTTCTACCTTTGCAATTCACTATTGGTAGAAAGAATATTAAAAATCAACCATTGGAAGTTCTCCCTCTCCACTCAACTTTCCCTTTCCTAAAAGGATATAACAATTTGCAAAACATTATTTTATTCCAATGCTAAAGTGATAGGAAATGGCATGTCTTCTTTTATGTCAAGCTAACCTTGAATCTTGTCAAGAGTTTAGTTCGATTCTGAATAGATTATGTCAAAGTTCTGATCAACTTATTAGCATCCAGAAATTGTCACTAACATTCTCTAGTAATGCTACGACACACGGCAAACAATCTGTCTCATCTATATTCAATATCATGAACCAAGATAATCTTGACAAGTACCTTGGCTACACAACGTTTAAGGGCCGACCAAAAATAGAAACTTTTTTCAGAATTGGTGAATAAAATAGCTAAAAAAACTGCAAAATTGGAAAACAAAGTATATTTCCAAAGTAGGAAGAGTGACACTAATCTAAGTGAAGATTGCATCTATACTAGCACATACGAATATAGGATGCAATGTTTTCAACTGCCTAAGAAACTAATTGCCAAATTGATAAAATTATTAGAGATTTTTTCTGGAAAAAATTCAATAAAACACAAAGGTCTTGCTATGGTATCTTGGGACAAGGTATGCCAACCCAAGAAGGTCAGGGGGTTGGATTTAGAAAAATGGAAGTAGTAAATAGTATTTTTCTTAGCAAATTAACCTAGAATTGTTCCGCGGGCAGAGTCTCTGGTTTGAACAAATGAAAGGAAAATATCCAATTGATGAGAATTTTTTTCACATAACCAAAGAAATCGGATTCTTGGGCTTGGAGGTGCATACTGAAAAATTGACAACAATTTCCGAAGGAAATCGATGGAAAGTAGGTAATAGAATAAGTATTAATTTCTAGCTAGACAATTGGTGTACTAATGATAGTTTAGCAAATGTACTTAATATTACTAATGACTCCCTTATTGATACCTCTCTAAACGTATCACATTTCATCACAGGAAACAAAGAATGGGATGTTGCTAGACTCCAGCCACTAGTAGACCCAGTCCAACTACAATCTACTATTAATTCTCGGAATACCTATCCCTTTTAATCCAATCCCTAACTGAGTATGTTGGGGACTGTTAGGTAATGGTGAATTCTCTACAAAATCAACAACTTGGGCAGCCATGGATTGAATTTTGAAAATCCATTAGTGTGGGAATATAATTGGATTTGGAAACTTGATACCATGCCAAAGTTAAAAAAATTTCTCTGACTGCTTTGTCATGCATCGCTTCCTAAGAAAGGAATCCTATTTAAAAGAGGTATGAATATTAATCCTCTTTATCCTTTTTGTCAATATGAGATTAAGGATGCAGATCATCTTTTTTTGCATTGTCAAATTACACAAGAGTGTTAGAGACTAGCAGTCTCCCATAACTGGATAGATTTTAGCTTTGTATCTAGCCAACAAAACAATATTTTACGGAGGCTATCGAGTGTTAGAACTGCTACCCCCGTAGTTAAAATAGATAGAGTAGCTGCACTACTTTGGCACATATGGAAAACAAGAAATAACATGGTGTTTTGCAACGAGGCACCTGTTCCAGGAAGTACATTAATAAAAGCCAAGAAAGCTAGCGCCGAATGGCGTATTAGACATAAACTCACACAAACATTAAATTCACCAATTCTAAACCAGTCAGTCGTCAACCATAAGAAGACTCATGGGGTAGCATGGAGAAGACCACAAGGCGGGTTCATTAAAATCAACTTTGATGAATCCAAAACTTCACAAGAAGTAACAAACGGATTCATTTTTTGTAATCAGGAAGAGAGATTTATTCAATAGCAGCATTCTACTGGGGAGTAGCGTCAGTTTTGGTAGCAGAAGCAACAATTATGAGAAACGACATCAAAATAGCAACACAAACAGGTTTTACTGATATCCATATTGAGGAAGACAATAAAATTCTCATCCAAGCAATTCAATGTCACATTCAAGTGCCACAGGAGATCCAAGTTTTGATACGAAATATTCACACTTACATTCAGCTTTGTAACAATGTTTTTATTATCCATACTTTTAGGCAAACTTATTGGCTAGCAAAGCATGACCTATCATTACATTCCACAATAGTATGAAAAGAGATTCCGCATAGAAACCTTAATTGTATCCTCTATGAGGATAATATAGGAAGAACTCTTGAGAGAAGAGCTGTCTATATTGTATTCTTACCTTTCTTAGCCCCCAAAAAGGAAATGACAAGTCCATATAATCAATTACATATATGCCATGTCATCATTTAAAGGGTTAAATATAATCCTATTTTGAAGAGCGGAAATTACATCAAAAGGAGTTGAATAAAATTAAGTATGTACTCGACAACAATGTTTGAAATAACGTCTAGCGTTTTGTCATCAAAATGCTAATAAGTTAAATATTTGAATTCATTAAGCTAGTATTTGGACTAATGTTTCAACTAGTGTTTAGAGTTTTAAGTATTATTTCTAAAAAGCAAAAAAAAAAAAAACTTTTGGCCTAATTTCATTTTTTTGGGTAAAAATATCCATAAGAATGGTTGCTTTTAGCAAATTATTCATATTTCTTTATGCCATTGCGCATTACTCATGTAACCCAATAGTTCAATTTGCCCAATATATTATCTTCAATTTGTCAGCTAAATAACTATATACTAACAATTAGACTAGAATAATTACCCGTTATTTAAACATTTATTCATTACCTAAATAGTTATCTGTTACTCAAACAGAAAATTTTGCTAAGCCGGGCGACCAAGGTGTCGATGGAGGACAAATCATAACTGGGAAGCTTGGTTTCGGTTACTGACAATAGCCATTGGATTTTGGTGCTAAATGCTAATAGGATTTTTTGTTGTATAAACCTAGCATTGAAATGGTTATCGTCTCCTGAACAAAGTTCGTTCACTTCCCGGAGGCAAAAAGAGTTCATCTTGCACAAGCTGCGTATAAGATATAAGCGTCCAAACGAAAATATTTCTTACTTTGACTATGAGCTGAAACTTGTTTACTCCAAATATTTAGGCACTGTTCTTTTCGTGGATCAATTGGTATTTACTAACTTCAACTCACTTCAACCTACTTCAACTTATTTCAACTCACTTGAAAAAAATATATTAACTTCAACCTACTTCAACCTATCTCAACCTACTTCAACCAACTTCAACCTACTCCTTCATAATTTTAATAATTTGTAAAGTATTATTTGAGATTTAATCATTCTTGCACCAAAAAGTTCACTGTACTACCTTTTTGTATATTATCGTACTTTGAAATTGTTATATGTTTGTATATTTCTATTTTTTTAGTTTTTTATTTTTAAATTTTTAAATTTTGAAATAGGTTGAAGTAGGTTGAAGTGGGTAAATTGGGTGGATAAAAGGGTGAAGTAGGTTGAAATGGACTGAAGCTGATATTTTTTTTTGAGATGGGTTGAAATACGTTGAAGTTGATTGAAATAGGTTGATGTAGGTTGAAGTGAGTTGAAGTTGGTATATTTTTTATGTGATGGGTTGAAGTGGGTTAAAACAATGAGAATGTAATTAATGTATGATAATTTATGAAGTAATCAAAATTTTGTGGAATTTTTGCTTATTCTTTTTTTTATGTTTTTTATTTTTTATTTTTCATTTTTTACTTTTTTTTATTTTTTATTTTTTTTATTTTTATTTTTTAATTTTTAATTTTTAATTTTTTTTAATTTTTTAGTTTTTA
>JACYFF010002017.1:59218926-59239096 GCA_017589665.1 Selenicereus undatus
TATTTTATTTTTTTATTTTTTTTATTTTTTTTTGTTATTTTTGTCATTTTTTATTTTTTATTTTTTATGTTTTAGTTTTTATTTTTTTATTTTTTATTTTTTAATGTTTAGTTTTTATTTTTTTAATATTTTATTTTTTATTTTTTTTTAATTTTTAATTTTTAATTTTTTTAATTTTTTAATTTTTTAGTTTTATTTTTAGTTTTTGCTTTTTGTTTGTTATTTTTTTTTGTTTAATTTTTAATTTTTTAATTTATTATTTTTTATATTTTGTATGTTTGTGTTGTTGCTTCGTATTCAATTTCATAATTTTGTGGTAATTTATTTCAATTGTTCGTACTGTTTACACTATCTGTAAGTTTTTTTAACTTACGTGACATGCACAATTAATAGTTTCAGCAATCAGTAATTAACTGCATTTGCAAACGTGACAGAAGAATGAAGAAATGCACATAGATTTGGAAATGATTACATTAACACATCGTACATATTAAGCGACGCAAACATACGAGCACCTATCAGTGCTACCTTCACAAGCATTTAATTTCTGGTGGAATGAGAAGCCCAAATCTCATTCGCTATTTGATTCCTAATTTCTTTCATGGCATTCTTAGTATCCTGATCAAATAGGTTAACAGCTGGCGTCGGAGCAGCGCAGAACGACCGTGGTGAGATTTGCATCCACTTCTCGTGGAAACGGATGAAATTGTGGAGTGTACATGCTGCAACCACAATTTCTATTTGTGATTCTAAACTCATTTGAGGCATCCTAACATCCAAAATCTTCCAAATGTTCTTCAAAACACCAAATGTTCGCTCTACTGCTCCACGTAAAGAGGAATGCCGATAGTTAAACTCTTCTTGAATGCCTTGTGGCCCATGGTCGCATCACCGACCGCTTATGAATTTAGGAATGTGGTAGCGAACACTCTTCCCTGAATAAGGAGCCAAGTAGATCGTGGATATGCAGAATCCACCAAATAATATTTTCTTGTTGGATATGTAAAAGAAAGACACCACATGAATTTCGGTTTATAATTAATCGAATAGCTTAAAAACACGACAACGAATATGTGAGTACCTGGTTCAGGATGAGGGAAATGAAATTTACGCTGACTCAAACTATCCTTCAACACAGGTAGATCGTGGGAGCTTCCTTCCCAGCCAACATTCACATATGTAAACATCATGACGAAAGAAACGACACACAAAATGTTTCAAGTCTTTCGGCCTTTACAATTTCGAAATCGTTGGCCACTATCATCTCCTACTATGCATTGAATATGCGTCCCATCTAACGCCCCAATGCAGTCCTGCAACAGAAAATAACAACTTAAGCGTGTTTTGACCTTTATGTTGAATAAGAAGAACATGTTAAACTATGTGCGAAGGTTGACAGCGTACCTTAAAAAATGGCCAATAGAAGCCTCTCTCCTGGAGAATTTCAGTGGGCACTTCATCTTGACTTTGGTACGGCCTAACAATATCAGAAGACAATTGCACTAGACCGTGGAGTACTTGTTTATGATATTTGCCTATTGTTGATGGGGAATGCTAAAAGCGATCTTCAGCCTCCCGATAGCTAGCCCCTCTTGCCAACCTAAACAACGTCATTGCAACTATTTCGGCAGCTTTAACAAAACGACTCTCTTCCAATAAACCTCTCTCTATGAATAGCCTAACCAGATGTGTGAAAGCATCTTTTTTGAGGCGAAGAACTTTACGACACAAGTCTGGACGATTCCCGCTCAACAATCTATGTACGTACTGCGCCCCACTCTCCCCACCAATTGCTCTTGGCAGCCTTTCTTTGAACGTGGAGCGAGGTCGGTCCGCAAGATAACGTTCTAGGGTGTAGCCAATAACAGTATCAATAGCTTGGTCTTCCACCTCATCCATCGTACAATCCGCCACATCCATTCTACAGTCATTCTCATCCATTCTACATCATATCAGCATACAACAATAAGCGAGCTGAAGCACACGTAAATAATACTTGCCACAGAACATGTTGTTCCTCTGCATACAACGATAAAATCAAGTACACATACAACAACAACAGAAAATGGGAAGACAGCAACAAGGTCATCCAAACCAAAGCAAGGAACATGTCTATGAGTACCTACTCCTAACGTAGAGAAACTCCAAACATAACACCACACAAGAAGATAAAGGCATACATACTCCAATCCGCTTACACAGTCACATGCAAAACCCTCTTGACTTGATGTATCTAACCACAAACTCATCATCCAAATCCAAGAAAAGATTTTCTTCCTTTTTTTGATGGATTTAGTCCATCACACTCCATATGAAATCCGTTCTTATGGTAGAAACTTCGAGATGTTGCTTAAGGCGTGTCTGCACCTGCTTCGTAAGGGGTGGTTGTTGCTTTCCCTTCTCCCTCACGCGGAGAAAAGCAAGGGCTTGGTTGACCTCCTTTTCTCTCGATGACCAGTTCAAAAGCGCTTGCCGCTTGCCATCGTTGGAAGTCCCCCCTTCACTTTTTCGCTTGCGATAGCTGTGATCAGTCTTTGGTGGAGATCGGCTTTCCTCCGCACGAATGCATTCGATATCGTCATCGGATCCATCCTCATTCGTTTCGTCACTGTCACCAACATGTTCGACGACATCAATCGCCTTTCCCTTCAACCGTTGGGTTTGGTTGCTAGGGGAACCAACCATCGCAGGAGCAAAGCTCATTTCCCCTGTCGCCTGCTTCCCGTGGAAGGCGGATTTCATCTTCTCCAAGTTCGCTGGCATCTTCTTTTGGAACGGTTCATACTTGCCACCATATCTCTACACACCATAACACAAATCAATGTTTATAATTACAATTCCCAACAACGATGTTACATAATATCAAAATACTTCTACAAGTATACAACATTTACCTCGAGGAATTCTTGCCAAGCTGAGTCGGACACATCCACAACCCCAGTCGTGTAATCAACACCCGCCCCTGTTCTGCCAATAAGAAATTCCCAAGCGCCCAACTTTTTTCGTAAATCATTACAACGGTTTTTGATTTGGGTGTTCTCCTTATGAATCCCTTCATTTTTCAACATCACCCTCACTAAACTCCACTCAAACTTAACAGCTCCTTGCGCTCTTTGTTCAATCAGAACATCCAATAACTTCTCATCGTCCTTGTTTGTCCAATTAGCAGATTTTTTCCCAAAAGCCGCCATCACATTCAATTTGCCATACCCATCAACATTCCATGATTAGGCCACAAAACACATACACAACGATAATGGATCATCACTGTCTATTTTGTAAACCACATTTGCAACACCACACAAGAACAAAGCGGAAATTGCAATGTGTACCCAATCATTCAGTCCACAAAACAGCAAATTTAACAAGCACTACAGCAAACCACTGAAACATAACATAGGAGAGCTGGGAACCAACTAGCAAGCATGACAAATCCGCCACACAATTCAGACCATAAAATTTGAGGCCTTGGTTTTCAACAGTCAAGTACCACACATGACAAATCCACCACAAAACGGAAACCACCAAATTTGAGGCCCCAGTTTCCAACAGTATTCCCCACGCAACTCATACCAAAAAACTCAATTCATTGACTCCAATTTATCACAACAATGGTTGAAGTTGGCTCAACAATTCACTAATCACTTCAATCATATGTGCAGAGCATCATTAGAGAACAAACCAATGCAAATACAACTGATTAAACTAGCCCTATTTTCCAAATCCAGAATCGAAGTGAAAACAGTGGAAGCCGAACTTACAGCTAACGTGTGGTGGTGGCGACACGGTGGTGGTCTCTGGCGCCGATACCGGTCGGAGACGTCGACGGCTACTCCTCTGTCGTTCGCCAGTGAGTTGTGGAAGCAGCGTGGGAGCAACGACAGCCGTTCTCAAAACCCTAATCGAGCTTTGCCTCACGCGAACTGCTGCTGTTGAGCCTGTGGGTGTCTGTTGCGGCGGTGCCAGCCGGAGACGTTGGCCCCGGCTGCGTTGTCGGTCCGTGGATGTCGACCTCTCCGCCGGTCAGATCTGGAAGTAGCAAACGGCAATGGCAGCTGGAGGTGGGCCTTCGCTGGGCAACGCAGATAGACGAAGCAGATGGGAACTTTTTGAAGTTGCCATTTTCCATTTCAAATGGAATTACTGGTACGGAATAACTTGTCTATAAAAAAAAATTGACAACTACAAAATTGAAAAATCCAAAAATTAAAAAATTAAGAAACTACGAAAATAAAAACCTAAAGACTTAAAAAATTACAAATTTTAAAAGTTAAAAAAATTCAAAAATTACAAAATTAAATAAATTCCAAAATTTAAAAAATTTAAAATTCAAAAATTTATAAATTACAAAATTAAAAAATTACAAATTGTACAAATGTTCAAATACAAAAAATTTATTCCATTAAAAAAACATGCCAAAAATTAAAAAAATAAAGATAAAAATAAAATAATAAAAAAATAGTAAAAAAAAAAAAAATAGAAAATAAAACAAATAAAAAATAGAAAATGAAAAAATAAAAAATAAAAAATACAAAATAATAAACAAAAAATACAAAATAAAATATAAAACTACAAATTTAAAAGTTAAAAAATTAAAAAATTAGAAAATGAAAAATTTAGAAATTTAAAAATTAAAAATTAAAAATTAAAAAAATAAAAAATAAAAATAAAAATAACAAAAAAAAATAAAAATAAAAAAATAAAGAAAATTAAAAATTAAAAAACAATAAAAAATAAAAAATTTAAAAAATTTAAAAAATAAAAACTAAAAACTAGAAATTAAATAATTAAAAATTAAAAATAAAAAAATAAAAAAAATAAGCAAAAATTTCATAAAATTTTGATAACTTCATAAATTATCCATATTAATTACATTCTCATTAGTTTAACCCACTTCAACCTACGACATAAAAAATATGCCAACTTCAACATACTTTAACCTATATCAACCCATTTCAACCTACTTCAACTTATTTCAACCCACCTGAAAGAAAAATACCAACTTCAGCCCACCTCAATTCATTTCAATCTACTTTAATCTACTTACTCTTTATCCACCCAATTTACCCACGAAAAGAACAGGCCCCCTTACGTATTATTATTAATCCTGTCGAAACAGAACAAACTACCTCTTGAATTAACCTTTTTATCAAAAACAAAAAAACCTCTTGAATTAACCTAATTTCTAAGCCTTATGGCAAACAAATTACCTCCCAATTAGGGACAACGCTGCCACCTCCTTCGGTGTCCTACGATCAACCAAAGCCCCAAGAAAATGCCCAAAATTGACAAGCAGAAGCAAGAGGGGGCAATTCAAAATCGCCAGCAAGCATCAAAACCCTAGGTTTTCTTTTCAAAATCTTGCAATTATGTAAGTCTTCCGCTTTTGGTGAATCGTGTGCATAAAAGCTTCCGAATTTATGTTAGTTGGTATATCGATTTTGGTGATTCTTAGGTTTGAAGTGTGGTTGAAGTGATGTTTTCAACTACTATTCAAATTTTGTGTTTCTGATTTGTTGCTTGTTTGATGTTCTTTACCTTGGAAGGCTTATTCTTTTTTTTTTTAAAATTTATTTGATGAAATTGGAAGGCTTAACTCTTGGATATGCTGATATTGATGAAAAATTGAAATTCGTTGCTAATTTTGTTGACTGGTGATTGTTAGGATTCTATTTTTCAGGTGCAGATAAAGAAATTAGACAAAATTTAAGGTTTTTTTTTTAAATTTCCGAGACTGATAAACAAAGTCATACTTAATCATTATATGCTGGCTCACTGTTTGGTGAGAAAAAATGGAATGAAATGGAATCAAGGAATGATCCCTGAGGGATGAAGGATGGGATTTGAATCCTAAACTCATGTGTTTGGAGAGAAATTGAATGGAATCAAGGAATAATAACAGTAATATTATTAATAATAATATTATTATTGATATTAATTAATAATAATCATTAATAATTAATAATTAATATTATTATTAGCATTAAAAATAATAATTATTGATATTATTATTAACTAATATTAATAATTCGTAATAATAATTTATAATTAATAATAATAATTATTTGTGGTTAATAATAATAATAATAATTAATCATAATAATTATCAATAATAATAATATTTCACAATAATAATTACAATAATAATTCTTATTAATATAAATAATAATAATAATCATAATAATCATTAATATTGATATTAATATCAATATTATTAGTTATTATTAATGATAAATATTATTAATAATGATTAATAATAACACTAATATTAATAATTATTACTAATAATAATAAATAATTATAATTATAGTTATTAATTAATATTATTAATTATTATTAATTATTAATATTAATAAAACCAATTAATAATAAAAATATTAATTAATAAAACTATTATTAATAATTAATGTTATTAATAATAGTTAATAAAAATAATTATAATTATAATTATTAATTAATATTAGTACTAACAATTAATAATTATAATTATAATTATAATTATAATTTTTATTAATAATAAAAATAATGATTAATATTAATAATAATAAATTATAAATATAATTGTGGTTATAAATATTAATTAATATTTGTAATAATAATTAATAATTAATAATAATAATAAAAATAATATTAATTATTATTTATTATTAATATTATTAGTAATTATATCATTAATGTTAATAATAATTATTAATAATATTTATTATAATAATAATAATAATAATATTATTATTATTATTGACTCTAGAGGGTTGAGAACTTGAACTTCCTTAGAAATGGTAGGGTTCAAGTTCCTTAGGATTTGATGAAACTTGATACCCCTGAATATAAAGTTTCATATCATTAAATTATTCACAAAATATAAAAGAGTGAAATTTAATGCCTAAAAATTCAAATTTCATTTCATCGAGAGTCCTAAATAGTCCTAAATAGTTCCATTTCGTCTTTCAAACAGCCCCGCAAGAGAAATCCGGCCCATAAGATCCGGTGCTTTCCTGGGCAAATCTTTGCGATAGCGTTGTCAGTTTGTCGCTGTCGAAGGATTGCCATAAAGTGGGGATAAGAAATGGGCTTGACCACCTGCGTGGCATTTTAGTTCCCAAAAAGATGGGTTGGTGCAAATCATAGGGGCCAGAAAGGAACACATGAACCAATCAAAGCCTGACCTTTTTTCAGTTTTTAATTCAATGTTGACGGCCATTCTGATCAGTCTTTAAGCTTTCCCAAAAAAAAACTAACAAAAAATAAAGATTTTTTAATTTGGATTGGATTGTTTTTTGTGTTTTTTGGATTGCTATGATGAAAGTTGGCCTGGAAATAAGAATAATTCACGCCTTACTTAAGGTAAGATCCTTGGATTCACAAATGGCTCAAAAAGCCAGTCCAAACCACAACAAAGAGATGTCAAATTTTAGATGGGTCCTGAGTCGTCTTCTTCCTGTATTCATTCTTGCTGTAAACATTTATGTAGGCAGTTGCAGTTCTTCAGATTTATCTCTAGACCCGTTTACCCAGCAAAAACTGGCCAAAATTAGTCGTCTTCCGGGCCAGAACTTTGATGTTGACTTTGCACACTATTCTGGATATATCACTGTTAATGAGAAGTCTGGAAGAGCCTTCTTCTACTGGTTCGTTGAATCTGATGAGAACCCCTCTTCAAAACCACTCCTTCTGTGGCTCAATGGAGGTCAAATCTCTTACTTCCTCCGATCCTCTGCGCTTTTAGTAATTTTCTTTGTTGTATATACTTGCGCTATTGATTAACATGATGGGAAAATACGAGCATATTTTAACTTGATTGGTGAATATGTACTCATCTGTTGCCTATCGGTTGAACTTTTTGGGTAATGGTCTACTTGGGTCTTCGTCAAAAGCTGGTTATATTTTGGTTGCATCAAGGTTCTACGGGTTTCTGTTATACATGATTCTTTATTGACCAGTGTTTTGACATGACATCTCTATCATGCAGGCCCTGGATGTTCATCTATTGCCTATGGAATGGCAGAAGAAATTGGGCCCTTTCATATCCGCAAGGATGGGAAAAGTGTTTATTTAAACCCTCACTCATGGAATAAAGGTGAACTTCCACCATCAATTAGCCCACGAATCTTATGCTTCTTCCAGATCTCTTTCTTGTGTCCATGTTTGTGCACAAATGCCCTGTGTTTTAGTTCAACCTTGTGGCTGATGTTTCTATGGGATGTCTCTGAGGTCTGCTAATTTTTTGTTCTTTTAATATCTATCTTTTTGTTACATCATATCATGAGATATGGGGGTCCAAAGATGGCAATCTACTGGTCTAGCATCCATCCAAAGAAACAGAGTTCACTAGTGTTTGCACTTTGTATTCTAACTGTGATTTATGTTTAGATGTTAGTGATAGAATAAAACTTTAAGAGACATTACACAGTAATATCGTGAACAGGGAAGTTGACAGATGAAGGTTTGTGGACACAAGCACATGTGCACTTGAACATAAGATTAGGCAAAAGGCAAGTTAATGTTCTAATCGTTTTGTACAGCAGTATAACAATAGTGAGGCCCATTTACATGCTCTACTCCTAGTTTAGATGGGAACGCTTAGGACAGCTTGATATAAGATTGAAGCACTTACTGCTATATTTTCTGTTCTGATGATGTTTAGTAATGTGCAGTTGCTAATATTTTGTTTTTGGACTCTCCTGCTGGAGTTGGATTTTCTTATTCCAACACATCATCTGATTTGCATACAAACGGAGACAAAAGGACAGGTACTTGTCAATTATAAGTTTTAAAATCATGCATTTTTCTCCATCTGTCTTTCTTGCTGCCGTGCTTATAAACTATTCTTGCCTTGATTGCAGCACAGGACAATTTGAAGTTTTTGCTAGGATGGTTTGAGCAGTTCCCACAGTACAAGGGGAGGGACTTCTATATTGCAGGAGAGAGCTATGGCGGTACCTGATTTAGCTTTAGTATTTGGTTCTTGGCTTCTTGCAGTACCCAGTGTAGCTTTTGGTCATAATACATGGATGAGAGTTTAGATCCTCCATCCTTCTCCAGTCCCCCTCTCTGACTCTGTTACACTAAGGGAATCTATATATTGTGTCCTGGGCACCATGCTCATGTGAGCGAAGTGCTATTATGATATGTGCTATTAAAGCCTAACTAGGGTCTCCCTTACCCCAGAGGACATGAATAAGCAATAGGCTAATATTTTTGGGGTGTACTCTGCCCTGTTCATCACATTGCTTATGTTGAATATGAACCTCTTTACTAGCAGTAGCAATAGAGTCTGAAGTGGTGTCTAAGATTAAGTCTTAGTTTTTTTTTTTAACCCCCTCCAAACATTGGCAAGGAAGTCCAGAGGTTACGTATTGCACTAACGATAGTGATGAACCATGTTTCACAGGACATTATGTGCCCCAGCTCAGTCAAGCAATTGTACGGCACAACTCAGCGACTAACAATAAGACGATTACTTTGAAGGGCTATATGGTCTGTTTTCTTTTCTTGTGATGACTTGATGACATGGACTTCGCCTGGCCTCTGCAAATTAACTGTGTAAATATATGCATTGCGCAGGTTGGAAATGCATTGACTGATGATTATCATGACCACCTTGGAGTGTTTCAATTTATGTGGTCAGCAGGCTTGATCTCTGATGAGACATACAACCTTCTCAACGTATTCTGTGACTTTGATTCATTTGTACATTCATCAAAGGCGTGTGACAATGTTCTAGACATTGCTGACAAAGAACTTGGCGATATTGATCCATATAGCATCTATACTCCTGCTTGCACCGTAAAATCATCAGTATCAAAACAGCTACTGAAGAGACTGGTAAGCTCCTAGTGTTATTTTGGTGGGTGATGATTCTATTCTTCTTTGGTGTTCAGTAATACCTTGTCCACAAAGCTTTAGTAGAAGCTTCAATGTTTAACTTGGTATGATGTACTAATGGTCAAGCCATGCATGCAAACTATATACAGAGATGGCTGTAACGATGACAGTGGAACTGCCACCTTAAGTCAGCAAGTTCTTCATCCTGGACCAACTTAACTATGTAATGTTTGCCTTAACTGAAGAACTTATCCCACAATGCGATTGCATTGCATATTGATTGTTATAAGTATGGTACTCAAGGATGCTTAGAAATAGGAGTGGAGTTGCCATTCTTGTGGATAAGGATCTTGATGTATTCAAGCTTCACTAAGGCAAGGATTTGCTAAAGTGAATCAAGAATGCATTTGGGTTGAAGGATGAAAATGAAACCAACAACCAAGATAGAACAAGTGGACTAGCAAGGTTGATGAAAACCCACTTTGGTTTGCCCACTTGGGCAATCTTTTTCCTTCAACTAAGTTACAGAAGTTAATCACCTTCTTAGTTGAATTAAGAAGGACCTAGAGACCTCAAGTACCCAAGATATAACACTAGGAATTTGAAGAGAAATGGAGAGAGTTTTCACAACTCAAAGCATAAGTGTATATTCATCAATCCTTCCTTGGCAGCCCAAGGCCTCCCTTTTATAGTGGGGAACCTTTAACAAGTTGCAAAAGAGGTAAACAACAAGCTCTTACACATCCAAAAGCAAGGTGGGACCAAAAAGCAAAAGACAAAAGTTGAAAAGTGCTTTTACTTTTTGTTAGCAACTTTTCAGTGCATAAGGGTCAGCTTCAAACAACTATAACTCCTAGGTTTCTCACTCAAATTGGCTGCAATAGGTCTTGTTGGAAAGCTCTGAAAGTCAGCTTTCACGGGCCTCAAGTTGCACGCCATTTGGAGTAGCCGTTTGGGAGATATGGGGCAAAAACTGCAGCATATGCAAACTGGGACAGTTTCTGCTGCTTCTAGAAAAAGGCTCTCATTGACTTATTTCCTAGATACCTAACCTAAAACTCTTTATATGCCCTTGAAGCTGACATATTAAGGGTTCCAAAAAGTAATTTTGCAGCCCTTTAAGTCCACCTTAAGTTTGGGTAATTAGACTTGTAAAACCGGGCCAATTTCTGTCCGAACCGGACAACATGTGCAATGCATGGTTGATGACTTCTTGGACCATGGCACGAACCTCTTTGACCTCCTTGGTGTTTGTAGGGTCCCTTAGGCTGGTGGGTTGGTCTTCACTTGGTTCCAAATGATGGTCCCCTACTAACACTAAGGAGGTCAAAGAGGTTCATGCCATGGTCCAAGAAGTCATCAACCATGCATGGCACATGCTGCCGGTTCGGATAGAAATTGGCCCGATTTTACAAGCCTAATTACCCAAGTTTAAGGTGGACTTAAATGGTTGCAAAATTACTTTTTGGAACCCTTAATATGTCAGCTTCAAGGGCATATAAAGAGTTCTAGGTTAGGTATCTGGGAAATAAGTTAATGAGAGCCTTTTTCTAGAAGCAGCAGAAACTGTCCCAGTTTGCATATGCTGCACCTTTTGCCCCATATCTCCCAAACGGCTACTCCAAATGGCGTGCAACTTGAGGTCTGTGAAAGCTGACTTCCAGAGCTTTCCAGCAAGACCTATTGCAGCCAATTTGAGTGAGAAACCTAGGAGTTATAGCTGTTTGAAGTTGACCTTTGTGCACTGAAAAGTTGCTGACAGAAAGTAAAAACACTTTTCAGCTTTTGCCTTTTGCTTTTTGGCCCCCTTTGCTTTTGGACGTATAAGAGCTTGTTATTTACCTCTTTTGCAGCTTGTTAAAGGTTTCCCACCATAAAAGGGAGGTCTTGGGCTGCCAAGGAAGGATTGATGAATATACACTTATGCTTTGAGTTGTGAAAACTCTCTCCATTTCTATTCAAATTCCTAGAGTTATATCTTGGGTGTTTGGCAACATCAAGTGGGTCTCTAGGTCTTCTTAATTCAACTAAGAAGGTGATTAACTTCTGTAACTTAGTTGAAGGAAGAAGATTGCCCAAGTGTGCAAACCAAGGTGGGTTTTCATCACCCTTGCTAGTCCACTTGTTCTATCTTGGTTGTTGGTTTCATTTTCATCCTTCTACCCAAATGCATTCTTGATTCACTTTAGCAAATCCTTGCCTTAGTGAAGCTTGAATACATCAGATCTGAGATGTCACGTTGCTGAGGTTAAAAGCGGAATGCCCAATTATAGTGATCTAGTAGTGGGAGGTGATGTCAACCATGTAGTTCTTGTCTATGACCCAAGGAACTTTCTGGGAAATATGCATTACTCATTTTTGATAAGCTTTCTTGCCATCAACAGTGGGGCAATTTGGTTAAGCTAAAGTTGAATGGAAGGGGATTGGAAATAAAACTACTGCGGTCGGGATGGAACTTCATACCTAACATCAGTTTGTTATTGTTATTTTTTTATCAGGAAAAGAATAAATATATTTCATTAGCAAAAGGTGGGTGCAAGGCTAGCTTAGTTTAAAAGGCGCACCTCAGGCGACCATGCCGGCAACTCAGGTGACAAATTTCGGAGGTGCAAGGAGGCGCTGCGCCTCACACGCACCTCAATCGAAGCGAAGGCGCCACGCTTGCCTCGCCTCTAAGTAGTTCGCAGTGGCAGAGAGAGATTTTGAGAAATTAGTCATCAAAAGTCAAAATTTTCTCCAAATTAGAACTTACCCAAGTAATAATTGACAGATTTCGAGCAAGAGCCTCCATCTAATTGCATCAAGTCGCTTCGAATTCAGCCCTAATTTTCAAAACCTTAATTTTTGGAAAGCCTAATCTTTCTTCAGTCTCTTGGATTGGAGACTTGTGTGATGGCTTGATCGAGACAGACTAGGTTGACCTTCATCCTTAAGAAAAGGGCCGATCTGCACTGGTTGCCGGTGATCTGCTCCGGCAAGCCCTGGGTTGAGCCGCTGACTTCCACATGCAGTTTAGGGCTTTGAAATAGTGGTCGGCGGGCTGGTAGCTTTTTTCTTTGGTTCTATAGTAACTAACTGGATGTCTAATTTTTTTTTCTTTTTTTTTCTTTTGGGGTTTAGGTCAGTGGGCTAGTAGCTTTTCGCAGCCTACTTCGAAAACAAGTATGGGGGGTTATTTTTACTATCTATATATTATCATGTGCACACTTGTCAATTTTGATAAATTTTCAAAATTTCTATTTTTTCAGCATTTTAGCCTTTTATTTAAGTGAATTATAATATTATTTTCTCATATCCTATACCGTTTTACAACTATTTTGGACTTTATAACGTTCGGGATGTTATCTAATCATTGTATTGATGCAAGTTTTATGATCTGTTGGGTCATAATGTGTTTTCTCTATAATTTTTTTTGTATTTTTTAATAGAAGTGTGCCTGGCATTGATGCAAGTTCTACGACCTGTTTGGGCATAATATGTTTTCTCTATAATGTTTTTGTATTTTTTAATAAAAGTACGCCTCCCTTCCTTGACCCGTGCGCCCTCGCCTCAAGGCTCACGCCTTGGGACCCTTTGCACCTTGGTGCGATTAAACTAAGAAAGTTGGCGTCCTACAAAAGGCTATACTCATCCCATATGGACACTATCCACAACATCTAAAAGATCAAGAGAAGAATAACAAAAGTTTCCTTTATCCCTAAAATAGAGGGACTTTATGAAAATATCTTTAAATCGTTAAAGCGACATCTCCATGCCCTCAAAGACTCCCTTGTTTCTTCCAAGCCAAATGCTCCAAAAAATCACATGAGGGAGTCATTTGGCATGCTTCTTTTTAGCTTTCCTACCAAAGAAACCCTCCCAAGCAAAGAGGTGATCCCTAATAGAATTGGGAATAGCCTAAGAAACTCCCAACCAACTAAAGAGCTCTTGAAAAAGGATAATGAAGCAATAAGTGGTATGCCGATTTTGCTACTGCTTTGCCTAAAAAGCACCGATTCACCAAGATCTTACCCCTCTTTTACAAATTATTCTACATCAAACTATTGACATGGGAAGCCTCCCATTAAAAAGGGGCACTTTAAATGGAGCCAAAGATCTCCAAATAAGCTTCCACGGGAAACAAATTTCGAAAAGCGATTGCAAGGGTGAAGAAGGCAAAGAGGCTTCATATAGTAAGACTTCACAGTGAAGCTTCCTTTAGAATTAAGATCCACGTAATTGAATCAAGAGAGGTTTCCCCATAGGAATCCCATTGAGCTTAATGAGTAAGCTCACGGGGTTGGCATCATCCACCTAGGCATCTCGAATAAAAATAGGTGACCAAACATAAGAGTCGGATACATGCTTACATTATGCAGCCACAACAGCATCTTTATTCACCGCAAGAGCATAAAGAGATGGAAAAGATCTCGCAAAGGAGCCCCTTCATACCAATGGTCATGTGAAAAAACGATGGTAGAACCAACTTCAGTTTGTTATTCTAGTTTAGGAATATATTTTGTGTCTTGCTCTTTTGTTTGTTCCGCGCATTTTATGAAACCAAATCCAATGTTATTTTTCCTTTTGATACAAATGTGTTTTTCATTCACTGGATTTGCGAACGTTTTTTTTTTTTTTAAACATGTGAAATGTATCATGCGATTTTGTTTCTAGCACTTCCTTCGGTATCATTTGTTTCTCACATAGAGCCTTCTTGGGCATTGAACCTGCGTGAATTTTCCGTGAACCCTTTTCACATTTCAAGTTTATGTCCCCAAACTCTAATAAGCTGAACTCTTCAATACCATAATATTTTCTTTTCTCTTATTAAAAGCCACAACCTCTTATTAAAGCTATAGGGGGTGGGCGGGGACAGGTTGGAATAAGGTGGTGGCTGGTGGAAACAATTGTAGCTATTGTTTGGGGGCGGGGGTTGAAGGGACGGAATGGCTGAGTGGCCAAAGAGCACGAATTTATGTTTGTTTTTTAAGTTTTAATTTTAATGTGCATGTGCGTTTGTTTTGTTTGTATAATGTAAAGGAATGAAACTAGAAACCTTGGTAGGTGAACTATGGAAGCTATCTATCTCATACGAACGCTCATGGAATTTAAGGATTGAAAAAATGATCTCCACGTGGTATTCAATTATTCATCAACTTAGGGGAAAGCATATGATAGAGTGTCTATGGAAGTGTTATTGTGGTGCTTGGAGAAGAAAGATGTACTGGTTGCTTATATTCGAGTTATCAAAGATATGTCCGAGAGTAAGGACGAGAGTTAGAACCTTCGGAGGGAATGTAGATAACTTGGATATAGATATGAGCTTCATCAAAGATTTTAGCCCTTTTCTATTTACTATCATTATGAAGGAGCTCACTGAAAGGATTGAAGATGAGTTATCATGGTGTATGCTATTTGTTGATACAACTTAGTTATTACCGATGAGAGTAGGGATGAAGTTAATAACAAGTTGGAGCGGTGGAGAGATACCCCTAGAGTCTAAATGTTTTAATTTGAGTAGATCAAATACTGAATGCTTAAAATGTCGATTGAGCAAAGGAAAAGGGGCTATCGAAGACGAAGTCACCACGAGGGTGTGGCTATGCCAAGGGTTGAACAGTTCAGATGTCCTGATTATTCAAGAAAAGTGAGACATTGATGAAGACGTTAATCAATTAATCAAGGTAGGATGATAAAAATGGAAGAATGTTTGAAGGATGTTGTGCAACAAGAAGATCCCACTGAGATTTAAGGGGAGAGTTTATAGTATGGTTGATAGGCTATCATTATCGTTTGGCGCAAAGTGTTGGCAATTTTGAAGACTACATCCAGAGGATGATGGTGGCTGCTAAGATGAAGATGATTTGTAGGATATGTTGCCGCAGGAGATTGGATGAGATTATAAATGTATTGATTAGAGATAAAGTAGGAGTAACACCCAGAAGAGGTCAGATTTAGATTATTTGGTTATATAAGGAGAATAGGTATAGATGCACTGGTGAAGAGATGTGAAAAGATTGTCTTTCCAAATTATAGAAGGGATGGGGACATACGTAGTTAAAGTTGGAATGAAGTGACTAAACGTGATTTGAATACGTTAGGATTAACGAAGGACATAGCTTATGATAGAAGTATGGAGGAGTAAGATTAAGGTAGTAGATCTTAGGTAGCTTGCCACTTTGCCTTCCATAAGATACCGAGTGCATAGGAAATATTGATGTGTGGTTCTAGCTATAATTTATCATGCATTTCCAGTACTTGTGTATGGTAGTAGTATTTGTGATCTTAACATATGCTGTTATTGTATGGCCTTGTGTTATTTATCGTATCGCACTTATCTTTATTATTTATATAATGTTACTAGTTTTTGGTTTTTGTAGTTTTTGCTCCTTTTTGTATCAAAAGATTTTCAACTGTATAACGTTGACCCAAATTTTTTGCGGGTTTATTAAAATCGACCTCTGTGTGGGTAACGAGGCTTGCATAGGTAAGACCGCTTATATCTGAATCTCCCCTGATTTCACTTAAGTGGGACTCACACTGGGAGTTGTCGATGAATGGAACTAGAAACCATTGAGTGATGTGGAGGTACAATCAATGTAGTGTTTGGGGGAGCATAATGCCGTAACTTACTGGACCCAAAAATTGTCCAACCTATCCATGAAATCACATTCCCTTACCTGGAGGTAATTTATGTTGTCTGTCATAGTACTTTCTGTGTTGTACCAGATTCCTTTCAAACACCACCAGCTCATTTCCCTTGGCTTTTAGAACTAGTAAGCTTGAATGATCCTCCTTTGGTTTGAGCTTATATCATTATCTTGCTTGGATTTGCCCTGTGCATCAAGCTATTCAGTTCCTTCGAAATCAATTAAAACATCTGTTATGTCTAATGCTTGGCTAAATGTAATCGCTTCCTTTTGCATCTATGTTTAAAAGTTTTAGGGGTTCATTTTTTTTTTTTAAATCCAAAAGTGTGTAGATCTGATTATTCAGAGCATAGTTACCAGGGTTGGGGATTGTTCGATTGATAAAACGAGTTCGGGATTGCGTTACGCACTTTTGCTATGATCCCGGAATGCGGGGGTAGGTTCATTAGGAACGCTAATTTGTAACGTAATTCATTGCAAAAGTTTTTCTGGATCGGCAATTGCTTTCCTTAGAAATAAAATAACGGTAATACTAATAGATGTCAAATGCCATAAAAATGCGTAATAAGTTAATATATAAAACTCATTAATTATATCATGCATGATACCCAGACTGCCCTTCTTTTTCTTCCGGTATCACAACTAACCCCTTTATCATCACCTATGTTCCCAATTCTCCATAACTTTTAGAGCAAAAAAAATGGTGAGCTATTTTTTGACTCACCAGTTGGGTCCTACTACTGCCACATTAACCTTCTCTCCAACTTTTTGCCTCATAATCCTCACTCTCTCCAATGGCAGGCTCACCACTTTCCCTTACCAAATAAAATAATACCTATGGACTCCACACATAATCATATTTAATTATTTGAGTTTTATTTTTTTTGTTTGGTTGGTTATTTGGTTTAATTATTTTTAGGAAAAATAATTTGGACATAGTAATTTGGTAACAAAACTAATTGGAGGGTCATAAATTTTTTTAAAAGAACAGTGCAAGAGTTTCAACTAAAAAATTGATCCACACAAAAAAAATAAATAAATTGAAAAGGGGCAAAGAGATGTTGGTGCTGTCCAACAGTCCCAGATCCAGCCTAGCTTTGGGGGGAAAGAAGACAAAAAAGCGATCACATGCCCAGTCCAGCAGAACGGTAAAAAAAAAAAGACAGTCAACCCCCCAAAACGACGTCGTTTTTGGGGGGGCGGGGGGTTGGGGGAAGAATTTTTTTTTTTGAAGGGGTGCCTCATGCCCCGTAGTTGGCTCGCCAAGCCACGCGCCCACGCCGTTCACTGCACAGCCTCGAGCCGACACATGCCTTCCTCGCTTCTCTCTCTCTCCTCGGGCGAGCAGACCGCTGCATCTGCTCTTAGCCACCTGCCCCGTTCCCCTGATTAATTCTCCTTTCAGACTCTCTCATCCCCTCTTTTACTAACCCCAGTAACCCACTTGTGTCTCTCACCTCTATCCCCAAATTAAATGTATTGCACATGGTTCCCTTCCCTATTTCTCTTCCATCTCCTCGTCACAATCTACCTCTGAATTTAGCAGCCGCCATTGAAGCCGATCATGATGCTTGTATTGTTAAGGTATGGCGCACAGCCCATCAACTGAAGTCCACTATGAACAGCTGTTCTACCATAACAAAAACCATCATTAACCTTACTCACTAGGGATAGGAAACTGTGGCAAATTGGACCGTGACCCACCACGTTTCAGATCCCACGTGAATTGTGATCTGGAACGAGGATCCTGGATCGCGGATCGAGGGGGTGCAGCAAATTAGGTAACTAAGATTCAGAGTCATGTGTATGTGCCTTTTGATGTCAATCGAAAAATCTAATTTAGCTATGTTCCCCCCCAAAAAAAGAAATGAAAATAGTTGCATACAAATAAGACTTCTAGTTCTTCTTTGTAATTAGGTTAAAGCAAGTTTTCTGAATGTTGATGAATGGTAATGCTGTCTGTTAGGTGATTGGTCATGTCAATGAAGAATACGACCCTTGCACGGAGAAGCATTCAGTGGCATACTTCAACCTGCCGGAAGTTCAGAAGGCACTTCATGTTAATCCACAGTTCGCTCCTGCAACTTGGGAAACTTGCAGGTGATTGTTCTGCAAAATTTTAGTCAACTTCTTTTCTTGGAATAGAATCTTCTTAGTGGCTTCATTCTATATTAGTGATGCAGGGATTATACACGTATAATTCTACGCAATACAAATGGGTCGATCCAGCCTTATATCACTGAGCTTAGTGGATTCTTTTATCATAGTTCACAGATGTGTAAGGTGCATATTGTATGGTTAATGCTACTAGTTCTGTGGATTTATGTTCTCATATTCATTGACTAATGTGCATCCTTAGTTTGAATTGGCCTTTGACGGCATTGGTAAAAAATGGGTAACCCAGACAAACAAGTGTGTACTATTCATTTTCTCATGCCTGAGTTGTCTAATCTGATATCTGCTTGTTCACTTTATTCTTTACCTGATTTTGTTTTGTTCTTAGATTGATACATGAATGATCTAATGTGCTACATCAAAGTTTCTTGTCCTCATAATCGAAAGTCAACATGTGATGCTCCAGGACTCATTTTTATTTAACGCTACGTATAGTTCTACGAATTTCTTTTTATTGACAGTGTACCATGGTTTGACAGCAACGCCAAATGCTTGGACTTCATTGCTAATGACTCGTGATTTTTAACCACAAAAGCAGACTGCTGATTGATAATTTTTTTCCATGTTGCTTTGTCCTACTCATTGAACTTCGTGGTCTATATTTGTTTTGTACATCATTCTTTTTCCTTACTCTCGTTAATTTATTCATTTCATTCAATATGCTTACACTTTAAAAATAAGGGGGTGAAATTTTAATGATCACATCAAAATGGCACCTGATTTCCTCGGGCTAAGTCCTGTTCTTTTCATTTTTTGTTTTTTTGAAGTTCAGATGAGTTCTATTCATCAAAAATAATTTCAGATAAGTTCATCCAGCAAAGATAAGCTCAAATAAATTCATTTTAGCATAAATAAGAATTGGGCCTTAATTCTTTCTCTTGGTCTTGACTCAATTGAAATGGAATGATGAATATAGTTCTTCACCTCCTTGCCAATAAATCAGCATTGTTTGCAGGATATGTGAGATCACATGACCCATTCAATTGAGTTTTGAGTAATCTAGGATTCTATCATTTTTGTATTAGAAGGATCCTAAATTTTTTCACTTCAGTAGAAATAATTTCATTTCAATAAAAATCAGAAATAAATTCAGATTAGTTTATTTCTGTAGAAATAGTTTACTTCAATAGATATATGTTCAACTTAGCAAAAATAAGTTACAGACAAGTTTGGATTCGTAGAAAAAAAGTCAATAAGTTGAGTTAAGCAAACATAAGTTTAGATAAGTGCAGTCCAAGTAAGTTCAACAAAAATAGATTATAGAGCAGGGCCTACTTTCTTGAAATATATGTATAGCTTTAATTTTTTTGGTTCTACAAGAGCCACATAGGGTAGGACAGTGCACTCACATACAAAGAGAGAGGGTGATTCAACGTAGGAACTAATGTATCTATATTCCAGTCTTACCTATTAGGGGAAAGATATCATTGGCATATTGCACTCCATTTATATTTGGCTTTCTGTATCTTGCAGTGATGTGGTAAACAACAACTGGACGGATTCAGCTAGTTCAGTCCTTGATATATACCGGGAACTTATTA
>JACYFF010002017.1:59239106-59266015 GCA_017589665.1 Selenicereus undatus
TGATGAAATTATGATTAAAATATGTGACTTTCTGGTCGTCAGCTTCTATTTTGCTTAGTTTAGACAATTGAATTGCGGTTACCTTTATTTCTAATGACCATAAATGTATGGATCTCTGTTTATTCTCGTATGACTTACTACTGTTTATTACAGTGGCGACACTGATGCTGTAATACCTGTCACATCCACAAGATACAATATTAATGCTCTTATGCTGCCAACAACTAAACCTTGGCGTGCCTGGCATGATGACGGACAGGTAATTCAATCACCTCCGGGTGTACGGCAGGCAACTTTTTTCATTTATCAACTGTGTTCTTTGCCTTCTATTTTGTTTAGTTTCGTTCCTTGTATTGCCAATCTGACTTTTTGTTATAAAATTAAAAACCCAAATCGCTTGCCAATTTTCTGCCCTTCCAGAGTTAGCCGCCTGCAACATAGGTTGTGACCACCTTCTCTATGTGAGGAGAAGCAGACTTGAAAATTGGGTGCTCTTTGCTTTTAGGATTCCTTGTACTGTATATATACGTCAACTTGACAGTGTCTTAATTTTTTGGTTTTCAATACCTCCGAACTTTTTATCTTTTTTTATAAAAAAAGATCAAATAAAGGCACAAGTGCACAACCATTGGTGGGACCAAGAGCATTCCTATGCTTGGAAGGAGGGCATTCCTAGACCGGATCAATTACAATGCCCTTGTTAAAAGTGTTTTCAAGTGCTACTTTTTATGTAATTCGGGGAAAAATTCTATGATAGTAAATGGTGCTAGTGTTAGAATCAGAATTATCAAAGTCCATGACAATGAAATGTGAGAGTTGCATCATGGCATGTACAGTGAGTCAATGAAATATGACGGCTCTAGCTAGGTGGGTTTCTTGGGTCCTGCAGCTTTGAATCCCTGTGATATTCCAAATCAAGAATCATATTTCTAACTTTTCTCTACCTAATAATATTTCTATTAGACATGGTTATCTGCTATCAGCCCATCATCTTCATCTTGTGAATAAGCATGTTTTGTTATCCCATGTGTTTGTTGAGCAGGTTGCAGGATGGACACAAGAATACCAGGGCCTCACTTTTGTTGTGGTGAGGGGAGCTGGCCATGAAGTTCCCCTACATCGACCCAAGGCTGCTCTCACCCTCATCAAGTCCTTCTTGGCTGGAGAATCAATGCCAACGCTGCAACTGGCCAGTGATTCATAACGTATTGGATTGCATTTCTGAGATTTCTAGCGAAGCCTCAATTTCAGCTTAAGCCAATGGATGATGTAGAATAATGTGATTTGCCTGCACCTTTCATATTGCAGGATTTAGGAATTCTTTGATGAATCTCATTTCTTACTTTGATCTTAGTAGGAGCGGCATGTCTAAAAATGCTTGCTGTCATGTACACCTTGGCTTTACCTTCAGCTTTTCCAATGGTAATTGGATGAGATGGGAGGTTGGCATTTGTCCTCTCTTGTTATTTGCAAGGCATTTGTGCAATACCAACATGAAAATTCTGGATCTGGACTTAGGTGACCATGCTCGCATCCCTTCGAGCCTGAAGAAGGGGAAAAAAAAAAGAAAGAAAAGGGAACCCACCCAAAGAAAAAGGCAATTTGACTTCGTTATCTGTAAGGTTCATTGCTGTTAACGATCGAGGGTTTTTAAAATTAACTCAAGTGTTCGATTCTAGGAATGCATGACTGTAGACTTGGTAACTTGGTAAATGGGTTATTCGGTGAAGTTCAGGTTGAGTTATGTTCCGGGTCAGTTTGGTTTGAGTTGAGTGAATTTCGGTTCAGGTCGGCTTCGGGTCAATCGATTTTTGGTTAAATACGCTTTTCATATAAAAATAAGTAACTTTGTAAAAAATTTCGAGTCGGGTGAGGTTCTGTTCGGGTCAACTTGAGTTTCGGGTTCACTTTCGGGTCGCTTAGTCTAGGTTTTGGATCTCGGGTCAGTTTTATCATATCTATGCATGGGACAATAATAATCACTGCAATCAGGCCCAAACCAAGTACGTGTGACATTAGTGCAGTGGGGAGCCCATCACATATCTGACCTTTCCCATAGCCAGATTGAGTTCAGACCATTTTTCAATCCCCTATTCCCTCTGATGACTTTTCTTTTTAAAAAAAATTAATAATTTGGACGAGCTGCATACCAAAAGGCTAAAGGCCAACAACCCCCCCCCCCCCCCAAAAAAAAAAAACTGCCTGGAAATGAAAGAAATCAAGAGGCTACGCAATTATCGTCTTACATTCCACCAAAAGATTATAGAGGGGCTTGCATGTAGCATGCGATTTGAAACTGGTGCAACATTATCTCAGTGTCGACTTCCCAACACCCATTCCACGGTTCCAACATTCTTTCTTCTCATCTCGCATATTTTGTGTGACAGACGAACTCACCTAAGAGACATTCTAAAGCAAACATTTTTACAACAAACATTTATTAAAGTAACTTTTTTAGAAAAATACTACATAGTTATTGCTAAATTAAATGTCCCTTTTATATGAATTGCTAGTCATCTCAAAGTTTTTAAATGGTTATGCCTAAAGAGATCATTTCATTATATCTCTAATGTGAGGTGGTCTTATCAACAAGTTTGTGTTTCTACTCTTACTTTGTTGTATGCGCCTGATTTTTTCCTCTAATTGCTACTGATTTTTGTAGTATCTGTAACCATCGCAATTGCCCATAGTTACAAGAAAACCTAACAGAAAGGAAGAGAGCAAAAGATTACTACTTCTAGCCTGTTAATAGAGAGAATTACAGTGATTGTCGTCAAATTTTAGCCAGGCAAAAGAAAAACGCCCCACTTTCATGATGTGCCAATCCAAAAGGTTTAGCTTCTAACTCACCACATGAACTTGCACCTAATAACATGTATTCCTAAAGAAAATCAAGCCACATTGATCTTTCTTTTTCTTTTCCTTTTCTTTTCTTCTGATTTTTTTTGGCCATATTCTTTATTTTTGTTTAATGGACTCTTCTTATATTAATCGTTGCATCTTACTAGAGATCCATTTTGTAACTCCTCTTGCCACCTTTCTTCACTTTACCCTTTTCCCTGTACCTCCAATTCTCTCTATTCCATTGCAAGAGATGGAGGCAAAAACACAATTGCCAAAGAAGTGGAGATCGAAATTCTATTGAGGTCAACGGTTAACTTAAAAGTGCTTGTAAAAATTGGCACTCTAGTTCAAAAACCATCATTCATCAATGGCTAGCCATATATATATATCTCCCATGTCAACAATAGCAATAAGTTACTTTGTTTTCGAGAAGATCCAGCAACCGAAACTTTATGTTATATCGTTATTTGATGACCACATTACGAAAAAATGGTAGATTTGGAGTGGCCACTATTTCTAGATGAAGGTGTACAAAATATGAATGACTTCCATAGGAGTATTAGTCTTTTCCGCCCTATGAATGGTATGTATTGTATATTTAATATGCCAATTGAGAGGTGACTTCGTACGCTTGTACTTTGGAACCTTGCAACTTGAGAGCACAAACATATTCTACCGTTTGTTTCATTTCCCTTTGCCTCTCGATTGACAGGTGGACGATGGAACCCTGATGATGATGTTCTCACATCGAAGCGGCAATTGAGCTTAGATGATGGGTTTGGATATGATGAAGATACAAATCATCTCAAGGTGGTTGTCGTTTCAGAATGGGCTCACGATGATACTCGTGACCGCTTTTGTTGGCATGCCAAGGTCTATGCTCTCTCCACCAATTGCAGGAGGCCTATATACTATTATGACTCATACAATGGGGAGTTAACAACACCATTTCGACGAGGACAAGAAGATATTGATCCTAGCTCCTTTCCCACGAATTGACTCCTATACACACCCTTGTTGCTTTTTGAATGTGATTTATTGGTCATGCTTTTCAGGTTCACCATTTTAGAATGCAGGCTATGATGTCCTTGCCTTTGACATGGGTAGTGAGTCCTTTCACTTGATAAAGAAGCCTCCTCTCACTAGAGGTATTTACCCACTTCGAATGTTTGGGTACTTCAGAGTACTCTTGTCATGACTGCTAGTTGTGTATGGAAAGGGGAATTTCTCTGGGACAAGTGTTTGGATGATGATGGAACATCATGTAGAAGACTCTTGGGCAAAGCTATATGATTTTGGGCCTATTGGTGGACTGAGTCCTGTTGGAATTCCGAACGACGACGATGACAGGATTTTCTAAGTAAATGATAAGGGGCAATTAGTTTCGGTTGGTGTCAATGATCAACTTAAAGAGCATCTGGCCAATGGAAGTTGTGAGCGGTTGGGAGACTGTTAGATTAGCGTTTGTAAATAATGTGAGCATTGATGGCTATGAATTTTCAATGTTACATTTAGGATTTGGGCATGTCAAACATTCTTTAATTAAAAAAAGAAAAAAAGTCCATAAACTAGTTGAAAGGTTTTATATCTAGGCTTACTGGGTTCAGAAATTGAAACAAGAAACAAAGGCGCTGTTTGACAAACAACTGTTAACTGTTTGTATTAGCTGTTAGCTGTTAACTATTTGAATTAGTTGTTTGAATCAGTTGCTTGTAAAAGAAGTGTTCGGTAAAATTAGCTATTTTTTTAAAAAAAATTTAGTAAAATTTCATTTATGCCATTATCTTTAAATTATTTTTTAATTAAAAATAATTTTTTTATTTACTGGTTATTTTATTTTCTTTCCAAAAAGAATTAAATTGATGTCATATATACAAATTAGCTGTTTTGATAAAATCTTAATTTGTTATTAGTTGTACATAATTTGTATTTTTATTAATATTTTTTTTCTTTTCAACTTGTGTTTATCTATGTACATGATAATTATATCTTAAAATTTTATTTTGTTATTTGCTACATATATTGTTATTATGAATTGAAATTTAAATATTCAAATGATTTAGTCTTAGACATATTAAATTTAAATAATACAGAATATCAAATATCACTACAAAAAGCTAATGGCATATGGTGTAATTTTTTCAAACTCTTAGGTAGTTATGTTATTTTTACAAACAGCTATTTTCAAAATGCTAATGGAAATAATCTTTTGAGAAAGAGCTGTTTGGATCCAAATAGCTCTTCCAAACAACTTTAACCAAATACTAATTTAGCTGTTTGACTAGTCAAAATAGTTAAAACCTCCCAAAAAGCTCTTGCAACCAAATACTCCTTGTTGGCCCAATTTAGTTAGTTAAATCACTCTAGAGGGGTTGAATATGGAGATCATAAAAGTTACAAGATAATCAAGATAAAAATACGAAAAACGTAAATGTGGACAAAACACAATTATTTATAGAGGTTTGGCAACGCATAGTCCTCTACCCACAGGTGTCCCTCGCTGATGGGATTCTGAACCTCTTTCTTTTTTAGGCTGGTTGTTTGCACATGATTCACCAATCGTACAATCTACTAGTTGACTCTAGAACTATAGGTGTCTCAACGTACGCGTTGCTCGCCAACTATACTTGGGCAGTCGGCCCTCCGACTAATCAACCTAACCCAATACAAAGAAAAATAACAATTATAAGAAATAGTTCTTTGGTAGAGAGCAAAATAAATATGTCAATGCAAGCTCAAACCCTTATCAAATTCCTCCTCTTGATTTGTAAGTGTAGCTCTCTTTCTTCTTATTCTTTGCTTGTGCTCTGTTGTGTCACTTTCAGCCACAAGGACCTCTCCTTTTGATAGCAAATAGAATTGAAATAGCCGTTACATTCAAAAAAGGAAAGAAAATCTTCGGCTAGTCTTTAAGCCTTGAACTGCGGCTAGTTTTCAGCGACAAAAGCTCCCAAAATCTTCAACGGCTAATTGCTAATTCTTCAACGGCTCATTGCTGATTCTGCTTAAGGATTTAGCTTATCAAATATGTTAGTTGCTATTTTTAGGTCAAGCAACAAATAGAATTTAATTTCAAAAGATATGGCTCTATTTAAAGAATCATAAACTCATTCAAATTTAAATCACACAATATCATAATCTCATATTCAAATTTGAATCACACAATATAATATCATAAAGATCACATATTCAAATTTGAATTTTAAATCATCTTAAGATATTGTGGCAACTTATATCAACTCAATTAAGCAATATGCACTAGCATGCCAATATCACTTATGACATATTTAAACAATATAAATTTCAAGATAATTCAAATACAACATGATGAATATATCAATTGATTAATCTCTCTTTGTCTTTCATCAAAATATATTAATAAATACATTATGAGTTTCAAGAAAGCTAACACCCCCAAAATCCCAAAATTTAGGAATCAGTTTGACTAGTTCTGCTTCCCAAATACGTGGACGTATACCTGAAATCGCGTACCATAAGTCATAACTACTACTACTACTCTATTAATCTTTTTTCATCCCATGGGATATTATGAAAATAACAACAATAATAACTGCTAATGTTATTTCAGCTTCCATGGGGTATAAGAAGATCCAAATATGGTCAATCTTCTTAGACAGTTGAAAATTTTTTGATAGGCAAAAGGTAAGATATACATGGAACATTGAAATTGAATAACAATAATCCCTTGGGATATTATTGGGCAGTTGTGCCCCAAAAAATTCATTTCCTTGAAAATTATAATGATAATGACCAAGTCTCTATTATTTTCAACTTCAAGTATGGTTAAGTTTAAAACTTTGAACTACTTATGGCTTACTACTTCTTGTAACAATTCCTCATCATTATAACTTACAATAGCTTAGAAATTCATAGAGCCTTAATTATACAGTTTCTCACAACTCCTTATAACTATTTACATTCTTTACAATTTATTACAGTTTCTTACAACTTAAAACTTAATAATGTAGCTATAATTAATAGAGTCTAAAGTAGATTTAACTTTTACTCATATTTGATGATAGATTGGAAACATGGGTAATTAGTTGTTGATAATAACAATAGTTGCTAATTTATTAGAAAGCTCGATAATTCTATTAAGGAAGATGATAATGAAATGAAGGGATTAGAGACCAAGAGACTTCAAAAAATGAGAAACAACAAAGGCCTTGTTCTTTCCGTTGAAAAATTACAAGTGTGTAATTGGTGGGAGTGGAAAAAGGGCGGAAGGGAGTGGGTAGGAGTGGTTTATTATTTGTGGGAGTGGGAAGGAATGGGAAAGAATTGAATGAAGTAGGAGAGTTGATGTAAGTTACGTATTTTGTTTTTAAATGTAGTCTTTTATTTGTGATAGTAGTTACTGATGATAATTTTTTTTTAGACTGATGAAAATATTTTTCTGTGTTGACTCGGGTACGAAATATTGTTTTGTGGCTATTATTATCTCAAAAAATTGTAATTTTTGTTATTTGTAAAACAAATTGAGGATGTATTTTTTTCAAATATTAACCAAATACGTACGAACAACGAAAAAAATACATATATGTTCAGGCTCTATTCTTTTTGTTAGTAAATTCAAATTTACCAACCTCAATCAACTTCAATGCACGTCAACTCTCTAAACGAACTTCAATAAAAAAAAAATACAAATTTTAATCAATTTCAACAAGTTTTCTACTATTTTAACCAACTTCTACCCATCATAAAAAAAAAAATCAGCCAAGTTCAACTAATTTTAACCCACTTCAACCCAATTCAAACACTTTAAACCACTCCACGAATTTCAATAAAAAATATTAACTTCAATCCACTTCAACCAACTTCAGCCAACTTCAGTCCACTTCAGCCAACTTCAGTCCACTTCAACCAACTTCAGTCTACTTCAACATACTTTAATAAATTTCAACCCACATCAAATCAACTTTAACCAACTTTTCACTTTTTGAACCCATTTCTACTTATCATACAAAAAAAATTCAATCCAGTTCAACTAACTTCAGCCAACTTCAACCTGTTTCAACCCACTCCATGAACTTCAATAAAAAATATCAACTTCAACGTACTTCAACCCTCGTTTAACCAATTTCAACTAACTTCCCACTATTTTAACCAACTTTTACCCATCATACAAAAAAAAAAAATTCAAAACATTTCAACTAACTTTAACCAACTTCAACAAAAAAATACTCACTTCAAAACTATTTCAACTCACTTCTACCAATCTCAATCAACTTCAATTATTAACCAAATCATATTTCTCAACTTCATCCATTTACCAACGCAAAAAAAAACATATCTTCTATATAAAGAAACAAACCCAAAATATCTACTAGTCACAAATAACTAGCATTTGCTTAACAACTCAGGAAAAAAATTATTATTTCTTCAATATATATAACAAAAATTATGTCATTTACAATTTACGGCATTACTAACAAATATTTCCATAACATTCAAAAAATAAATAAAATATTTCTTATTTGTTATTAGACTATTCGTACATACAATTACATAAATTATAAAACTTTTCAAAATATGAAAAATAGTAGTTATATGTAGGAGTGGGAAAGAGTCGGCGAAAGTGAGTAGGAGTGGGAAGGAGTGAGATTTTTTTTTAAGTGTGGGAAGAGAGAAAGAAGTATGTGGGGGAGGGAAGGAGTGAGATAGGCTCATTAATCCACGAAAAGAATTGGACCTCCAGGTTCAGCTTCTCTTCGTTTACATAAACGTAACCTTTTTAAATTGCTTCAGGTTGTGCCCCAGGACCTAGATCGACTTACAATGAACAGTGTTGAAAAATGCCATCAACAGCACCATTGGGGTTGAGCCATTTCTGAGTTGTTGGCACCAGCAACAAGAAAATCTCCTGTATGAAGTAGAGCTGTCGTGTCTTCAACCCCCCGGTTAGCAACTCATGTCCTGTGCTTCCAAGCACTTGAAGGACGCTTGTTCAATGAGAAATATCTCCTTCCCCCTTCTAACATAGTAGCATAACGGGAGAGAAAAGGGGATTGCGTTTTATTAATAGCATGCAGGTTCCTGGTTGAGATTGAAGCTCCTTCAATGGATATGCAAAAAGTTCTGGAAATAAAATGAACAATTGTGACAGCCAAGAAAGATGGATGTTAAGTATTCACGAATAAACAGTTTCAAGTGCTTTTCTTTAGTTTTAAATTAGCTGGCGTAATTAATGAGTGACTTAAATTCCCTCTGCCCCTATGTACAAGACCCCAAGTGCTACAACTTCGGCCGCGCACAGCGCACTTGCGACATTAAAATTTTTCCTATGAAAAACCTTTGCATCTCCTTACCGGAAGGCAAATCATCTCCCACTAGACCACCCCTTTGGTGGTTTTTTTTTCACCACCCCTTTGGTGGTTTTTTTTTCTTAAAAAGAATTTCTCACTTGCACATTAAACAAATAAGCGAAAAGACAAAAAGATAATTAAATAAGAATCGGAGGTAATAGCATGATTTCTTTCGTATCACAAGGAGATGAAGTGATATTGACAGTTGCAAGGAGCAGCTCCTAATTTTGATCTCATATTTCTGATAATCGAAATAAGCTCTCCACATATATCAAATTACTTGCTAGTCCTACTCCCAATTGCTTGAATGTACGCGTAGTGGGATTATAAAGAGTTGTTTCAGAGCTTTTCCAATCCTGAACATTCACCAAAACATCACCGTCCACTAGAAATGCATGGAAGAATAACTCATCCCATGCTGCTGGAACTGGTCCGACAGTAAACAAATGTTGCCACGACGAGGGGACACCGTTACCATCCTGAGCATCAAATTCTCTTGCAACCCAGAGCTCAAAGTGACGTGCATCGTCTTCTGATGATTTACGTGTTACGGTTATTGCAAGAAACTCCATATACTTGCCAACATCGTACTCTTCCCATTTACGAACAGATTCACTATTAACATCCGTGTTTATAGGTGGTGGTGGTTCGACAAGCTTGAACACCTCAGTGCTAAAATCAAAGGAAAGGAGTACAAATCTAAATTCAGTATCAGACGGTCCAATGCTGGCTGGCCAATAGTGAACACCATTAAAGTATCCATCTGCAAAGATCCGATTCATGTGGAGAGAAGGCCAAGGGAATTCAAAACTCTTCCAAGAGTTGGCTTGAAGAGAATACATTTCACATATGAAATTTCTTTTCCAATTAGTTTCGTCTCCAACAGTCCAATCAGTTTCTCTAACAATCTTAAAGTCATACGACTTTGGATCAAATCCCATGCCAAGAAACCTACCAAAACGTTCCATGACAGTGACATTGTCTGGTTTATGAAGTCGGGGATGAGGAACAGCTTTAAATTCTCTAGTAGCTGGATTCCACAAGGCTAAGCGCTCCGCACGCATATGGAAAAGAACAACACCGTTCACAAGGTTAGAGCATAGAAGACTACTGAATAATTCTGGATCACTAGTGAAATATTGTGAACCATCCCTCTTTACATTTGGTGTTAAGCATTGAACCATATTCTCTAAATCTTTAGAGATCAAGTAGAATTCTGGGCCAAATGGATCATCAGAAAAGAGAGGTATGTTGCTTTTCTCTTTCATCAGCTTGGCAAATTGATACTGGTAATGCTTGGTGCAGAAGCTATTCTTATCAAGTAAAGAACACCATGGTTTACTAGCACATCTTAATTGCAATAATTGTCTCACTGTCAATCTACATAGTATTTGCTCCAATAGATCATCGGAAAATGTACTCGTTTCTTCCATCCTCTTAATAAACTGTGCTATTGAACATGCTAAACGTTTCTTTTTGTTCTCTTTTCGTCCTTGACATGACGTCCTAACATGCAAACCACAAAATGCCATTAGTCAATCTATTTAACAATATTATACAAGTTATATGTTATATGCTATCATTGAAATTAGCACTGACAAAAAATTTGTTCGACTTGAATATTCAAATATGTCTGATTCAGAAAAACCAAGTATGGTTACGAAGTTTTCATCCAAATTTTGAATTTGAATATAAAATTTCTTAATTTCTATCGTCCGAATCGGATTTTGACTTGAATCTAAACTTGAACTAATTATCTGATCCAAAAAATCGAATATTGACCATTAATTTCTCGTCCAAATTTTAATATTGTCTGATTTGTCCAATCAGAATTCGGCTAACTGAAATTATGTAGCATTCATCAAAATAAATCGTCAAATATAGCAACCATTACATATAACTTCAATTAAGACATCAATCAAATTTTTACGTCATGTAGGTCATCAATAAGAGGTTTCAAAGATGTTCATCCTTGCCAATGATAACAGCCATTATCTAATTAATATTACTATTAGGTAGCGGAAGTTAAATCCGAGAGTCCGAGACATGATGGGCAACGTAATGATCAGATCAATGGCCATTAATCCAATTCTTAATTTCTTTGGGCACTATATTTATTTTTATATTTTGAATTAATGAGTACATAATTTTAGCTATTTATGAAATCTAGGGCCAACATATGAAGGAAAATTAATAAGCATGCAATTTCAAATTTATAAGCATATTATTTTCGAAGTAATGAATTTCTAGTTAAAAGGCAAGATAAAATATTGTGAGCATATATAGTTCTAGGCAGAAAGTTATAGCGATTTGTCACTATACGGCAACCACTGTGATTGGGAACATTTAGAGGGTACATTTGTCAGGAGTCAATCTTAACCGTTCATTTTATCTTTTATGTTAAATCATTAAAATTGTGCTATAAGAATTATATAATGTGACTAAATATTAAAGAAAATTAATTTTAGAAGGGTATGTTTATTACTCTTGAATACCCATTGTATTAGAAAGAAAAACTGAAAAAATTCTAAAACAAAAAAGTAAAAGCATAATGTTAACATTCCATCATTGTTAAAGAAGACTACGAGAAGCCAACCGACGGCCATTGTTACTGACGAGCCATCGGAGACCATTGTTACTTGCGACGCCCCCCTTCTCTCTCTCTCCCCCCCTCTTTCAACCGCATAGCCACGACGTAAGCCCATTGCCATTATTATTCTTTGACGTTCCTCCATCTATGTCGTTTGTCCGCTGGTGGTGTCCATCATTCCAGCAACAGGGTGGATCGTTTGATGGTGGTGGACCACGACGTCCGGTGCATTGGGTGTAGACGGCAGCTGAGGTGGGGGCTTTGTAGGGTTTGGTCGTCGAAGAAGAAGCCAACGAATATAACTTCCTTTTTTTAAATTTCTACTGACAGAAATGTCTAACTATATTAAATGCGGCCCAATGCACCAGATTTCATCGTTTTCCACATCGCCAACCCACACTGTCGCCAAAACGATAGACACCATCACAAGACAAACAACACAAGGAGGACGTCGGAGAATAATAATGGCGATGGGCATGCGTCGTGGCCGGGGGATAGAGAGAAGGTGGGCGTTGCTAGTAACAATGGTCTTCAATGGCTTGCCGGCTACAATGGCCACCGGTTGGCTTCTCCGTAGTCTTCTTTAATAACAGTGAAGGAATGTTAACATTATGCTTTTACTTCTTTTTTTTTTCCAAAATTTTTTCAATTTTCCTTTCTAATGGGTATTCAAGAGTAATCAAACAAATCCTTATAAATTAATTTTCTTTAAGTTTACTCGCATCATATAATTCTTGTAACACATTTTTAATGATTTAATAAAAAAGATAAAACGAACGGTTAAGATTGACTTGCGACAAATGTATGCTTTAGATATTCCCAATTATTGTGGTTGTCGTATAGTAACAACCGCTATAACTGCACTCGTAGTTCTAGATTTGTAAATTTAAATGGGCAAAATTCACTAACTTGTTAACTGCATATTATCAACATCTTATAAGTTATTAACACTCAGCGAAGTATTTAATGTCCATGAAATTCTAATGTTTTTTTTGTAATCTTTTATTTTAAGGTTCATATATTGTACCTAGACACTATTCCTCTTCCTCCTGCCCCTCTTAACCCTAGTTTCATGTCCACTTCTTTCTTTTCTTTCATAGTTTGTTGGGGTTGGTACAAGCCTCACTATGGCTAATAGTATGCCCCGTTCACTTTGATTTATTCAATTGGTTTTAATATCTAAGCAATGTTGTTGTTTTCTTTTAATATATTTTTTTTCTTCTTGTGAGACTTAGGTCGGGTTTCTCTCCTTGTTGTGAGAGTTGAGGTTTCTCTTTCTAAAGTTTTTATTAATCCTCATCTGTTGTGCAAGTTATTTCTTTTGCCTATTCGTACAAGTTTTTATCAAGCGTTTATTGATTCAATTAGATGTTATTTTGTGGTTTATCAGTTTGTTTCATTGGGTTTGATTAAAAATAATTCAAAGTTAGATATGTTATGTCACATAGATTCCTGTTCTTTGAAGTTATATTATAGCTCATGGACATTCATGAAATACAATTTGAAGTCAATGAGCGCAACTTGTGGCTAGAATGATGCTATAAGTATAAAATCGATCAGAAGTATATTTACCATTAGCCTTTTCTATTTGGAGATTTGTTTTAATATTTTAGATTTATTCCTGTTAAAAAAGGACGCAAGAGCAGTATTAATTTTCATTTATTAACTTTTTTCCTATAAGAAGAAAAAGGTTCATATGCTATATATTATTGTTATTTATGAATATGTTTTATGATTATTTGATGAAATATTACATATATTTGATTTGCTATAGAAAAACAATAGTAATATTTATCAGATATTTGAATCTGTTGTTAAATGGATAAATATATGCAGTATAAGACAGAGACACATCTGTAAGCCTTATTATAAGCATTACATATGGTGAGTACTTGCAGTACATATAATGAATGTTCTTTTATACACATTGCATATATAATATAAACAACTTCATGAATGATTTTAAGGAAACAAGAAAAAGAAATCAAAAGCAAACCCCCAATATTAAAACACGTCATTAAATAGCTAACATTTAGATACTCCGATATTAGAAACATTAATTTTTAAATCTCAACTTTTTTGACTTAGGTTAATACCCTAAACGTTTCCTCATAATCTAATCCTAACGCAACAATTATAACCACCAACGCAAATCCTCCCTTTTTTTTTTTTCATTTTTTTAATAGAAACGACCACCAACACCCATCTCCCATTGCAACACCAGCGGACTGTCTGCTGAGTCCATTAGTGGCAATGTTGTGCTGGTGGAGACCCCTCCTTTTACTACTTTGAGTCTTTGAGCGGAGATTATGAAAGGCAAGGAAAAAAAAATAAATGGAAAATTCATCCATTTTCCAAAAAAGGCTTAATTTTAGATCTTTCACGTGTATCTCAAATCTGGTTTGTCATCCCAATCAGCTAATTCTTCTACGTACAGACAGTAATCTACGACAATTCTAATTTGCCTTATTGCTTCATTTGATCGCATTCTATTGAATCAAAAGTTGAATAGATTGAAAATCGACCATTTCACATCTTATCTTGTTCCACCCAATGAACAAATGGAACTAAATTTCCCGAATATGTTACATCTCCTCAACAAATAATTAACAAGAACTCACAAAATGTACAGTTGCAACATTTAAATGAACGATAACAATAAAGTTTTGAATGTACTTACCTAGAAAGAGAGAGTTCTGCATGGATTGAACATGCTTAATATTTTAATTTGGCGCATGAACGCTCTTCTAAGTCCTCCACAAATCGACAATAAAAAGAAAAGGAAAGAGCTTCAACGGTGGCATGTACATCTAAGTCTTAAGTTCCCTTCAAAGATGGGAGAGAAAAATAGGCAAAAAGGAAGATGGTCATCAAGAATTTCAATAGATAGAGGCTACAAACCTAGAAGTTATTATCGGCTTTGAAACATTGCTTCATCAATTTTGATCTATGAACAGCAAAAAATTGCTAATTAAAGAGAGCTTACGAGTTGTGCGCATTATTTGTTGGCATGTCTATTGTCTCTTCAAGTTACAAACAGGTTTTTACTATGTTAAACAACCATGTTTTTCACATAATTTTTTAATGGTGTCTCATAATTAGCTTTCTACTCTCTATGAGGTCCTGGTCTAATGATTAAAATTGAGACATTGGATACGTGTATTAAGTCCAAGCTTTAATTTCAGTATTTCACCCTCAATTGTCCTTTGCATCTCTTTCAAACCCACCCTCCAAAAAAAAATCAACTTCCTACTTATATAGTTGAGTTACCTGCCTACTAGAGAGCTCCAACATCTAATTAGTCTTTCCAAATAAAAGTTACATGTTTACACTTTCAAATAAAAGTTTAAATATATTGTTTTCTAAAAATATTTAAATTATTTATGTGCATCTTTAAGTTTTAAAAAAAAGACCCGAATACTCATAAGCGCACAAGGTGTTGTATACAGGGGAATATATGACTAGCATGTCTCATGGAGAACAGTTTTAATTTAAACTTTACTTTTCCCAATTAAACCAAATAATGATTCAGGAGAGGATTTCAATTATCAAATTAAATTTAAGAAACAAAAGAAAAATAAACAAGTTCAGAAAAGATAGAGGAAGCAAATCAGATAAAAATCTACGACTTTAGATTTCACCACCGAAATATTGAATTACTAACTTAAATGAAATTTCAATTAGTCTTTTGGTCAACCTAAACTACGAGCACTAGACCATAAATTAAAAAAGATGAATTATTCAATTATAATTTTAAGCACAGTTGCACAATATCATTGTAGCCTACAAGACCTAATACATAATTGAGATAACTAATTAAATGATTGAAATTAACATGAATAAAGAATAGTAATAATATGCATAAATAAGTTAGAAGCAAATAAAATCTCAAAATTATGCAGTATATGAGACAAAAATAACCCCAAAGAAAATTAATTAAATATTATTATTAGTTGTCAAAGATCCATCGTAGTCTTAGATTAGTAATTTAGCCGATCATAGTTAATGAAAACACCATGAAGTTGGTCTAACCATACTCCAAATTAGTGGTAAATTTCACTTCCTACGTTCAAACTTTAATATTTAATTATTCAAAACTATATAATTAAGCACAAACTCTCCAAATTGATTCACAAATGAGGTGAGAAGAGAAGCAACAAATGACTAACCAAACTTGTTTTCTTCCAAACTTCTAAACTCTTTCTTACAAAACAACTCTCTACTCACAAATGATTTTTGCTCTAACCTTGATGCTCCTTTCATAGTGTTCTCTAGTCTCTACACCCCATTGCTACCCTTTTGCTTTAATTGCCGGGCTGTTACCAGTCAAAGAGGATTAAGGTCTTGCTACTGTGCAGCTAGGTCATGCGGTGCAATTTACGTCTTCCGTTTGAACCACGTGCTAAATAATTCAGCAAACTGATTGTTGGAGCCTAGGAATTCACTGACTTGGGTTGCAGGGCTTAGTGGGCGTGTGTGAGAGAAAGACTGAGCTGGGGCGACGATAAGACGGAGAATGAGGGAGCTGTAAGCTGGGGCGGACTGCTGTGCTCATTCTAAATTTCTAATGCTCAGACTAGCCCACAGGCTGGGATGGAGAGGGGGAATGATGAGAGAAGTGAGCTGGGCTTCGCATGACTGTTGGGCTGGTACTGTACAAGGCCCATGCTGCTGGAAGGTGGCGCGGGGTGGAGAGAGGGATGAAGGCAGGAGGCTGGGCCGTGGACAACAAAACTGAACTGGGCTGGGTAATGGGCACTTGAGAAAACTGGGTCAACTTGATAAATTTTGTCCTCCCACGTTTCACCTGAAGATTATACAAAATATACAATATTTTCACATAAAACGCATCCCGAATACTTAAAAAGCAGTGTACAATGGAGAAAAATTACAAATAAAATTATGAGTTATCAACAGGAAACATCAAATTTTCGTTAGTAGAATGATGGTCGATTTGCAGTTGTTAGATTGTATTTCCATGAACACAATGTATTATACTTAGTACAGTATAAGTAAGCTTAATCACAGACAATTAGTCTCTGATTTTTCCGCAACATTTAATTAAAAGACACCCTAGCTAGGTTCAAATGTATGAAATTTAGGGATTTTAGGAACCCAAAGATCGAAAAAATGATCTTTAAATTTCAGAAAAAGGGAAACCCAGATGGATTGTAGCATAATGCAATGACATTGCAGAGTATAATCTAATTATCAACAGACACTTGATGTGAAAATTAAACCACTCACAATATGCTCTTCCATTCATATACTTGATTAAGGTTGTACTGATCAAGGAATATAATTTACTTTGCGGGTTATATAACATGACAAAAATTTGTCCAAATGAAACCTTGTTACTTGATATGTCTTCCTACCTATCCACAATTCCAAGAAAAAAGGATAAAACTCAAGAGCAAGATTGTTAGCGCAGTCACATATAGAGAGAACGCAGACAATTGACAGGAAGAGAGATAAATGGGGAGGAAGAAGGGGAAATAGTGGAAAATTTCTTCACGAAACAATGGGAAATCTCATTCAGAAATTTATTTTCCTTTTTTTTTATTGGAAAACAATTTCTCAAAACAAAAGATCATACTCTATCTTTGAAAGACACTTTGGTGCATTCATATATTGTATGTGGCAAATTTAATGTTTGGTCATTGATGTACTGGCAATGGTACCACCACAAACCTTTATTACTTAATTGATTCACCAAACGTCAACCCTAACTTTCGGCTTACTTTCCACCTGATCTAAACAAATTATAGATGCAGAGATACGCCTTATCCTCGTTCCATGTGTTTATGGTTACAATTTTAAATGGATGCTTGGGAGTAATCTTCCTTGTTGAACCTGAAGGGATTGCTATTAGTCATATGCTGTCCCATGTGTTTGATGTGTACTTGATGACAGAGTATGCTATGCAAGAGTCATGGATAAAAGCATGTCGATTATTTCCCACAAAGTCTTCCCTTTTACAACTCTAGGCCAGGGAGGTCGTTGAAATTGGTCTCACTATCTTGATTCACAAAAGATTAGCATATGGGAATGCGTGACAAAACAATTCTTGGCTCAATATGCTTATAATGCTAAATTAGCCACCACTCTTTGTTATTGGACCCTTCATACTGGCAAATAATTCCTATTCGGTTCGCCACAATCCTTGAAAAAGCCTAGAATGCTAGATATTGCGGCGAAATTTATTATACTTAGCCAACAGCTACGAGCAACTTACAATATGCCCAAGCATTTTATATGACTCGTTACGACTGTAAATATCGCAAGTGAATATAGTACCATAGAATTTAAAATAACACGATACACATTGCAATTTTTCTTTCACATTGAATAATGGTAGATATTATTGAAAAATTATGTGCATATATAGAGAGTTTATGTAATATTGTCGTAATATTCCCTGGTAGAACATATCTCTTGATGTACATGATTGAATCACTAAATATATTACCACTTGGTTTTAAAGTATAATCTCGTTTAGGCTTTTGTATATTACTTGGTTACTTTAGTGTCCAGTTGTTCTGAAATTTAAGATATGCTCAACAAATTAGGTGAATCCTTTTGATCCATATGTATCAGTAAATATGTACACAAAATTCAAGCACATTCTGCAATGTGATCAATAAGGTAGATTGCCACTAAAGCTTGTATGGTTGTCACTTAAACTCAAGGTTTAATTGATAAAGAAAACAAACTCTCCACATATATTGGACAGGTACATAATCCTACTCCCAATCTCTTGAATGTACGGGTAGTTAGACTGTAGAGCGCAGTCTCACAACCGCCTGTTATTGTAGCACTTACACCTTCTCCACCCTTAGCTGTGAACAACATATCACCGTCCAGAAATGCGGTGAACCATAATCCATCAAATGGTGGAAGTGGTCCAACTGTTAACAAATGCTGCCACGACGAGGATATCCCAAGACCTGCATCATCGAATTTGCTCATGATCCAAATCTCGAATAGAATCTCATTTTCTTGGGAGCCTTCTACCATAAAAACTACTGCAAGAAACTCCATATATTTGCTGATATTCCATTCCGGCTTAGGTCCATCCTGACAAGCCGGTGGTGGTGGATCAATGAGCTTGAAAACCTCTGTGGTAAAATTAAAGGTAAGAAACCAAATGCGGCGTGTGCTGCAGGTACTATTATCCATTTCGTTGGCTGTCCAATAATAAACACCGTTGAAATATCCATCCCAAGTAGCGTCATACATGATGAGAGAATCCCATGGTAAATCGACACTCTTCCAAGAGTTGGTTCTGAGCGAGTAAATTTCATTTATAGTAGTCGTTTCCCAGTCATCATCCTTTCTAACAAGCCAATCAATTTGTCTAACAATCTTAATGTCATGAGATTTTGGATCAAACCCCATGCCAATGAAGATACCCATACGTTCAATCACATTATCTGGTTTATGAGGGCGGGCACGAGGAAGAACTTTAAATTCCCTCCTAGCAGGATTCCATAAACCCAAATTCTCGTCTTCCCAATGAAGGAGAGCAACACCATTCACACCGCCCATGCAACAGAGAGTGTTGAACCATTCTCGATTATCAATGAAATAGGGTGCACTATCCCGATGTAGATTAGGAGTTAAGCATAAAACAACATTCTCAAATGCTTTAGAGACAAGGTAGAACTCAACTGGATCATCTTTGCCAAAAACTGATGGATGATCTGCAAAGAGTGCTACGCGACCTTGCTCTTTGAGCATGGCGTATTGAGCTAGGTAATGCTTCGTCATGAAGTTATGCTTATCAATCAAGGAATACCATGTTTTACCAACACATCTTAATTGCAAAAGTTGTCTTACTGTCAATCTCGCCAATATTTCCTCTAATACGTCTTCAGAAAAGGTGCTTCTTACTTCCATGGTTTTAATCTATCTATCTATCTATCTATAAAGCGTTGCAAACTTCACCTCCATTTTGCTTTAACTCCTTTTATCGTTTCGTGCGGGCTGATCTCTGTGTTTCCTAACATATCAAAGCGAAAATTGTAATTATATTTGCCAATGATCAACCAAATTAAAACTCAAACATTCGATCAATTGGTGCTTGACGTTACAAAAAAGAAAAAGATTCCATGTTAGAAAAGTATGAAATCTAATTGATCGAATAAATTGATCTTAACGTTCAACATTTTAATAAGTCTAACAAAATGATCCTATTTGATCGTTAAAGTTGTTAACGAAGCAAGAGGAGGGATTTAACAATACGATTTTGCACCTTCTCTGCATTTGTTTTTCTTGTCGAAATCAATCAATTCTTATCAGTAACTAGTACTATTTGATTTTGCGCACTTTATGTAATCCCTACAATTAAAAAAAACTGAACATATTTATAAAAATTTTCAACGTCAGTATATATTTTGAGCATGCGCTTACCAAAATGACCATATTCTGGATGAATTGAAGGTATAATTTGCAGAAAGAATGCTTCTCTCAGAATGATGGAAAAAGTAGTAGTAATTATGAGGAAAGCTAATGATAGGATATAAATTAAGTCCGAACTCCCCTTAAATTGTGGGAGAGAAAATAGGCAAAGGGCCGGAAACTAGTGACGAATGTCAAGAATATCATACCTGCCGATATCAGTAATTATAGGTTTTTGTTAAATTTGCCAATTTCGTCTCACACGAATTATGTTTTAAAAGAAGTTCTTGCTATTTATAGCAAATGGAGTGTAACAATTGCACCCATTGCCCTTTGACGATGCCAAATATAGACAATATTGCCACACTTAAATTCAAATTCTATAACGAGATTATTTATTCCCATAACTCTTATTAACACATATCCGTATGAAGTGGTTTCTTTGGGAACGAAAATGTTCACGGCACTCGTAAATACTACTGATATGACCCCATGGTTAGATTCTACAACTAGTTGACGAAGATTCTACCATAGTTGAAAAGAAAATAAGTTATAATTAATTTTGTTAATAACCGTTGTTTTACTTCCAAAACGACATCTCAACTGTTCCCTTCATACGAGGCTATCAACTATAGCAAGTAGTGTGTTACCGGCAGTTGTATCTTTTTTCCGCTAAACTAAAGCTCCAAGCTTTCCATTCTCTCTTGGTTATCCTCTCATCCATTTCTCTCTCACTACCGACTACAGCAAGTAGCGTGTTACCGACAGTTGCATCTTTTTCCCACTAAACTAAAACTCTCTCCTTGGATTATCAGAGCCGATGGTGCGTTTGACTAGGCGAAAAAGGAAGCTCGATGTAGAGCAATATGTGGACTCTGTGGAGTAAAATACGGGTGTACTTTTGATGGTGACTTGACACCTTGGTAAAGACTTCTGCTCAAGGGGGAGCTTGTGCGTTGATGTGGTTTGGAAGAGACTCACGTTTGAGGGGAGGATTTTTGGGAATGTCACACGAGTGAAGAGTCCCACATCAGGAGTTTGAAGAGAATGATCATGATATATAAGTCAAGTGGGTTACTCCTATTGTTAATTGGTTTTCGGATGAAACTTCACTTGGGCTTGTTGCCATAGACTTTGGTGAAGTGGGCTCCCTCATTGGATCTCCTCAACAAGAGGAATTGTAGTCTATTCAATGTTCAAATACGCAACTTGTTTGATTACATAGCTTTCATAGTAGGAGGAAGGAGAGACCTCTATAAGAGAGAGGGGCATACCTTGAGAAGAGGAAGGAAAAGGAAAACTGAAAAGCCTTCCTAGACATGGTTGGAACTTGGTAGAGAATTCATGACCAAAGATGGGAGCTGTAGGCATGGAAAATACAGGAATTCATGACAAAGACGAAGGTGCAGGCATGGCACATGCTTATAGTGATGAATAAGAATGGTAGTTTCTCTCATAGTGGTGAAACACCTCAAGAAACAATGATTGTCCCATAATCGCCAAAAGAAAGCACAACATGGACTGTAAAGATAAGGGAACATCCTCAGTACAATAGATAAGAAATTGAGCAATATAGAAAACAACCATCATTGCAACAATAATTAAAATTAAAATTCTCCCAAATCAAAACTTGATAAAACGGGGCAGGAAAGAGGGTGTTTCTTCCCTTAGATTGTGATTGTCTGATTCTGTAGAAGGATTAATTGAATAAGAATTAGGAAACTAAAAATGAAGGAAGTCAAATATTGATAAGTTTTTACTATATATTTCTTCTTTGTGTCTTTTGTCCGAAATTTACATAGCTGAAAAAGGCAAGTTTGGACTATTTTTTCAGCTTGTATTTTGCAGATTAAAGCAAAATATCACTCTAAACTTCCTCTGCTCTATTTATGTGGAGTAGTAGCGAGTCTATGTTTTTTAAAGCTAGGGTAAATTCGGAACTGGCCTCTTTGTAATTTTATAGTATAGAGATAAGACTGCTGCATCAGATCCTTCACACTCCATTTGGTGGCGAGATTTTCTGGGTATTGAATTTGGATTTGAATATGAGTCAGAATCATTTAAATTAGAAAGAAAACAGGTCTCCCATGGAGATGGCTGCCACTGAGCAGAAGGCTACAATAATTCTTTGATTACGACCAAGGTAGATTCTCAATTAGGAACTGGATCGATCAATCCAGAAAGAGAAAGACATGGTTGTTGGATATTTCAAGAGTTGGTTTTCCAACGGTTCTTATCCAGTTTGTTGGATAAATGTCTCATATTAACTCCTATCCTATCCTTTGTAGTGCCTCTTGGCATGGTGCCTTTTGGCATGGTACCTTTTCCTATTCTTTGTGGTGCTTCTTGGCATGATGCCTTTTGGCATGTTATAAAAGTCATGGATAAGGAGAAAAGAATAATGACAATAGGATATGATAACAAGATGGGAGTAAGGTGTGCAAAAACACATTCCTATGAGTCACTTTCCCATTGTTCAAACTCGAGAAAACATGAACATATACACTTGTCTATTAGTGTTTTATCCCGAAGCCTATTTGTGGTACACAACAAATAAGTCTTACGGAAAGTGATGTCGTTCACGACTCGTTGGTATATCCGGTAGCACAAAGTTGATATGAATCCCTTTCCCCAACAATAGTTGGGGGCGTCGCTAGTGCGGCTAGAGGAGCCTCTAGAGATACTGCCATGGTCAGCGACTATCGTATTTTTGTTTTTGTTTTTGGGATATATTTAAGCTTTAGAGAGATGGATGTCTAAAGGAGATAAACGAAATGGTTTAAACAGGTTGACAATTATCCTATCAAGGACCTTTTTTTTCCTGCGATTTGGAGAATTTAGCTTACAACTTCTAGCTCCTTACAACTTCTTACAGTTCCTTGCATCTTTAATTAGGCCCTGTTCTATTTCGCGTTTTTGATAATTTAGCTAAAAGCTTACATCTTCTTACAGCTCCTTACATCTTCTTATAGCTCCTTACATCTCTTTACATCTCATCATATCTTCTTACATCCCATATAGATTTTCTATAGCATTTATTTATTTTAATAACATAAATATGTATATTTTTTTAATTATGCTACCAATATACAAAATTTGTAAATATCTTATGAATACAACATTTACATAAACTTAAAAATATAATATAACGACGTAAACTATATTTGAGTTTTGATATGAATAATATATGTCATCATAGATGAAATAAGTGACCATACTTTTAAAATTATAATACAAAACTTTTGTTCATGTTTAAGTCTGAAGCATACATGAAAACTGTCAAACTGTATGCGGCGAAAGCATTACAGCTATTTCATTCCTAAGTATATCCATGTCAATTTTGTCGCTATCATTATACAATTGAACATTTGGTGATGATTCCAAATTGGGTTTCCTTGCTTAGATTGATATGCACTTGTTATGCAGAATAATAAAATTATTTAATATCATAATAAAAATTTTGTTTTTATTTTTATTTTTTTGGATTTTGGAAGGTAATTTTCAATGTTTGATTGTTTAATATGGCAATAAAATTTTCATATTTTAAGCATTGCTAATTAATGTTTTGAGGGTTTATTTATAAAGTTTCTTGGTAACAATATTGACCATACATTTATATTTAAAATTGCTTACTTAAAATAGGATTTTATTTTAAGAGTTGTATTCAATTTTGTCAAAAAAAATTGTTTTTTTTAATACTTTGCTTATTGGATCAAACTAATGTAAATATAAAAAATCACCTCAAGTGTACAAAATTTTATTGATAAAATTTATGGGGTTTAATATATTTTATTATTGTGTAATTAACTTACTTAATTGTTTATTTTCAATAATTTTAGCATTTTAATATTATTATTTCTCATCCAAAACATTCATTGTAAAACAAGCATATTTCGTTTCAATTATATTAAGAAATATTTTGTTTACTGATGGTATCAAATTTTAGTCATAAATATGACTAAAATATCATAATTGTCACAAATTATACTATAAAATTCTTCAATAATTCAACAAAGTCTTACATCTATCCCTACAGCTCCTTACATCTTTCTACATCTTCAATTCTTGCATCTTCTTACATCTTTTTATATCTTTTTATAGCTCCTTACAGCTTCTTACAACTCCTTACATTTTCTTACAGCTTACCACTGTATCTTATCGCAAAATAGAACAGGTCCTAAATTCTTACAACTTCTTACATCTTTTTACACTTCCTTATATCTTTTTACATCCCCTTACATCCCTTTATATATTTCTTTTTCATATTTAACTTGGCATCTATTTTTTTCTTATATTTATAGAAATATGTATATATCTTTTTATATCTTCCAACATCAAAAATCTTACAAATGTTTTTCTGAATATAATATATGTATAAACATAAAAATAGAATTTAACAATATGAATTAATATTTAAGTTTCGAGATTAAGTATATATGCCATTATAGAGAAAATAAGTCAAGTTGTTTTAAAATTATAATATACAAATCACATTTATCTTTAAGTTTTGACATAAATCATATATGAAAATAGTTAAACTGTAGGTGACAAAAATATTTAACTTATTTCATCCATAAGTTTGTCCATGACAACTTGGCTCCTATCATCATACAATTGAATATTAGGTTGAATTTAATTCCAAAATGTTTAATTAAGTAGGATTTTATTTTTAGGGTTATTTTTTTAATTTGCTTATGGGGAAGTGAAACTAGTTAACACCAAAAAGCCACATCAAGTGTAGAACATATTAGATTCTACATATTTGTCTGCTCGAATTTATCTTATTGTTATTTAGTTGACTTGTTTAAAGGTTTATTTTTATTAATTATGCCATTTTAATATTATTTTTATCATCTAAAATGATAATTGTAGAAAAATGTATATTTTTTTCTAGAATGTTCAAATTTAATTTGTTTATAATTTTATAAATTATAATATTAGTATTACACGTAATTTAGTTTCATGAAATAATTTTTTTCATAATTAATACATCAAATGCCAACAAATTATGCATACATATCTAACAATTATACTATACAACTTTTTAATAATTCAACAACTCTTTACTTCTATCCTTAGAGATTCTTACAACTTCTTACAGTTCCTTACATCTTTTATAACTTTTTACATTATCTTACAGTATTTTTATAGTTCTCGCAACTTCTTACAGTTTCTTACATTTTCTTACAACTCAAATTTTCTTATATTTACAACTGCATCTTATCGCGAAAAAAAAATCGGCCCCAAAAAGTCTAACTTTTTACATTATCTTACAGCCTCTTTATAGTTCTTGTAGTTTATTACAGTTTATTATATTTTTTTACAACTCTTTATGTTTTTTTATATTTGCAAATATATTTTAAAGTGAAAAATAATAGGCCCCCAAAAGTATAGACTTTGATCCAACAAAAATCAAAGGTAGAGATTTGTCAATTATAATAGTTGAAAAAAATTTCAATTACGGGAGTCTTAAAAAAAAAAATTGAATAGAATGACGCAAAAGTGGCTTGGCGGTGTTGTACAAAACCAAATGGGTTTGCTCTCGGAGCAACTGTAACTGCCGACCTATTAAGGCATGCAGGTGGGGCCCAGGTCCCACAAAAAGTGGCACTTGGTCTTGCCAGCCAGCGCAGGAGAAACGAGGGTAGGCATGCGGTAGGCTTTGTAGTCCGGTCCCCCCCCCCTCATTCCGTTTTTTTGGGTTTTTTTTTTAATTTTTTTTTGTTTTTTTCCTTTTTTTTGGCTGAAAAAGTTATTTGGATAGTTATAAGAAAAAGATTGCGTATTATAAAGTGGCTCCCTAAAAAATATTTTATTGGATGATTTAAGTTGAAGTTCCATTGGTTGAAGAAGTGATAAAATATAACTTCCAAATTAGTGGAAGTGTGGAACTTTTGCTACTGTGACAAGTTTGAGTTTCAGTTTTTGAAACTCAGTGAGAATGCTCTTAACTACTGTTCTCTTGCATAATAGCAGTACGACATTTACAATTAGGATCGAACTAAACAAGATTAATTATTAAAATTCGCGTACAAAAAAAGTTCTCCCTAAAGAGCCATATGAATCATGTTAACGATTAGTGTCCATTACGTGATTGCTGACCGATATGAATAATACATAACATTTGACCATTTCTAATATGTCCAAAATTTATATTGCAAAAAGGTAAGTTTGGATTGTTTTTTTAGTTTGGGTTGTGCGGACTAAAGAAAAATATCTCTTTAAATTTTCTATACTCTGTTTGTGTAGAGTAGTAGATAGTCTACGGTTTTTAAATATAGAGTCAATTAGAACTACTCTTTATAATTTTGCAATTTATGAATAAAATTACTACATCATACTCCCCACATTCCGTTTAATGATGGAATTTTTGAAGTATTAAATCTGTATTGGGATTTCGATTTAGCTACTTCTAATAATTTGATATTGAGATGACAAACTATATCAATGACACATGTTATAAAGGGAGGTTTTCACGGGGGGAGGTCACACATAGACGTTAACTACTCCTTTCGAAATAGTAACCAAAAAGATTGTAATTAAAAACATATATTCTGAAAATAAAAATACTAACATATTTGAACAATTTACGAGTAGTTTCTAATAGATATTCTCCAAATATCTGCATAATTTAGATGCTCATGTCAGTTGTCTAAAATTTCATACAATTTCTTATTTTTTTTCCATTTTCTTCTATTCTATTTTTGAAGTTTTTGTATTTTTCTACTTAAAGTAAATTGGACATCCCC
>JACYFF010002017.1:59266415-59384733 GCA_017589665.1 Selenicereus undatus
AAAAGAACTACTAGAAATAAGACATACCATGTGATACGCACAGAAGAGTTGCTTTGGCAAAGGTAAACATTTCACACAACCCTACAATACTCAAGAGCACCTATGAACGCAAAAATGTGGACGCTAGATAAAACAATTGAAATGCAAATTAAGGGCCAATAACAAATCTTCATGCCTCACAAATGAACAACTGCATTACCTCTGTTTCAGGACAACCCATGAGCTCTGTTTCAAAACAAACTTGCCATGCTCATGTAGTAGAACATACCATGATCCAAACTTTCTACTGAATACAAAACCGAGATGAGGAGCGTACAATTTTATCACCTTCCTATTGGGCAAAATTCCGAATCATTTGAGGAAGATTTTTATTCCATGTGTCAGAAGCCTTCTTGAAAGATTTGGTATGCATCCTTGAACATACAATCATCCTAAAATAATTTTCATTTAATTAAAATTGAGCCACTATTAACCTATAAAGGGTAGAGCTCACTAAAGAGAGCAAGACATTGTTATGTATCGTCTTGTTCGATTGTACATAAATGGGTATTGATAAATCGAACAATGCATATAATAAGATTGAGTGAGTTTGCAACCTTGAACCAATTGATCATACTGAATAAAGCAACTCGTTGACTTACATACATATTGAAGACCAATTTTATTTTGTCATGTGGTACAATATCTACTTTCATATTCAAACTTGGCCATTCATGTGTGGGCTAGTAATTAACAAGATCCAACTTACTTCACACTAATAACCATACTCACCAATAACCATATTGGCCAACATGGAGTGTAAAACTTGGTCTAATATTATGTTAGATTTTAGATTGACTTGGGAAAAACCTAATGATGATCTCATCCTAGCCACATTAGCAAAGGGCCCCCATCTGTTGTATGACACACTGAGGAAAAAGCCTGAGTGTTTGATGAACCTCTATTTGTACCGTATTTAAGCCCGTGTTTGACTCGATCTCTCCTATATTTGCATGCCTTATCACGTCAGAGAAGGGTCAAATCGACCTCTTACGCATATATTTCAATCATATGACGTCTTTCAGTAATTTCAGAAATTTTATTGAAGGAACTGAAAGACAGTTAATATTTGGCAGAAAGAGGTGCTAAGAAGGGAGAAAAGCCGCGAAAAAGCGTTGTACGGAAGCCCCACGAAACCGGACCCACGGAGCATAGCCGACCCACCAGAACCGGCACACTTGGTAGGGGCGCCAAGTGGCACGGCCTGACCGTGCCATGTGGCACAGTTGGGCCGTGCCACTTCTGCCTGTCCTGGGTAGTTCGGGCAGACTTTTGGCGCGGTCACCCTGTGCCCCTGGGCACGACCGTGCTGCTCCCGTTCCACGTCGCGACTTAAATCTTCCTTCGGGGCTGCTTTGAACATTATTCAGTTTTTATTCAGTTCTCTCTTTTCGCAGACGCTTTAGGCGATTTTTAGGTTTAATATTTGGGTTTCTGGTTTTCATTGATTTGTATTGAATTCGTTGGGGTCGAAGTTCGATCTACCTTTCAGCAGAATCAATTCAAGTTTGTTTTCCCGGTTCCTTCTCTTCTCTTTATTGTTATTTTAGGTTTTTGCGAATTGAATGTTGTTTGGTAGAATTGAGATTTTGGTTGTTGATTGTGAAGTGATGTGTGGCTAAATCCTTCAATTTAGATTGGGATTGACGCCGAATATGTGTAGTTAAATCTTGTACTGGCCCAATTCATGCTTCCCTTTTGTTTTGGAATTATGAATTCTGCTACGCATGCCAACTGCTCGATGAAATGCTCGAAAGAACATTCATCCTTTTTATTTGGGGTTTAGGGGAATGTTGAGAGACGAAACCTTTACCTAGTGCGTCTTAGTAGACAATTAGGTTTTTAACATGAAAATAGTTAAGATTTTAATTGGGATTTGAGATTGTGAATCTTGTAATCCTTCGATCTTTAGTCTCATGAAAATAGGCGACTATGGTTCTAGGATTAGTCTTCGACCCTTGAGAGAGGGAGGAGATGGGCTTAATTGACAATTTATCCATTCATGATGCATGCTTGGGAGATGTTTGGTAGGGCTAGTAATTGATTCACTAGCATATTTGTGCTGTTAATTCCAACCTAGGTATTTACTCTTCTGCTGTTTATTCCATCTTTTAGTTGTTATTGTCTCCCTTAGTTTAGTTCCAAAACCTTAATTGTGACGGCCTAACTTGAGTAGTCTAATTAGTTTTGCTAGTTGAAGCTAAGCTCCCTATGGATTCGACCTGTACTTGCCGGTTGCTAGCTACAGCTGCACCGTGCACTTGCGGTAAATTAAAACGATAACCGTGTTACCACTTGAGGATGGAGGCAAAAGTCTTTTCATCCTGAAATTATCTTTTCATTCTGAAATTAGCCCCAAGAATATATAGATATCCTGAAATTATCTTTTCATCTTTGCTATAACCCCCCTATAAATACTCACCTAACCTAGAAAAGGCATTATGACTTCACACACTTATAGACCCTAACGATGCCAACTGTTAGAGCAATATCCCCCATACAAAGATCTAATCCTTACTCCAAAGATCCAGTCTTTTTTTTCCCTCCTCAGATGAACTTTTTCCTTTTGGGAATCTGACTTGATCCTCGGAGGGACTTTCCTTAGGCACAATACCCAGGGATTACCTTTTTTGCAGGAAAGGAGGGCAGAGGGGGATCGATATGAGGGCGCCTACCAACATGTAATCCAACTTTGTTGCCACCTAATCAACTCTAAAACTTTGTGCGGAAATAGATTGACACTGTTCGTGGGGAAAACAATGGTGATCAATAGTAGTCAACAACGCAACTCGCGCTAAGACCAAGCATGATAAAAACCCAATGACAGATCCAACAAAGGTCTAGAAAGCCACTCCTATCGTAGCCCTCGAGCAACACCACACTATGGGCCGCTCAAGCAGGAAGTGTATAAAACAATCGATGGCCTGAAGAAGTTTATGTCAACCATGATTGACACACTCATGCAATAGGTCACTGTACAAGTCAAGAAGATCGTGGAAGGGGCCAGCTTTGCGCTCCCTTTCTTGGCATTTTACTATGATTCGATTGCCAGGCATAAGAGCGGGTAACACCATCCCAAGCAAAAAGATGAGATACTCCACCTCATGGCGACGTTTGGCTTGAGGCTATTGAACAACCATGCGGGTTGCACCAAGAGCACGAGGGAGGGGTGGATATTGTACAGATCTTATGAGCCAAGTGAGCCTTCCAGAAGGCCAATGAGAACATAGCGCTCTCTCGGTCCACATCCACTTATTACGCTACCCATTTGAGGCGTTCAGCCTGGTTTGAAAGTAGGAAGACACTTTAGGCCTCTAAGACAGGACCATTGGAGAGACGTTTACTATCACATGAAGAGAAGAGGCCAGATCCTGAAATGGTAAGTGACATGGGAGTGAACCTGAAGCCCAGAGCTGCCGGATAGTAGGTACGATCGAGAGGTGGATGTGAGATATGCGCAGAGGTCATGGCGGAGTCCACCGAAGTAGGAAGGGTATGCTAAGAGCCCTTTGGTTGTCGAGATTAGACGAAGGTTGTCCACATTCGTTAGAATCTAGGGCATGACCGTTCACCCTTGAGTATCTTCCTTCATGCCCCCTAGCTGCAAGATCAAAGGTGCTCCACGACCACAGAGGGTTAAAGTCCGAAGCCTGGAGCTATATCATATAACTACAGACACGGTGGAGCACCTTGGGGTGCATAAAACTCAAATGTACGTATAAGATGTAGACGATGCGACGTTTCCCACCACGGTGAAAGGAATTGCCTAGAAGTGATTCAGCGGGCCTCCGTTAGGCAATATCACATGTTTCCAAGAGTAGTGCGATCTCTTCATAAGTCAATTCATTGTAAGCCGCAAAAGAGAGGAGAATGAGTATATACTTCTCAAAGATCAAGTAATGAAAGAATAAGTCCTTGGCTGAGTTTGTGAAGAGGTTTCAACAGGAGGTTGTCCTTATCCATGACCTAGAGGACAGTGTAGCATAGACCTCCTTCTTGTATCGAGTTCAAAGCGGGAGGTTCAAATTTCTATTGGCTGAGTAGAAAGAAACCACTATTGTAGAAGCCTTTAAATAGGCAACAAATGTAATTATAGCCACCAAGATTTGTGCGGAGACTGACGATGGCCAAGGAGGACATAGGGTTGAAGAAAAAAAGCAATCATGGTTAGAAAGAAGGAAGAAGAATGAAGCCTTGCTTTAACGTAGATCTTTGAAGTATCTTTATGGGGTTCAAGGGATACCCCATGTTAAGGAAGCCAGAACCCATGAGTAGAACGGACACACTATGTTGAGGTACAGGGAGGCGAAGAAGGCCCTCTATGCGTGAGTGAATAACAGTCAGATAGACTACATCCTCAAGAGAAATGCAAGAGGTCTACAAAAGGGAAAGCCCAAGTCTAGGAAAGTCCACAAAGGTAGCTGCCACCATCGCAAGGGGAGATGTGAGGGCATCTCTCATGCAATGTGGAAGGCCCAGATGCAGTAGGGACCAAATGATAATCGTGGAAAGGGGAACGTCCATGAAAGTGCTGACTATGACTTTCAGCATAGCGAACTTTCATGGTCTCATCACCTCACATGATGATCCACTTGAGGTGGAGCTAAGGATAGTAAGTGCCCTCGTTCAGAGGATCTTGATTGACATTAGAAGCTTGACCAACATCATTATTTAGGAATCCCTCAAATGAGTCATATACCTAGGGTGGGATATCACACCCCTCATAAACCCTATCCTAGGATTCGAGGAGCAAGTAGTGAACTCTATCAGAATCATTCGGCTACTCGTACATTTTGGGCACAACACTAAGGCAAAGAACTTGGGGGTGGACTTCTTGGTGGTTAACATGCCCACGGCCAACAATGTCATCAATAGAAGTCCGACCTTACAAAAAATCAAAATAGTTATCATTCCATACCTCCTATAGATTCAGTATAAGCTAGATGATGAAAGTATGGGAAAACTATGTAGTGATTAGCAGATGGGGTAGGAATGCTACCTGGTTAGGCAAGTTAGCATCAAGCCGCTGGTGAAGTAAAGGGGTGCTCGAAGGCAGCACCCCCGATCCTAAGGTAAAGAAAGCACGGCTCGAACCACCAGCAACCGCCGAAGCTCAGGCCATATGCGCTAAGACAACGGATGATCAAGGACGACTGCGGTTGGAAGTTATGGATGGCGACTCAAGGATGTTTTTGCTTTCAGCCTGATCAAATGCCAAACCTAGACCTAGTTTATCAAGCATCGTCTAAATGTCGATCCAGCCCATAAGCCCATGTGCAGAAGAAGAAACAAATGGGTGGGGAAACGGTGTACGACAAAGTTCAGAGTTGCAGGATACAAGGTTTATTCGAGAATGCTAGTACCCTAAATGGATATCAAATATGGTGCTATTGAAGAAACTCAATAGGGCATGGTGAATGTGTGTTGACTTCATAGATCTTAACAAGGCTTTGCCAGAAGATAGACACCCCTTTCCCAAAAATTGACACACTTGTGGACTCTACAACCGTCCATGCAATGTTGAGCTTCAAGGATGCTTTCTCCAGCTACCATTAGATCCCCTTGTATTCGGACGATGAGGAAAAAACTGCTTTCATCATAGAGAAGGGGCTATATTACTACAAAGTCATGCCATTCAAAGTAAAAAATACAGGGGAAATGTACTAGTTAGAGGTGAACAATGTATTTGAGCACAACTTCAGCAAAAAACATGGAAGTTTATGTAAATGAAACGATAGTCAAAATCAAGGAGGATGTCGCGTATACAACCAACTTACATGAGACATTTGTAGTCCTCCATGGCTATGGGATAAAATGTAATCCCAAGAATCGTGTGTTGGGACTGAGGTCTGGTAGGTTCTCGGGGTTTACCTTGACCTTTATTCGATGGAGAAAGCAATCCTGAACCTAAGGAGTAAGTAATTGTGGAATGAAGGCTAATGCGGACACAGTGTAGACCATCCTTGACATGAAGCCTCCAAGGAATGTCTAGGAGGTACAACAAGTTGTGTGGCTATGCTAGGGCACTTCATATCCAAATATGCGGATAAATACCAGCCTTCCTTCTAAGTGCTTAAGAGGTGTGCAACATTAAGTCGAACCACAAGGCAGACACAACATTCTTGTCGTTGAAGGAGTACTTGTCCTGCCTACCTAAGATTGCCAACCTGGTCCAAGTCGAGCCTTTGCTCTTATACTTAGCCATCTTCGAGTAGGTAGTGACTGTAGTCCTAGCGGCAGAGAGAGAAAGGAAATAGATTCCCGTATTTTTTGTGAGCCACGTGCTCACGAGGGTAGAACTGAAATACTCCCTAATCGAGAGGTTTACATCTTGGTTTTGGCAAGTAGGAAGCTTTGCTCGAACTTTGAATTCCATAAGGTGACAACTGTAACAGACCAAACTTTGAAGAATGTCTTAGAAAAACACGATGCATTAGAAAGGTTACTAAAATGGGCGATCAAACTCGTTCACTACAGGATAGAGTTTGATGCCCTGTGTGCAATCAAGGCCTAGGCCTTGGCTAATTTCCTACCTGAGAACGCCAACACGGATGTACAACACTCGCCAAGTGAGAATGTTTGGAGCCTCTATGCAGATGATTCCTTAACAAAAGATGGTAACGAAGTTGAGCTAATTATAGACACTTGTGAAAGTGAGAAGCAAGAACACACCCTCAAGTTCTTGCTTAAGGCCTCCAATAACGGCGCAGATATGAAGCCTTAAAACAGGCATTGAACTATGCTACACAGTTAGGCCCAACTCTATCCAAGCATATTCAGACTCTCAGCTGGTCGTTAGTCAACTCAATGGGGAATATGAAACCAAGGATGAAATGATTGTGGCATATGTTCGGTAGGCGCACGAGGCGACTAGCCTTTTGAGGCAATTCAAAACCAATCAATTCTGTGATCTGAAAAATGCCAAGTTAATGCTTTGCCCTAGCTAGCCAGCTTATCGGCGGACAACAACCACAATAGAATTAAGTGGGAGACGTTACTTAAGCAAAGCATAGACCTTCACAAAGTCATTTTGCTGGATAGAAGTTCCACTTAGACGAGGCCCATCACCGTGTAGCTAACTAATGGGACCCTTCCTCCTGACCCGAAAAAGGCAGTGCAAATGAAAAAGAGAGCCGGGTGGGTCATTTTGTATGATGGGATCCTTTACAAGCGATCATATACTCACTCACTCCTACGATTCATTATGCCCGAAACTAGGGGAAGGAATCTTGAAAGAAATCCATGTAGAAGTCTATGACGCTTCATATACTCACTCGTAATCATGACCCTTTGGACTGAATACTATTGGCCATCCCTAAGAGAAGACGTCATGACCTTGGCTAAAAAAATTGATAAGTGTTAGAAGTTCTTATATGTTCAAAGATAACTCACTGGACCCTATCTTGACCCCTCAGTCGTTTGCCAAATAGGGCAAGAATATACTTGGGCGGTTCACCAAGGCAACAAGTCGGTGTAAATTGACTACTTTATAAAATGGGTTGAGGTTGAGGATATTACATCAATCACGGCCAACGAGGTAAGGAAGTTCATATGGAAGAACATTACTAGAAGATTCAGCCTTGAGCAATGATCCTTGATAATGGTTAGCATTTTGGCAATGATAAGATCAAAGAATACCTCAAGCACTACGATTGTCAAGCTCGCTTCACCATCGTTGCAATCTGCGGACCAATGGTTAGGCTAGAGTAGCAAATAAGGTCATTCTGTCGGGCCTACAGAAAAAATTGTATGATGTGAAGGGAAATGGGTTGATGAGATGCTGGGTATACTATGGTTCATGTGAACGACTAAGAAAACTATTACGGGAGAAACTCCTTTATTGTTGGTATATGTATATGAGGTCGTCTTTCTAATAGAAGTGGTCATCCACACCTTTTGCCTAACTATATTTTAGGAGGAACTAAAGAACTTGACCCTGAGGAAGGCCTTTGACATGCCGCCTTCGGTCTGAGGAGATACCTACCTACGGGAGGCACTTTACAAACTAAGGATGATACGACTCCATAACAGAAAATTTAAAAAATAGCCCTCGATGGTAAGTGATATAGTCTTAAGGAAGAAGGAAGCCATAGCTATAGCAAATAAGAATGGTAAGCTAATCGCCAAGTGAGAAGGACTGTACACCATTCAGCACGAAGTCCACCTTGGGGATGTACAGGCTCATAACATTTCAAGGTAACGAAATCCCACGGACATGGCATAGTGATACTGTAACAAAGTACTTCCTTTAAACATAGACATAACATTCTTCCCTCCCCCATTTTATTTTATACACCTCAATAATTATTAAAGGAACCATATATAGAGTTTTTCGCAGTTAATGAATGAACACTTTTGGTGTTAAAGTTTTGCTTGTTGTTAAGTTTGGGGTGAAGGGGATGGCTACAACAGCCATAAACAAAAATGCATAAACCATGAAACAAAAACTTAACAACAAGCACACAAATCAACAATGTAGGATGTGAAAAGTAGGAGACTTTTAGTTAAAAGTTCTGAGCATAAAAACCTTCAAGGCTGACTCACAAAGCAATCAAGGGATGCGAAGAGAGAAAAGCAAAAGGCTAATTAATAAGCGTTGTCATGGTCATTAAGGTTGTTGTCCCCTCCTTGTAGTGGCACTATGCTATTTGGGTCGACTTGGTGTTCATTTGCCAATTCTTCGACTTGGTCATCATCCCTAGCCTGTTCACACTGAAGCAACACCTAGTCAAGATCTTGACTGGACATTTAGGCACAGTGGTGATACTTGACATTTTTGACCCATGCCTTAAAGTTCCTTATTTTTTCCTTAAAGCAAGGGGAGAGAAACTCGACGAGCTCACAAAAGAAGTTGATTTGTTTATTGTCTCGTGCTTATTCCCATGACACTTGGTTGCCTTTGCTTATTCTGTTACGACCATCTTCTTGGCCTCCTCCACTTTTCCAGGCAATCGGAACATTGGTGAAGGTCCTTCCTCTCATTCTCCCATTCGTTTTTCAGCTCCTCTTGGTATTTCTTGTGCTTAGAGGAGGAATGTTCGACTTTCTTCTTCTCACTCTTAAGGATGTTGATCTTCTCTTTCAAATGAGCGATAGCTGGTGCTATCCTCATAACCTTTATAGCGCAAGAAAAGTCCTGAGGAGACCGCCCCAAGAAAGGTGAAGATTGCCTCAACCATGACCACCTGATGTTCGGTAACTAGCGGAGCATCAAGAAAGGTCGAGGGGGCAATGTACCATGATCGGGTGAGCCTATCCACCAATTCCGACTTGATATGAGGGTCCACTTTCCCAGAGCACGACCTCAGTGAAACTCAAGGGTGATTCCGTGATGACCTATTAATGGGTCATCTAGCAACTCTCTTGAGAGTTGCTACGAGGGGACGACCTCAGTATCCCTTCTGGGCTTACCCGATGAAGAGCAAGCGAAGGTACAACCTTTTCAGTAGACCTTCTAGTGTACGTAGCCTTATCAATCGACCCCTAATGAGGGGATGGCTACTCAAGGCACTGACACTTCTTAACCACACTGGGGAGTACGCTGATGGTGAGGATGTGAGGGCATTTGGTACTTAGAAAAACTTCATCCAACATACAAAGAGGAAGATGCAGCAGTTTTTGGGGTTGAGATAAGGTAAAGAAGAAAAATGGGACTGAACGACTAACCTTGGAGGCTTGAACCTCAACTCGACGACGTTGCTTCTCCTTAGCTTGGGAGTCCTTTGCCCCCTTAGATCTCCTCGAGGGTGGCATCCATAAATTTTAGCCGCATTTGCAAAGGAGAAATGAGAGTCAGGTCATCCCAACAATGAAGTATGGAATAAAAGATGGACGATACCCTTGGAAAGATCCTTTATGGTTAATAATTTCGTGGCTGCCAAGAAAAAAGCATTTTTGAAGTGCTCTAACTTAGGAAACTAGTTCAATAGCTCCTTATCATTAGATCTGAAACTTCGTCATTGGGGCTCCTTCCTGTTCTTCTTTTTCAACATCGGGACATTTCAATATTCGAAGATGGGTTTTGAAGACTTCAAGCTGAGGGACTGAGGGCTTCTATTTAGAAATTTCTTGCTCTAAGGGATGATAGCAACAAAAGGTGGATGGTTCTCCCTTTGCCTACCTTGGATAGAAGTCAGGGGAAGAAAATAAATTGTTGTGCTTTCCAAGGTACAAGGTTCATCCAATGTGTTGCACATGGTAGAGTGAGACAGGTCCAGCAGAAACCCTAAATTGAACAGTCAGGAAAAGCACGTCTCTCAGGCAGTCTGCTACACACTCAGGTCATCCCTTATGCGTTCAACCCTAAGTGGTTAGGTCTGCTAAGCACGACCCTCAAGTCATCTACTTTTCTGTTATGGCCTAAGGGCTAGGTCTGCTACACCTTTAGCGTCCAAGGGGCTAAGGTCCGCTGAGCACGGCTCTCAGGTCACCTACTACACGTTTAGTCCCCAAGGGGTTGATAAGTGGAGCTCAGGTCATCCGCCATACTTTAAGCCCCCAAATGGCTATAAGTCTTGGGGGAACACTATCAAAATCATGGTACACTACTGACAAAAAGAAAATACAAAAGTAAAACAAGAACATAAAATTCAACAAAGTTTGTTTCATTGCATTCATCATGAGGAGCACACACACAAAAAAAGAAGAAGAAGAAGAAGATGAAGAAGAAAGATAGAAAGAATAAAAATCATGGCCAGGGCATAGCATAAACCTTAGGCCCACCATCAGCGGACGCAACCGAGGTGTAACTCGAACAATGGTCTCATCAAGTGCAGCTGTAGGTGCTACCGTCTGGGGCTGGCAAGCAGACAACGATTGTAACTTATGAATGTCAAAAACATGCCTCAAACAAGTGCCATTTGAGGTCTTCCAAGGTTGACTTTAGCACCTCAACCACACTCCTCGCTAGGATGCCCAGATCCAGCGCATCATTTATCACCATGACATAGAAAGTCGCTTGTAGGACCTCTGGGATCCTAACCTTTTGGGCTATCTCTGCTGTATTTTCTTTATCAAAGGACGGGCATGCTCCTTAATAGTTAGAAGGTAACAATCTTGGAAGGGGGAAGGGCACACTCCCATTTATCTTCCAGAAATTGAATTCTTCCCATATGTGGACTGCCATCTTCGACGTATTAAACTAAGTAGGGAGAACCATGGTCTCAACTAGAGGCTCTTTTGGAGGTCAAAAGGAGGTAAAAATGAAAGATTTACTCCACTCGCCAAGTCAACTTATACAGGGTGAGGCTCCTCGATAAAGTGGACTAGCATTAAATGACCCAAGAATAGTCAAATCGCCATAAGAGTAATAATTGACATCAGAGTGCGAACCATTTGTGTCGGAGAATTCACAAACCCCTAAACAAACTAAACTGATCAAGGTAAGTGAGGATGTCTAATTCACATTCTACTTGTATCACCTCTTTGAAGTCGCACAAGTAAAATGTGAAGGGCTGAATGTTTTAGGAAAAATCCATTGATGACCTAATCCTAGCCACATCAGCAGAGGGCCCCTTTCCATCATCATATGACACGAAAAGGAAGAAGCCCAAATGTTAGCACTCAAAAATTGAGGAAAAAGGTGCAACTCATATTAGGTCGAAGGATATATAGATCTCTTGAAATTACCGTTTACCCCTGTTGCTCTTGCAGTCTTAACCACAAGTACATGACATAGTTGCAGCTAACAACTAGAAAGTAAAGGTCAAAACCACGATGAACTTGTTTTCAAGTACCAGAACTAATCAAATTACTCAATCTAGGCATAATAGATTTTGGATTTGAGTTAACTACTACGAGTATGATAAACAATCAGGAACGTAACTTCCAAAATCAGATAATTAAAACGCTCACGTTGGAATTGATAGTACAATTCTTCTAACAAATAAATTACTAATCCCATGAAACTTTTTCAAGTAAGCAATCATGAATGGATAGATTGACAATTAGGCCTATCCTCTTCCTCTTTTAGGGGTTGAAGACTAATGCTAAGACTATAGCCACCTTTTCTCATGGGACTAAAAGTCAAAGGACTATAAGATAAACAATCTCAAATCCCAATTAGTATCTTAATTATTTTCATATTCAACCCTAATCGTCTACTAAGTCACACTAGGTGAAGGTTCCGTATTTCAAGGTTCCCCTAAACCCGAATAAAAATATATGTACAATCTTTCAAGCAATTTATCGAACATGTGGAGAGCAAAGTAGAATTCAATAATGCAAGCTGAAACGAGTAAGATTGGGGCTAATTCATAATTAGCTAAGCATAATCGATATTAATCCTAACCCTAGCTTAGAGATTTAGCCACTAAAAATGATAGAAATTGCAAGGCAATCATCACCAAACATCATATCCAACAACTACTAGGAATTGAAATAACAATAATAAGGAGAGAGAGATCAAAAACAAACTCAGGAACTCATAAATTAAATGAATAAGAATCTTCAAATCCACAATCGTAATTCTCCAAAACACAAAGGTATTGAAATGCTTAAGTACACCTAGCCCCTACTTTCAAAGCTAAAAGAAAGAGATATAAAAGATGATGTCTCTCGTCCTAGAAACATTACATTTAAATAAAATTTATGTTGGCCGAGGAGTAGGGATGCATAGCCGTGCAACATTTCTAAATGAGCACATGCACGTGCGTGCAACTATGCATGACCTATCGTGTAAACATCGAGATTGATATGCATGACCATATAAAAAGTGCGCTGCCAGCCATACAACTACTCCACCTTTTAAAGGCTTTTAAATTTTACATGATTGTGCAAGTATGCATGGCCACTTGTCCAAATGCTTGGAACTTCATTCTTGGACTCTTGAACATTCTCGCCGACCGCTTGAACCGCATCGTTAGTCAAAATATCACTCCTTGCTCATCTTTGGATTGTTGATTGCTAATTCTCTCAAATTGGTACAAAAATACATACGTGGAGGAAATTTTATCCAAATGGAACATTTCTGAGCAGGGAGTAGAAAACACGATCGAATTCCTCACTGAATCTCTCAAAAAAGCAAGGAAGAGGGGTAAAATCAAGTGGATAAAATAGTGGAACAAAAGGTTTATCAAATGCCCTATGCGTATCTCTTTCCTGTCCCCAAGCATGACTGCCTAATAACCACTCAAGAGAAGGAGATGAACCTTTTATTATTCCCTCCTAAAACAAGGTAATGGCAGTAAAATAATCAAAGACAACCATGCATAAAGCTAGAAAGTTAAGGTGTCAAAACATTTACAATAAAACACATGCAACATCATCTAGAAATCACAAAACCTCCATGCAATAGACCAATCACTTCATATTAATCACATAGAAAGACGAAGCATCCCTTAACAAGTAGTGAGTAAATGTGACTGGTAGAACATCTGTATAGGGAGAAGTAGAACACTCTCAATGTGTTTAGGTATATAACATGGATACTCTCAATACTCAATCTAATCATACAAATTATCATAGGCTTGGTAAAGTTCTTATTTCTCTGTCACTTGGGGCAAAATGCAAAATATCATTCATGAGGACTTTCACAGGGTTGTAATAGGGTAAAGGTGAAGGGTGAGAAGGGGAACCAATTTAGAAAAAGTGGAGCTAGGCTGGGGGTAAGAACGCTTGTACAACGTCGGGAGTTAAAGCACCACCTCACACCTAATTAGAAAATAAGTACAAACTCCCATAAAACCATAAGAGAAGGAGTCAAAACACACTTATTCAATTAATTGTCATGTCAAATACTTTATTCACAACCCCTTTTATTCTTCTTTTCACTTTTCTCAATTTTTTATTCATTTTCGTTTTCCTAAATTTTTTCTTTTCTCTTTTTTTTTCCCCAAGAAGCAAAACCAAGATATATATGAATGACATAGGAGCTACAAAATCTCAACTCTTAATCCCTCAAATCTCATACCACCATTAGAATGCCCAAACGATCAATCAATCCTGAAAATGTGTCAAACTCAATGCAAAAATGTTGCTCCACTAGTCTTTGGCATGGCTATAGAAATTATGTATAGGCTAAATGCGTAATGGATATGGATGCAACAACAAAACTTGAAAAGGCACAAAGGGCTAGCAAGAGGGATAAAAGACATCAAAGGGTGGCTTTTGGCCTATGTGGTTATTAAAAAAAAATAATAAGGCCTGAATCATATGAGCATACATACATGCCAAATGTGATCTCAAAAAAGAACCAAACCATGCTCTAGAGTTGCAATCATGGAAGAGTCACACGAGAAAGGAGTTATGAGAATATACATATTAAATAGTCATTAGGCTCAAAATCTCACAAATTAATCTACCATAGTCAATACAATTTACTCCAAGATATACCCTATTTATCAAGGTCAACCAAAATAAATTACTAGAATCTCACGGGAAATTGGGATGGAAGAAAAGGGAAAATAATCTTGAATGCCAATGTCAACAATTTTCACAAAATCTACACTAAGACAAACCACGCCTTGATATACAATCATGTCAATCAATGAACTATCACACTTTGCATTATCATCATAGGAGGGGTTTTCAAAAACTCTTTTTCCCAAATTTTTTCAATTTTTAATTTTTTTAGTATTTTTTTATTTTTTCAAAAGCAATAATTCTAACTACGAAAGCAATAAAATACATAGAGGACAATAGAGAGAAGGGTAACAATGAGTACCAAAGAAGCTTATAAATGCCCAACTCGATCACTTCTCTTCTTGTGATTCAACATCTAACCTATGTGCTCTAAGCTACATGCTCAACCAAAAAAAGAATGCAAAAGCAACCTAATGAAACTAGATGCAGTCCTAGCTACATAATGTAAGTGCAAAATATGTCATCCAAACCACCTCCTAAAATTCCTAATTCCCTCTAAAAGGCTACAATGTCACCCTCTTATCCATGGAATTTTCATTGTTCTCATTGAAAAGGATATGTAAAGGAACAGGGAAGGGAAGACACCTAGTGATAGTGGGAAACGACGGAGAAGGGTAGAGGGAAGGAGTGACACATGATGATATTTTTAGAGCAATTAAATGCTCAAGTTCCCTCCTAAGAAGCACTTCTTTTAGGTCCCTAACTTGAACCTTATCTTAGATAGTAAATGACGCCACGATAGGACGAGTTAGGGGAGTTGAAATAATAAATGGTGGTGAATCCACCATCTCCCCAAGATGAACAGTAATGCCTCAAAAACAAGTCAAGACTGGTGGAAGAGAATCAAACAAGGCACAAGACCTCATGTGGGATACCCCATCTCCATCAAATACCTTCATCCCAGAAACAATTGCAGGAACTGAAGGTGTTGGAACCAGAAGGGCTCTTGGGAGGGGTAACAGAAATTTAGCCTCTCCATGCACAATGAGAAAGATATATTACTTGCAGACACATTACTCATAACTCCTACAATTGCTAGAAATGACCTCTCCAAGATAATAGTAACCTTGGAGCTCTCATCTATAAATCACATAGATGATGAACTTATTGGAACAACGTTAAGAGTACCCATAAGATGCCTGATCAAAAGATTTGCAAATTGAACAATCATACTGGTGGGTTTTTGGTCCTGTAGCTAAAGCTTTCGGCATTGAGAGGGTGGCATCATTCTTAAACTAGCTCCCAAATTAGAAAGAACTCTCTTAATCTGCAGATCCCTTAGAGAGCAACGAATGGAGAAACTACCTGGATCATGCTTCTTTGATGACAACTTGCTCTGAAAAACTGGCTGTGGTCTCTCTAATGGGAATCATCGAGGCCTCTTCAAGCTTGTCCCTTTTCGAGAGAAGCTCCGTCAAAGTTTTGTTGTGCACATGTTGTCTTAAAATATTACCGCAAGTGCACGGTGCCAGTTGTAGCTAGCAACGGCAAGTACGGGTTGTGTCAATAAGGAACTTGATTCCAATCACCAAATTCGACTTATAACACTCAATTAAGGCTAAAGTTCAATAGGGTTGAATGAATGCTAACTAACAGTACTAATCTACTAAAACTGATGAATTGTCAAATTCAATGATAATGAAGGTCCTAGATTGAGATTCACCACACCATTACACTATATGAACCATAACTAGATCATGCAAACCACGCCCACGAAAACAGTCGAAGTGGAAGGGATTACAATTTGAAGTGCATCTAAGCCTTATCTCAAAAGTCAATAGACTTACTGAAATAGTCGTAGCTATCTATTTTTATGAAACTAAGATTATCAAGGTCATAGGATTATGTAATCAAATAATCCCAATTAAAACCCTAACCATTTTCACGTCAGGAAAATCAATTGCCCACAGGGTCACACCTGATAAAAGATTCAACTTTTGTTGATCTTCTAAACTCTAATTAAGAACAATGAACAAAACTCTCTCAAGCAATTCAGCGAACAGTTGGCATATAGGTAGGAATTCGAATTGCATTCATGTCCATGATTCACAAAAACGTAAAACATGATTTACTTTCGCACAATAGGGGCTACTCTAAATCAAAGACTAATAGTTTAGCCTCTAATCATATTGATAATCACAATCAAAGACAAGAAACACGAAAATATTACGAAAGATGAAAACTTTGATTGAGAATGCAAAGGAAAGGAAGAAAGAAACGTACGTCAATTGATTCCAAAAGCCGTAGCAAAAATTTGCATCAATTCAACTTTGATCTGACGTCTAAAAATTTGGTTAAAGCTTCTAATACTGAAAACCTAAAAATTGCCCATTTTCCAGAGCCTCCAGCAAAAATTCTAGGATGAATAATTTTTAACGCCACAAAGCAAATTTGATCGCAGGATTACTAAAGTGGCACGGTCGTGCTTCATGGCACCGTGCCACATCCCTGGTCGCATGCTCTTGCGTTTTCTGCTTGGCACAATCGGGCTGCTTGGCATGGGGTCCCCATGCCAGTCCTCTGGGGCTCGACCACCTCTTCCTTAGCTCGAAATCCACCTTCTTGGCCAAGCTTTCGCATGGTATTAGCAGGTTTACCTCTTTCCTTCAACTGAAACCCCTGAAAAACATGAAAGCACCTAACATGAGCAAATTCAGGGTAAAAGAGGCCTATTCGACCCTTATGCTTTGCAATTTAGCCCAAAAACTACTGAAGAAAAGTCAAAATTGAGTTCGAAAGCCATGAAAACAGAGGTTTATCAAGTCCCCTATGCTTGTCTCTTGCTTATCTTCAAGCAAGATTATCAATTAGTAGATCTGTGGGAAAATTCACCTCAATGTAACATCCTCCTCAGGCAAAGGGTGATAACTAGATTGTTAACAATGGCAATTCATAACTAAAAGACTCGACAAGGGCAAAATTCATTTTTTCAAATAACGCACATGTGTTAGGATGCAGATTACTGGACCCCAGTGCAAGAGTAGCAACCCCCATATTGAATTGCTTAGAAATGCCCAGTCTCCCCGAATTATTGGTAAGCTAGTTAGATTGGCAGGCACTCGCTATAGGGTTAAAATTGGAAACACTTGTCTCTTGTGTTTAAGGTAGGTACGATCACTCAAAACCGCCCTTCATGTAAACAAATTACCATAGGCTTTGCGAAACTCTCAATTCTCCATCAGTGAAGTCAGATGTTCAAATGTTAATCATGAGGGCTTTTCAAGGAATTGTAGTGGAGTTATGGTATAAGGAAAGGGAGGATCACAATTTGGGTATAAGGAGCTAAATAACCAAGTAGAGTGAAATCAAAACAACTCCAAACCATCATATAATTACTGCCACTATTCCCAACCAAAGCTTAATAACAAGGAGAGGGAGTAAAACTTTCATTTTGCCTTTTGAACGAGAATTCCCATGCCAACTATTTTATTCATATGAACCCTTTTTTTCTTCTTTTTTTTCTTTTTCTCTCGAAAAGAAAAGAGAAATGAATGGCATAGGTCACAACAAAATTAAAACTCCGAATCTTGAAAAACTTGAAAACAGTCAAGATAACCCACTGGGGTGCAACCACATACATAACTCCCAAATGCTTGATGGCTCAGTAGGCGTTGTGTTCTAGTTCCACAAGGAGGTGGCGCGGCTTACCACAGACTAACCAGAACAGAGTGGTTCCGATTAAAGTCTTGAATGCAGTCCGATAAGCCTAAAGGGCGTCATCTTGCTTGTCCACCCAATCTTTACGAGATCATGCAACCGTCTTCTCTAAAGTAGACTTGATCTCATGAGTGAAGATCTCCACTTGGCCACTGGTTTGAGGATGGTAGCCAAGTCCATACTTATGATGCACTCCATATTTCTTCAAGAGAGCTTCCAGTTTCTTCTCTATTAAGTGCGTCCTTTTCTCACTAATGAGCACCCTCGGAACCCCGAAGTAGGGAAATATGACCTTCTTGAATAGCTTAGCTACTACCTTGGAGTTATTGGTAGGGCTAGCCACTGCCTCCACCCATTTGAAGACATAATCCACAGCAACTAGGATGAATGCGAAGATGGGAAATTTGCCATGAATTCGATGCCCCAAACATTGAATATCTCAACTTCTAGGATGAAATTTAGGGGCATCTCATTCTTTCGGGAGAGGTTTCCTGTCCTCTGGCAGTGATCACATGCCCGAACATAATGATGGACATCTTTGAACAAGGAAGGCCAAAAGAATCCAGCTTGGAGGACCTTTGAGGCGGTCTTGGAGGTGCCAGCATACCCTCTGCATGGAGAGTCATGACAAAAAGAAATCACGCCCTGAATCTCCTCTTTGTGGATGCAGTGCCGGTAAATCCCATCGTTGCACAACTTGTAAAGAAAAGGTACATCCCAAAAGTACATCTTGATATCATGGAGGAGCTTCTTTTTCTGATGGGAGGAGAGATCATGAATGAAAATCCCCAAGGCTAAGTAGTTCGCTATGTCGGCGAACTATGGGGCTTGTCCTGTGGATATAGCCATGAGATGCTCATCAGGGAAAGCATCATCGATGGGGGCATCATGGCTCTTAACAATGAGCCTGGAGAGGTGATCAACAATGACGTTCTCTGCCCTCGCCATGTTCTTGATCTCCAGATCGAACTCATGGAGTAGTAGTATCCACTGGATGAGGCAAGGCGTCGCACCGTTCTTCTCAAGGAGATGCTTGAGTGTAGAATGATCGGTGTACACGATGACCTTGGAGCATAAAAGGTAAGGTCAAAACTTCTCCATCGCGTACACGACTGCTAGCAATTCCTTTTCAGTCGTTGTATACTTTTGCTGCGCCTCATCCAGTGTCCTACTAGCATAGTCGATCACCACTGGCTTCTTGTCTCTTCTTTGTCCCAAGATTGCCCCTACTGCATGGTCATTGGCATCATACATGATCTCAAAGGGGAGACCCCAATCTGGTGGTTGTATGATAGGGGCAGAAATCAGTGACTTGCTTAATCTTGCAAAATGCTTCATGTCACTCATTAGTAAAAGCAAACGGGGCATCCTTGGCTAGAAGTTGGGTTAGAGATTTTGCAATCTTAGAGAGGTCTTTGATAAAGCGGCGATAGAATGTCGCATGACCAAGGAAACTCCGCACCCCTTATACTAAAGTAGAAAGGGGCAACCACTTAATAACCTCAACCTTAGCTTTATCCACTTAGATGCCCCTAGTAGAGATGACATGACCCAGTACAACCCCCTCTTGTACCATGAAATGGTTGTTTTCCCAATTCAAAACTAGGTTGACTTCTTCGCATCTACGGAGTACATTGGTTAGATTTTCTAAACAAAGGTCAAAGGTACCCCCATAGACAGAGAACTCATCCATGATGTTCTCGATGAGATATGAAAATATTACAGTCATGCACCGCAGGAAAGTGCAGGAGGCATTGCACAACCCAAAAGGAATCATTCGATAAGTAAAGGTACCATATGGGCATGTGAAGATCGTCTTCTCTTGTTTATCTAGTTGGCTAGGAATTTGAAAGAAACCTGAATATCCATCCAAATAATAGAAGAAGGAATGCCTTGCCAGTCTTTCCAACATCTGATTAATAAAGGGGAGGGGGAAATGATCTTTCCGGGTGGCTTGATTCAATTTATGATAATCAATGCACATTTGCCACCTGGTCACAGTCATAGTTGAAATGAGCTCATCACGCTCATTCTTGATGACAATCATCCCACCCTTTTTGGGAACTACCTGAACTGAACTCATTCACTCACTATCTAAGATAGGGTAGATAATCCCAGTGTCAAGTACTTTGACAACCACCTTTTTCACAACCTCTAGCATATTAGGATTTAAACGAGGATGAGGTTGTCGGGAGGGGCGATGACCTTCATCAAGAAAGATGCGATGTATGCAAAATGAAGGACTAAGTCCCTTAGTATCGTTAATACTATAGCCAATGAAACCCCTATGCTTCTGAAGAACATCCAACAATTTTTCCAATTGGGGGCTATCCAGCTTAGCATTAATAATAATAGGGAATTAATGAGCGGGGTTAAGAAACTCATACTTGAGATAGAAAGGTAGAGGCTTCAACTCTACGTTTGATGGGCACTTCACCAATTCTTTAGAGGCGAGTTCCTCCAAACTAAGGACTTCATTGGGGGACTGCCTAGGTATATAGGCAGTGGACTTATTGAGGAGCCTAGCATACTCCTTCTCTCCCGAATGGGAGCCGGTCATATAGCAACCTCTAGTGGGTCCTCTACGTAATGACAAGTCTTGGCATCCTAATTGAGTGCTTTTTCTAGCACGTCGACTCTGTAGCACGAGTCGCATAGAGTGGGAGAGGCCATGGACTAAGGTAAGTTGAATTCCGCCTTTTCATCCCCTACTTGAAGGGAGAGCTTGCCACTTTTTACATCTATCATCGCTCCCGCGGCAGCTAAAAAGGATCGCCTAAGGATGATTGGGATGCGGGAGTCTTAATCCATCTCAATGACCACAAAATAACATGGGATGAAGAATTTGCCTACTCATAGCAGGACATCCTGTATAATTCCCATATGGTACTTGGTGGATCTATCAGCTAGCTGCAAAGAAATAGTAGTGAGTTTCAGGTCTCCCACTTGCAGCTTCTTACATATCTAATAGGGCGTGAGGCTCACACTATCCCCAATATCACATGCTGCCCTGCTGATAGTAACATCCCCAACTGAACAAGGGATGGAAAAATTGCATGGATCTGAAAGCTTAGGAGGTAGCTTGTTCTGAACGATAGCACTGCACTCCTCAGTGAGTGCCACTATAGCATTCTCGAGCAGTTTCCCTTTGTTGGACAGCAAATCCTTTAAAATTTAGCATAAGAAGGCATATAAGTGGTAGTCTCCAGGAAGGAAATGTTGACATGAAACTTCTTCAACATCTCGAGGAACTTCCTGTACTTGTGCTCCTCCTTAGCCTTCAGCAGCCTCTGCGGATATGGAATATGAGGCTTGTAATGCTTCACTAGAGGTGAAACATGCTTAGCTTGAACCTCCTTGATCCCTTCAGTATGGACCTGCTCACTTAGAGCCTCAATGGGGGCCTCTTTCTTATTATCCTCCTCATTGTCAACCTCCCTCCTGTCCTCCCTCATAGGTATTGAAGGAACCTCTAAGTCCTTACCACTCTGCAATGTGATGGCATTCATCTAACCTTTAGGGTTGGTCTTCGGTTGACCTGGTAGATGTCTCTGAGGCTTAGATAGATGGCTCACTTACTTTACAATCTGGGTTATTTAGTTCTCCATCATCTTCTGGTGAATGGTCATGGTCTCAAATTTGGAGGTTAATTGACTAACTGACTCACCAAGTGCCTCAATTGTCTTGGTTTGGGTCGCTATAAAGCACTCTATAAGACTCTCCAGATTGAACTTGGGTTGGCGTGGTTGTTGTTAAGGTGGAGGTGGAGCGTAGGGAGCCCTATATTGGAAACCAGGAGGTTGTGGTTGAGCGGCGTTGGGTGGAATGGGGTTGTTGTTACCGTAGGAGAAATTTGGGTGATTTGTCCAAGCAGGGTTATAAGTGTTTGAGTAGGGGTTATTTTGTGGGCATTGGCTATAGTTTTACATTGCGTTGGCATGCTCAGCACGTTGGAAAGTGGATTGGAACTTGGCAGCAACATGTCCTTGAATGCCCTAAATCTCACAAAGAACCCCAACCTCAAACATTTCACCTGAGGAATTCCCTACTAAACTCCCCAAATAATGAGTTCCAAGCCTACTAAATTGCTATGCTAGAGCATCAAACTTGCTAGCAAGCAAGACCACAACGTCAACTCCATAGACCCCACTAGTCCTCTTTGGGGCCGTCTCTCATTGGACCAGTGATAGTTGTTGGAGGCCATCTCCTCTAATAGGGCTTTCGCGGCCTCAATTGATTTTCCTATGAGTACGCCACAAGCTGCGGCGTCAACAAACATCTTTCGGGACTGGTCCAATCCATCATGGAAGGTTTGGATTAAGAGCCAGTTAGGTACTCTATGGTGGGGGCATTGGCGTTGAAGATCCTTGAATCTTTCCCATGCCTCATATAGCAACTCATCACCTCGTTGAGAAAAGGAAGTGATTTCCGCTCTCAACTTAATGGTCTTGCTCGTGGGGAAGTACTTGCTAAGAAGTGCTCTTAATAGGGCCTGCTAGGGGGTGAATGAATGAGGCTCTTCATTGAGGAGCTAATCACTGGCTCTGTCCGTCATCGAGAAGGGGAAGAGCCTTAGCCTGATTGTATCAGCATAGACCTCGTTGAGCTTGATTGTGTCACTCTTTGCTAGGAAGTTGTGAAGGTGAATGTGGGGGTTCTTCGTGGGACGTCCATTGAATTGGTGCTTCTCCACGAAGAACACGAGAGCGGGCCTCAGCTCGAAATTGTTTGCTTTGGCGGCCAGGTTGACGATGGAAGAAGCGATGCCGATGGCCTGTGGTAAAACATAGTCCTGCAGCACCCATGGATCTCTCTCGGCTATGACGACTTATGCTTTTTGCCTCTTTCTCGCACTGCTTTGCCTCCGTGCAGTGGCTTCTATCTTAGGGTTGAAAGGTATGAGTGTTTAATCCCTCTTACTACGCTTGTGCATACAAAGCGAAAAACTATACCAAGCGTAAGCAAGTCCAAGCAAGGCTTAAAGAGCAAAGGAGAAAAAGGGAAAAGAAAAAGAAAATAAAAATGCCTAATCTAGAGCGTTTTGGTTGCTTTCGATGTTGGAAGAAACAAGTTTCCTGGCAATGGCGCCAAAAACTTGTTGTCTTAAAATGTTACCGCAAGTGCACGGTGCCAGTTGTAGCTAGTAACGACAGGCACGGATCATGTCCATAAGGAACTTGATTCCAATCACCAAATTTGACTTATAACACTCAATTTAAACGAAAGTTCAATAGGGTTGAATGAATGCTAACTAACAATACTAATATGCTGAAACTGATGAATTGTCAAATTCAATGATAATAAAGGCCCTACATTGGGATTCATCACACTATTACGCTATATGAACCATAACTAGATCATGCAAACCACACAGTTGAAGAGGAAGGGATTACATTTTGAAGCGCGTCTAAGCCTTCCCTCAAAGGTCAATAAACTGACTGAAATAGTTGTAGTTATTTATTTTCATAAAACTAAGATTATCAAGGTCATAGGATTATGTAATAAATTAATCCCAATTGAAACCCTAACTGTTTTCACATTAGGAAAATCAATTTCCCACAGAGTCGTACTAGATAAAGGATTTAGCTTTCGTTCATCTCCTGAACCCTAATTAAGAACAATGAAGAAAACTCTCTCAAGCAATTCAACGAACAATTGGCATACTAGGTAGGAATTCGAATTACATTCATGGCCATGATTTACAAAAACCTAAAACATGATTCACTTTCGCATAATAGGGGCTACTCCCAATCCAAGACTAATAGTTTAGCCTGTAATCATATTGATAATCACAATAAAAAACAAGAAACATGAAAATATCACAAAAGATGAAACTTTGATTGAGAATGCAAAGGACAGGAAGAAAGAAACGTACTTCAATTAATTCCGAAAGCCGTAGCACAAATTTGCATCAATTCAACTTTGATCTAATGTCTTAAAATTTTGTGAAAGTTTATAGTACTGAAAACCTAAAAATTGCCCTTTTTCTAGAGCCTACAACAAAAATTCCAGGATCATTATCATCGCGACAAAGCAGATTTAGTCGCAGAACTACTAAAGTGGCACAGTCGTGCCTCACGACACGGTGCCACCGTGCCAAATCCGCTATCCCGTGCTCCTGCATTTTCTGCTTGGCACGACTGGGCTTCCTGAAATGGGGTCCCCCTGCCAATCCTCTGGGCCTCGACTACCTCTTCCTTAGCTCAAAATCTGCTTTCTTGGCGTACCTTTCACATAGTATTAGTGGGCTTTCCTCTATCCCTTAACTGAAACCCCTGAAAAACATGAAAGCACCTAACATGAGCAAATTTAGGGTAAACGAGGCCTACTTTGACCCTTAGGCTTTGCATTTTAACCTAAAAACCACTGAAGGAAAGGTCAAAATTAAGTTTGAAAGAGGTGGGAAGAGAGGTTTACCTGTAAAATTACCGCAAGTGCACGGTGTAACTATAGCTAGCAATTGACAAGTACGAGTTCTGTCCACAAGGAACTCAATTTCAATCACCAAACTAACCTTTAACACTCAATCTAGGCAAATTTTCGCTTAGGTTGAAGGTTGCTGAAAATAAGTTTAATCTACTAAATATCATAAACTTTATCAAAAATCAATGGATGATGAAGATCTCAGGTTGGGGTTCACTACATTATTATGTCTTGTAAATCATCAACTAAGTTATGGAAACATGGCTATGTAAATGATTGGAATAGACTATTTACGAATTAAAACACATCTCGCCTTCTTCTAGAGGTCTTTAGATTGACTGATAAATCCCAATTATCTATTTTCATGAAATTAGAATTATCAAAGTTACAAAATTTTAGCAATCAGTATTCCCAATCAAAATCCTAGTTGCCTTTAGATCAAGATATTCAATCACTCGCAATGTTGCACTAGACAAAAGATTCAGCTTTCGTGGATCTCCTGAACCCTAATTATGAACAATGAAATAATTCTTTTTCGAAACTTTCACCAAACACCTGGCGTACTAAGCAAGAGTCCAATGCATAAACATGAGCATAATTCACAAAGACCCAAAACATGATTCAATCAAGCATAATAAGGGCTATTCCCAACCCAAGATTGAAATTTGTCCTCAACGTACGTTCATAGATACATGAACTTAAATGGATTACAATCATGAAACACAAATCAATCTCTAAGAACAATCCACAAATATAAGTTAAAAGAGTCTTCAAAGCAGTTTAAATAAACCCTAATTTTGCCTTTAAAAAGTGCTCTCTAAAATATAACCAAAAGTGTACTCCATCAAAACCAAAAAGGGCAATTAGTATGTGAAAAATTTCCAGGGTGCATGGTCATGCGTTGACGCACGACCGACCATGCGCCTATTTGGGTTTCAAATGCTCATTACAGGAAAGAGTGCACAGTTGTGAGCTAGTGCCCAACCACTCGTGCACCCTCTTGGGCTCTTCAATCTTGCTTTCTGGGCCCACAACACCTCGTAAGACTTCTTTCCTTTCTTCGAACTCATCCCCAAGGCTCCCTTTTTTGTCAAAACTCGTGATTTTCTCTACTTCTCAATATCTACCTCTAAAAATGCGGAAAAACCAGTCAATAAGTACAAAATGAAATCAAGGAAGTGAATTCAACCCTTTCTCATCTAGGTTCAGCATGAAAATAAGGAGAAAGAGGGTCAAACATAGACTTGACAAATGAGTCATTCGGTTTAGGTGCGGTAGGGTCTTAGTCCGGTTCGGGTCACTTTTGGGTCAACTATGTTCGAGTCAGGTCAAGTTCAGGTTTGGGTCATTTTCGGGTTAATCATGTTCGGGCTCGGTTCGATTCGGTTTGGGTGAAGTTTAGGTTTGGGTCATTAACGGGTGCCACGTTTGGGTTGGTATGGGTTTGGTTCGGGTGGAGTTCGAGTTAGGTCTGTTTCATGTTATCTATGGTAGCCCATTTTGAATCGGGTATGGGTCGAATGTAATTTGGGTCGGGCGGAATTCAGTTGAATGTTTTGGTCAATATCGGGTCAAGTGTAAATCGGATCAAATATAAATAAAGGCGGGTTAATTTCGAATCATTGTATATTTTCAATGTAGTGATCTTTAGTTCCTTACTCTTAAATTGTAGTTAAGAGATAAAAGTTGTTTAATTAGACAAACCCATTTATTCTATATTCCTCTTTTAATTCATATGTTAATGATTAATTGATTATACATCTGTGTTTTATACTTAGAACACTTCTTTTTACTTGTATTGTATTTTTTTGTGTATGTGTGTGTGTGTGTGTGTGTATATATATAATTAGTGAAAAATTATGTGCGGTTAGTTGTGAATTTACTAAGAAAGTGAGTAAATTACAAATACTAGTATGCAACCCATTCCTAACCCTATGTCAGATGCGCCGTGCAATTATCTAAAGGATTATGTTTCGTTAAGCCAAGTTTCAAGTATCTCAATTGAGTTCATGCGATGACAAAATAAGTAAACCAACCTAACGCAAGTAATTTGTCAATGATCTCCTTTCTAATGCCCGATACCAAAATATACCTTCAAAAATGAAAAAAAAGGAAAGAAAATAACGAAAATTTTATTTGGACCTCGGTATTGGTTCATAACTTTACGTTTGTCTAAACCTAGCAAAAATGGACCCGACCCGAAAACCTGATCCGAACCCGCCCGAAAATTTTGGGTTTTGAATACGATTTTCTCAACCCGAACCCAAAATAAACCGAACACGAAAAACCCACAAATTAGCAAGTCAAGCCCAACCTCACCCACTTGACCCGAATATTATATCCTTAGTTTTTTATTCTTATCTAATTTATCTCTCTTAACAATAATGGTTGTTCATTTTTATCAAATAGTTTAAAAAGACCTTATATAACTATTGTATCTATTTACAAATTAAACAATAATAACCTTTTTTTTTCTTCTCTATTCTCTGAAAATAATATCGTGCACAACTTTTAAATGAAATAACGTTAAAAATGGGTATAACAGTGCATGAAATAACTATCTAATCGCTAAGAAAAGTTAATTTAAAGAAAGACAAGCATTAAAGATGCACAAGTCATACCATTATATACTTTAGTTAAACAAATATGTCTAATTATTTTTTAAATTAATTAATTTGCAATAACTTAAATTTTTGACGTTATAATTGCAAGATAATATCTTGTGCTTCTTTTATTCAATTTTATTTGGTTTTCGTTCTAACTAGTCTTGAACTATGATGCTAGTGGTAGGAAAACGGCTAGCCCTATTCGTATTAGGGTCGTCGGCCTATTATTAAAATTTTACCTAATTGGATATTGGTTGGTTAATTAATGAAATATTAAATTATTAAATAGGTTATTAGCGATCAAACTACTACAACCCATTAAAATGCTCTAGATAGGTTGTCTCATAAATAGTCGACCTGCTATTGACCTTCTTTCCATGTACGTGTTGATCTATCCAAAATCAAGTGGGGTTTAATTCTTTACCTGCTCGTACAATATGGTCATATAGTATAATAAAAAGTTTGAATATTTTCATATTCTTTTGAGAAATTACAATTATTATGCCTTTTCATTAAATACTGACAATTTTGAGTAATGAATATGCAGAATTTTTGATTTTGAAAAAGAAAAATAACTCACAGAAAAGGCTCTCTAAACCCGTCGGGTTGGTCCGAAACCCACAAAACTGAAATACACCCGCCCGTATTTTACTCGAACCCGAAATACACCTAACCCATATTTTACTCAAACTAGAATACACCCAACCCATATTTAACTTACCCGCTCGAATCGATAGGTCTACGTTTGCCACATTTGGAGTTGGTAAGTAGAAACAGATTGGTTCAAGTCAATATTTTCAGTGATCAAATCAATGTTCTTTGATAGCTCATCATGTGATCATACATCAAAATTCTAAGATTTGTCTTTGTGAGATTAACAACTTGATCCATATTTGCTTAATGAGCCAAAACTAAAAAGCAACGAAAATATATGAGTATGTGTCAATTAGTATTACATTTATGTGATTGTGAATGCTCGTTATCGAAACTCGAGACTTAGAATTTAACTATCCAAAATTCAAATGAGTCACATTATTATGAGATCATATGCACATATCGATTCTTGAACATGATTATGTAGAATTAAACATGTTATGAAGATGGTTTAGAATCGTAAGTCAGTAGTGTGGAATTTTTGACAATAGTCATTGAATGATATTATAAATTTATAATCATAGCGTGCATTGCATTAAGTCATTGAGTGAATCAAATAGTAAAATATGATTTTTAGATCCTAATACTTTTAATAAATTGTTAATTATATTTATCTTTTCTTAATTCTGATTGTGACAAAATATTTTTTTCTTTTATATTTTTACTATGTGTCTACCAAATTAAAAACTTAAAACTATCAACTATTTTATTTTTTCCTCTTAAGTTTTTTAATTGATTTTATTTGTAAAAATTCCCTCTTAAGTTTTTTTTCTTTTCCCACATAAACTCAGCTAGTTGAGTTTGAAAAATTCAAAATTCCCCCCCAAAAGAGAAAAGACTAAAACCTAAAAAAAAAGCTGCTTCGGGTTTGCTTCAGTTTGGGTTATATTCAGGTCAGGTACACTCGGGTTCAGGCTTTATTTGGGTAAAATTGAGTCGGGTAAGAATCGGATCGGTTTTAAATCGATACGACTCGGTTTAGGTTCGGGTTGTCCATTTTCGGTTCACTTCGGGTCGGATCACTATGGATCAGGTTTGAATAGGATCGGGTCATTTTAGGTCAGGGTCATTTTAGTTCATGCTACAATTCGGGTTTCTTTCGGTTTTGGATCGATTTACTTCAGGTGCTCAGGTCTAAATCCGTTCATCCCATTTCGGGTGTCGGTTCATGTATGGATGCAGGTCGTTCGGTTTGGGTTTCGGGTCTCGGGTTAGTTTTATCAGGTCTAGTCAAATAATAGGCTAAAATTAGGTCAAAACATTGGATTATTGACTAGCACATGCTTATTTCTTGCTTGTCCCTAAGCAAGATCTTCAATCAAAAGATCAATGGGGAGGTGTTCCCTTTAGAGCACCAACCACTTCAAGCAAGTGATGACAATCACATCAGTGAGTATGGCAACTCACAGCTAAGAAACTCCATTAGGGCTAACCTTTGCTTTTCAAAACACAAGTTCTAAAACAATAGCAAGAATTACTAGGTCATGATGTAAGAATAGATACCCCATATTGAACTGCTTAGAAATGTCATGCCTTCCCCCATCCCCCAAAATTGGTAATGAGCTAGTGAGACCAATAGATCCTCACCTTTAGGGATAAGGAGGGGAACACTCTGGTCATGTGTTTAGGGTAAAATGATCACTCAAGACTACTGTATGCATACTACCATAAGCTTGGCAAAGCTCTCGACTCTCCACCACTGGGGTCATGTACACGAGTGTCAATCATAAGGGCTTTTTAAGGATTGTAGTGGGGTTAGTAAGGAGGGAGAGATTTGGGCAAAGAAGGGCTAATTAGCCAAGTAGATAGTGATCGGCACAAACTCCATGCCGTCACAAGATCATTACCACTATCTCCTCAATTGAGCATCAAGGAAGGGGCTGAAGCAATTTATTGGAAACTTCCTGTGCCAGACATTTTATTTACATGCTTTTGTCCTTTTTTTCTTTTTCTTTTTCTTTTTTTTCCTCTTTGTTTTTTTTTCCAAACAGCGAAAGAAATGAATGGAGAGGTTAAGAACATTTCCAACTCCCAATCCTAAAGAGGAACAACAATCTGTACAAACCACTCTGAGATGCACCAACAATCATTCTTGCCAACTAACATAGCTCACAACATTGCTCTACTAACTTGGCTTAGGGTGGGATTGTTCATTTCAGGCAATAGGTTAAGTAGACATGGGTGAACCAAATGATAGGGAAAAGCTCAAAAGGGTTAGCAAACTAGCACTAATATCGGATGGTGGATTTTTGGATCATGTGGTTTATAAGTCGAATGACTACCTCAATCATGTCAACATTATGCACATATCAAACATGATTTTGAGGACAGCCAAGCCAAGTTCTAAAAGTGTACGCACAAAAGGGTTAAACACTCATGAAAGGAAGTTTTAGACTGTGTAGAATGAATAGTCATTATTGGCTTAAAAGTCTAACTGGCACTTCTACCATGGTCTAAACACTTGCCCAAAAGGTTGGCTAACAATAGAGGTTCAAACATTCAACATCATAACAATTCTCAGAGGCAAATATACAAGCACACATAGCCGAGCGATCAAAACACTTTCACAACCATGTCTTAAAAGTCAGCCCCAAATTGAATTTCACTCATCATAAATTACCACGACCATCAAGCAAATCATCACCCTTTGAATGTCATCATCGGAGCAATTTTCATAACCAATTCCAAATCATGCTTCTTTTTTTTTTAAACCAAAGACAAATGCAAACGACTAACAGCACACAATAAGGAAAAAGATAGAGAAAAGAAAGAACCGTACCTCATCCGTTTAGAAGTTTCAATTTCACTTCATCTCCCTTTGTGTGCCATCATACGAAGACAATAAGGAGTATATACAATGCGAGGATGCAAGATAAAGCACCTATCCTATATGAATTACTTTATATGCATATGCATGCGAAAAATAAAGCCTAAGCTAATGCATACTAGTATAATGCTCTAAATGCTATCCTAGCTTAATGCAATGAAAGTTATACAATGGATATACACAAGTTGTAGACACAAGTTGTACATGTGACATCTACCCCTAATGCTCATCACCAACTCACAATGGACAATCGAGAAGTCATGGCCAGTCAAATAGATCATCCCAAAGGAACCACAAATAAAGAGCTAAAAGCTAGCTCACCTCACATGCTTAAGTCTTTCATCGCCCCTAATAAAAAGCATATGCAAATAAACACAAAGTGAAGGGGGAAATACTTACAGAACATTAGTAGAGACTGAGAGGTTCACAGGGCCTCTAATCAGATAGGGGGTAGGGCCACTGCTGCTATTAGTAGATGTAATGAACCAGATGTGACATGTTATGCTGGTTCTGAAGGATCTATGGGTTCTCCATATGCAACTGATCAAGGCGGTCGAGGATGGTCTGAAACATGGAAAGGCCAACTGCAGCAGAGTCAGCCGCCCCTGAAGTGCCATTGCCAAATGGCCAGCCATAGGTACGGGAGGAATTTGCCCCAGATTTGGACCGCCTCTCGAGGCCTCCTTGTCATAAGAGGCCTCATATGAGGAAACTTCCCTTTTAAACTCACCATCCATATCATTATCATACTTGAGGTTGGAAGGGCTAATGATGGTTGTTTTATCTTGGGCGGGAAGAGGAAAGAGGGGTTGACCATGACGGTTGAGCCAAAGTTAGCTGCCATTGATTGCTGGAAAGAGTTCATGTTGATGCAGGTGACCACATCAATACACCCAGGAGTGCACAAAATAGGCAAACTGTTAAGCTGGAGATCAAAACCCAAAGCCCGAGTAATGATGGTGATAATACTCCCCATAGCTATGACAACCTTAGGGGATTGGGCTTGCTCCTCGAGGTGGGCAGCAATCAAGGCTTTGGTGTTCAGAGCTTGGTTATACAAGGCTACCCAAAGGATGAACAACTCCCCATCATAAACCACATTCTGCCTATCGGCACAGGCAAATACTATGGCCGGTAAAAAAACCCGTACTCGCCTAGAATTTGCAAAACCCGCCCCAATGTGTATGGGTATAAGAGGTGAAAATAGGAAAGAAAAGGGTGTGGGGTGGGTATTGCTGAAAGGGGTATGGCTATGGGTATGGGTATGAGTATGTGTATGTGTATAGGTCCTACCCGCCCCATACTCGTTTTATCAATACTCTCTCGTATCCATCTCATACCTACCCCGTATAAAACCTATACCTATTTGTTTAAAGATGTAATTTATTACTTGCACTTGAATATTTTGCTAGTTGCTTTGAGTTTTATGATATTCAAGATTTCGGCGGAACATTTTGTTTAAAACCGTAATTGTGAAGTGCTAATTTACTGCTTTGATTGGCAAAGTTTTAGTTGTATTTGATGTGATAGAATATGTTGTTCGAAGCTTGGTGTTAATATGACATATTGGCTATTTGATGTCAAATATGGGTACAGATTGGGTTTAATTCCTTTTTGTCCATAAGTACCCGAATAAAACCTGCATACCCGCTATACTCAGTGGGTATGGGTATAACTTTACCATACCCGATGGGTATGGGTATGGATATGGGTATTAATTTTGAAAATAGGTATGGGTGAGGGTATAGCTAAACCAGCCACGTACCCGCCCCATTGCCACCCTTAGCCAACACATCGTTTGCCACGAGGCATTGAAGGTAGTGAAGCACAAGATTGCAAATTCACGTGGCTTTTGTTGATCGAGCCTTTTAACAGCGCCCTGAGCAAGTGATAGCATACCAAAAGCTAGCCTGATTGTAGTAATCATGAATAGGGGCTAACACCATGGTTAGGCAAGCAAAAAAGCTCATTAAAGCGAGCTAAGTTCATGTCAAAGGTTTGATTGAATAATCAAAACCTAATGTACCTAACACCCTTCTGAAAAGCGCTTTTCAAGTCCACCACAAAAGAACTCATGAATTCCCAAATAAACCATTCATACATAGGCTCTTACAAAGTTACAAAATGGAACCACCCTAATCAACCAAGCAATAGTCTCAAATCATCTAGTGAACGGAAGGTTTCAAGGATTTGTTCATCAATGTAGTTAGGTGCATATATTTTTTGAGTAATAATTGTATCATACCTCTTCACATGAGCATCTTCAAGAAATGAAATTCAATACTTGTTGACTACATAAAGAGGCTGGGGATTACCTTGGGGCACTTAGGCTTGGCGAGTTGAAGCGGTGGTGGACTTTAATTTCTTCCTTGGGGCCATGGTCGTGTAGGTGGAGGTTCAACCCAAAGCAATTTAATTCGAAGCAAGGAAGCCAATGGAACCAAATTAGGCTAAGTGAGCCCAAAAACCTTAACTAACAACCCAAGTGCCCAAATTTACAATAGGACCCAAGGTAATGCCCAATGGACCCAGAAGAACTCTAAAATAAGCCAAGGAGGTTCTGTCGTGGGAGGTTAATGTGAACCCAAGACCTAGGGTTTTGGGTTTTGGGTTGAATTTGGTGGTAGGAGTTAGGATGGAGGCGGGTGGATGGGGAGGTGACAGTTGGATTATGGCGAGTGGGGGAATAGGAGGTGTAAATTTGGGAAGAGAGTAGAGTTAGGATTTTGGGGGTACAGGGAGATAGAGAGATTTCGAGAGGTGGGACGAGGGAGAAAGAAATGTGGGCACCTATGATGGGACGACGCTAACAAGGAAGGTGCCAGAAGTGGCTGAGGCAGTGGTGAAATTGGAGAGAGAGATGGGTGTGGATTAGGAGGGGACAAGTGCTAGGGTTTTAGTGATTTGTGACGAGGGGGGAGAACAAGTGGTGGAGAGAGCATATGGGGGTGGTGGACAGTGGCACCGACAATGGTAGGCGTTGGAGGTGGTCGTCAGTGGCCGGATAAGGTAGGTGGTGGCTAGTAAAGTGGGAGGAGAGAGAGAAGCGCTGAGAAATTGGATGTGAATTTGAGCTTCAGATCTTGAATATGAGCTTTTTCTTGGGGCACGGTCGACTATGCGTCCCCTTTTTTCCAAAGTTTTCCAGAAATGACCGTTCACGACTTTGGGTTTTAGGACTTGCAGCAGACACCCGACAATGCACGGTTGTGCACTGCAAGCGCATGATCATGTATTTGTTGCTTATTTTCTTTCTTTTTTTTGGATTCACAAAGGAAAGCAATAAAGCTGGGCTGCCTCCTAAGAAGTGATTGTTTTAGGTCCCGAGCTTAACCTTCGCTTACCTCTAAGTAGAAGAGGCGTTGGGGAGGTACAAGCATGCCCTCCACATGGGGAATCATGACAATAGGACATCACACTTTGTATCTCCTCTAGTGGGTGGCAACACCTATAGCTACCGTCGTTGCACAACTTGTAGAGAAATGGTTCTTCCCAATAGTAGAACTTGATGTTATGGAAGAACTTTTTCTTCTGATGAGAGGACAGATCATGAGGAAAGACCCCTGGAGCTAAGTTGTTTGCAATATCTACGAACCATGGAGGTTGCCCTAAGGAGATAGCTAATAGGTGCTCGTAAGGAAAGACATCATTAAGGGGGACATCGACTCTCAATAATGAGCTTGGAGAGATTATCAACAGCCATATTTTCGAACCCCACCTTGTCCTTGATCTCTAGGTCAAACTCCTACAGTAGTAGTATCCACCGAATGAGTTGAGGCTTCGCATCCTTGTTCTTAAGGAGGATCTTGAGGGCAAATTGTTCAGTGTATACAACGACCTTGGAGCAAAGAAAGCTCGAAACTTCTCCATTGCATACACGACCATAAGCAGCTCTTTTTCGGTGGTGGTATAGTTCTGTTGAGCCTCATCCAGTGTTCTACTAGCATAGTAGATCACAATAAGCTTCTTATCTTTTCTCTACCTCAAAACTGCCCCACCATATGATCACTGGCATCACCCATAATCTCAAATAGAATGCTTGAGGTTGGCAGTTGAATGATGGGAGGAGAAATTAATTCCTGCTTAATCCTGCAAAAAGTTTCCTGACACTCATTAGTAAACACAAATAAGGCATCGTTGGCCAAATGTTGAGTTGGAGGCTCAGTGATCTTTAAGAAATCCTTGATGAAACGTTGATAAAATCCTACATGACCAAGGAAACTCTATACATCTTTAACAGATGCAAGAGGGGGCGATTGCTCAATAACATCTATCTTAGGCTTATTGACCTCAATGCCCTTATCAGAGATAAAGTGACCCAAAACCACCCCTTCCTATATCGTGAAATGACACTTTTCCCAGTTCAACCCTAAATGGACTTCCTCACATCTATAGAGTACCTTAGTCCGACTTTCTAAAGACAAATGAAAAGTACCTCTGTAGATAGAGAAGTCGTCTATGAACAGCTCCATGAATTTCTCAATAATATTAGAAAAGATGGAAGTTATACAACATTTGAAGGTGGCCGGGAGCATTACATAACCCAAAAGGCATCCTATAATAGGCGAAGGTGCCTTAAGGGCATGTAAAGGTCATCTTCTCCTGATCATTTGGATGGATAGGAATTCGGAAGGAACCTAAATAGCCATCCAAGTAACAGAAGAAGAAATACCTAGCCAGTCTTTCCAACATTTGATCAATCAAGGGAAGGAGGAAGTGATCCTTCCGGGTGTCTTGATCCAATTTGCAATAATCAATCCACATGCCACACCAAGTGACACTCTTTATAGAGATGCGTTCATCACGCTCATTCTTAATGACAATCATACCATCCTTTTTGGGAACCACCTGAATTGGGCTCACCCATTTGCTATCTGAGATATGATAGATGATTCCAACGTCAAGTATCTTGACAACCCCTTTTTTCACAACATCTTGCATATTTAGGTTGTCGAGATAGTTTCTAACCTTCATCAAGAAAGATGCGATACATGCAAAGTGAAGGACTAAGTCCCTTGATATCATCAATGCTATAAACTATAGCACCTTAAGCTTCTTAAGCACTTCCAACAATCTTTCAAATTAGAGATAATCTGGTTAGCACTAACAATGACCAGGAACTAGTGATCAGGGCTAACAAATTCATGCCTAAAATGGGGCGGTAGAGGTTTTAACTCTACCTTCAGTACGTTCTTCTCCTTCTCCTAAGAGGTTTGAACCTTCACATTAAGGACCTCCTTGGGACTCTGCTCGTGTTTGTAGGCAGTAGATGCATTAAAGAGCCTAGCATACTCCTCATTTTCCCCTATATGTGAATCAATCACATCGCAGCTTGGGAGGGATCTTGTTCTGAATAATGGCATTGTAATCCTCTGTGAGAGTCACTATGGCATTCTCAAGTAACTTCCTTTTGTTGGAAAGCAAATCCTTTAAGAATTTTGCATATGATGGCATGTCAATGATTGTCTCCAAAATGGGAATATTGATGTGGAACATTTTCAACATCTTAAGAAATTTCGCGTGCTTGTGTTATCTCTAACCTTTACTAGCCTATGAGGATATGGAACATGATATTTTTAAGGCTTTACTGGAGATGTAGTACTCTTAGCTTGCACTTCCAGTGTCTGCTTAACCTCAACCCTCTAATTTGGAGTTGCAACTAAAACCTCCTTTTCGGCACTATCGTCTTCCTCAACCTCACCCTTATCCTCCCTTATGGACAGTTTGATACGTGTCAAGTTCTTTGCTACTTCTTAGAATAATAGCATTTATCAGACCTTTAGGGTTGGTCTCAGGTTGACCTGGAAAGTGTTCCTAGGGTCCAGATAAATGGCTCACTTAGTGTGTAGAAACCTTATTTTTCATCATCTTCTAGTGAGTGGTCATGGTATCAAATTTAGAACTGAGTTGATGGACTGACTCACCAAGGGCTTCATTAGTCTTAGTCTGAGTTCGGATAAAGTGTTTCATGAGACTTTCTAGGTTGGAATTTTGTTGTGGAGGTTAGGGAGGTGGGTTGTAAGGTGCTTTGTATTGGAAACAGGGGGGTTGGTTTGCAATGTGTGGCACAGGGTTGTTGTTTCTGTAACAAAAGTTGAAGTGATTTCCCCACCTGGGTTATATATGTTTGAGTCGTGTTATATTGTTGACGTGGGTTGAAGTTTAGCATAACATTAACGTGCTCAACCCCCTGGAAGTTGGCTTAACAATTAGCAACCATATGCCCTTGGATGCAACAAATTTCATAAATAATTCCGACCTCACAAACCATACTAGATGAGCTACCCATATTAGAAGCCCCTCATATATCAAATCTCTGAGTAATGGCATCAACCTTGCTGGCAAACATATCCACAGCATGTCATATTTTCCACCATTTCTCTTTGAGGTGGCCCTCTTACTAGACTAGTGGTAGTTGTTGGCAGCTATATCTTCTAATAATGCCTTTGTAGCTTCAATTGATTTCCCCATGAGAGCACCTTCAACTGCCACATCAGTCGACATCTTCAGAGTTTGATCTAGTTCGCTGTAGAAAGTTTGGACTAGGAGCCAATCAAGGATACCATAATGTGGATGTGGGCGTTGGAGATCCTTGAATCTCTCATAAGCTTTATATAGGGAGTCACCATGTAAGTAGGCGAATGAAGAAATATCCACCCTCAACTTAGTGGTCTTTTCATGTGGGAAATATTTGATTAAGAAGGCCTTAGAAAATGCACTCTAGGTGGCAAAGGCATTTGGCTTGTTATTTTGAAGCCAATCTCTAGCTATATGCTTAACGAGAACGGGAAGAGCCATTGTTAAATGGTGTAAGTGGGTACCCTATTGAGTTTGACTATATCGCACTTAACAAGAAAATTACGAAGATGTATTTTTAGGTTCTCAGAGGGTTCCCTGCCGAACTGGTCTCTCTTTACTAAGGAAATAGGGCTAGCTACAACTTGAAGTTGTGTGCCTCAACAGTCATGTTCACTATGGATAAAGTGACACTCGATGATTGCGGTATAACATAATCCTCAAAACTTAGTTGTCTCCTCCAGCCATTACAGCTTCTATTTTCTTCCTCCTTCGAGCACCGCTTTACTTACGTGCAACAACTTCAATCTTAGGATCTAAGGGAATAAGATTTTGGTTTCCATAACTTAGCTTATACACACAAAGCAAGAACTATACCAAGCATAAGCAAATCCAAATAAAGATAAATAAAAATAAAAGAAAAGGGACTATACCAAGTGTAAGCAAGTCCCTGGCAACGGTGTCGAAAACTTATTGTGTAAATTTATGGCAAGTGCACGATGTAACTGTAGCTAGCAACCGGAAAGTACGAATCGTATCTACAAGGAACTCGATTTCAATCACCAAACTAACCTTTAACGCTCAATCTAGGAAAATATTCGATTAGGTTGAAGGTTACTAAAAACAGTTGTAATCTGCTGAATATCAGAAACTTTAACTAAAATCAATGGATGATCAGGATCCCAGGTTGGGGTTCACTACACTATTATGTCTTGCAAATCATTAACTAAGTTATGCAAACATGCCTATGTGAATGATTGGAATAGAATGTTTATGAACTAAAACACATCTCGCCTTCTTTCAAAGATCGTTAGACTGACTGATAAATCCTAATTATCTATTTTGATGAAATTAGAATTGTCAAAGTTACAAAATTTTAGTATTCAATATTTCCAATCACAGTCCTGGTTGTCTTTACATCAAGATATTCGATCACTCACAATGTTGCACTAGACAAAAGATTCACCTTTCATTGATCTCCTAAACCCTAATTACAAACAATGAAATAATTTGATTTTGAGACTTTCATCAAACACCTGGTCTACTAACCAAGAATCCAATGCATAAACATGGGCATAATTCACAAAGACCTAGAACATGATTCAATCAAGCATAATATGGGCTATTCCCAACCCAAGATTGAAATTTAGCCTCTACATATGTTCACAATGATCGTTCATAATCCTAATCTGAAGAACACGACTGAATATAAAAACTTGAATGGAAATTATAAAGAGAAAGTAATAGAGATATGAACTTAAATTGATTACAACCATGGAACACAAATCAATCTCTAAGAACAATCCACAAATCTAAGTTAAAAGAGTCTTCAAAGCTTTTTAAATAAACCTTAGTTTTGCCTCTAAAAAGTGCTTTCTAAAATATAACCAAAAGTGTACTCAATCAAAACCGAAAAGGGCCATTAGTATGTGAAAAAGGCTAAAAGTACGTGAAAAATATAACCAAAATAGTCGTGCATTGATGCATGGCCAACCATGCTCCCATTTGGTTGTCAAACCCTCACTGTAGGAAAGAGTGCATGGTTGTGGGCTTGTGCCGCATCAACCGTGCACCCTCTTGGGCTCTTCAAACTTGCTATCCGATCCTGCGATACCTCAAAAGACTTCTTTCCTTTCTTTGAACACATCCCCAGGGCTCCCTTTTCACCAATACTCGTGATTTCCTCAACTTCTTAGCATCTACCCTTGAAAATGAGGAAATACCACTCAACAAGTACAAACTTGAATGGAGGAAGCGAATTCAACCCTTTATCATCGAGGTTCAGCATGAAAATAAAGAGAAAGAGGGTCAAATACAGGCAAAAAGGAGGTCAAAACATAAGAATATCAAGTTTAACTATGAGGGTGCTTTGAGAGCATTCAAGAATGGGACATTGTCATCAATCTTTCTCAGAAAATCTGGAGATCTAGGAAACCTGGGCTTAAGTTTGAGTTGTGCCACCATCTAAGGGAATGACAAAGGTTGTTGGTAGCATCGAGCTAGACGTGACTGGGGCCCCTTTTGGTCCCAACTCTTGCTATCTCTGTCTATAACCCTTCTTTCCCGACAGAAATAAGAACCAAAGATGTCTCTTGAATTATCATCACGTGGCTTTCTACTAACTCTTCACCCTTCATAGAATCTGCATCGATATGACGTTTGCAATTAAATTCAGGCTAGCGATTATCCTAAGGCTGGGATAAATTTCTAAGTTGTTAAGCTATCTGTGTCCATCATCTCCTAGTGGGAAGCCATGTTGTCTAACCTAGAGTTGATCAACCTAATGTTCTTGTTGAGGTTCTCATTAGTCTTTGGTCAATTCTGAATAAACCTCTCTATAAGAAGGTCTAAGTACGACTTCTGTTGATGGGGCTGAGGCAGTGGATTGTATGGAGCTTGGTAATGGAACCCAAGTAGATGCACAGAGGCCCAGGGCTACGGGTTAGACTTATTATAGGAAAGGTTAGAGTCCAGGGTTATAGGTGTTGGAGTAAGGATTGATCCGTGGTAGTGGTTTATGACTCTACAAGGCATTAGCATGCTCATTAGTGGAGGGAACATTATAGCAATCAATAGATATATGCCCTTATACACCACAAGTCACATAAAGCATGTCCACCGATAAAAAAACTGGAAGAGCAGCTTGGAGCTGGAGAAACACCAGCACAATCAAGTTTATATGCTAATGTGTCTACCCTGTTGGCTAAGAGTGTGATAGCATTAACCTCGTACATGCCTTCGCTCTTCTTGGTGGTAACCTTCTCACTAGACTAGTGATAGAAGTCATCTCTTCCAACAAAGCCTTTGTTGCCTCTAGCGATTTCCCTATAAGAGCCCTATCTACCGCGACATCCATAGAAATCGTAACTAACTCCTCCAGTCTATTGTAGAGTGTTTGGACAAGAAGCCAATCAAGAACACTATGATGAGGACACTACTGCTAAGGGTCTTAAAATCTCTCCCAAGCTTCATATATAGACTTACCATCTCACTACATCAATGATGTGATATCCGTCCTTAGCTTTGTAGTTTTACGAGGAGGAAAGTACTTGTTAAAGACAACCTTGGAAACAGCGTCCCAAATGAAAAATTAGTTAGGCTTGTCATTCAACAACCAGTCCTTGGTTTTATCCGTTAAGGAGAATGATGCACTTGATATTGTTGCATTTCTCTAAAAAACTACTAATGTATGCACTAGGGTTCTCCAAAGGGTAACTATAGAATGGATTTTGTGCCAGAAAGTTGATGAGATGAGGTCAAAGCTGAAAGTTATTGGCTTTAACTGTCAGCCTCACGGTGGAAGATTCAACCCCATGGCTATTCGCATGGCATAGTTACGGAGCGCCATGTTCTCTTGTCCACCTACAATCTTTGCCTCTTTCTTCTTCCTTGCTTATTCACCTCGCTATCGTTTAGTTTCTTTGATCTCATGATTAAGAGGGACATGTTTTATTTTTTCATGTGTATACAAAGTAAACACTACATCGAGCATAAACAAAGCCAAGTAAGAATAAACATGAACTAGAACTGAGAAAAAGAAAAATTAAAAGCCTAGTCTAGGGTATTTAAATCGATTATGATATTGAAAGGAACAAGTTCTATGGTAAAAACACCCAGAACTTTTTATAGTCTTAACCACAAGTGCACAACGTGGTTCTAGTTAACAATTGACAAGTATGGGTCAAATCCACAAGGAATTTGTTTTCAAGTACTAGAAGTAACGAATTACTCAATCTAGGTGCAACAAATGTTTGAGTTGAGTTAACCATTAAGAGTTCGATAAAGAAGAAGGGACATAACTTCAAAAATCAAATAGTAAAACACTCATGTTAGAATTAACATCACAATTATGCCAGCAAATCAATTACTAACTGCATGAAACTTAATGAAGCTAGATTGATAATTAGGCCCATCCTCTCTCTCTTTCAAGAGTCGAAGACTAACCCTAGAACTATAGCCACTTATTTTCATGGGACTAAAAGTTGAATGATTACAAGATAACCAATCTCAAATGCTAATTATCATTCTAATTATTTTCATATTAAAACCCTAATCATATACTAGCTCACCCTTGTAAGGACCAACCTCCCCAGGGGTAGGGTCCCCCATGAATAGTTCAACTTCTATTTTACAGGGTGTTTTATTTTTATTTATTTTTTAGAAAAACTGACTATTAATTATTATTTTTATGTTTTTTTTTTAAGAAACTAGTGCATTTGCAGCATTGGATCAAGGAATAGGATCCTGATCCTGATCCTGATCTATGAACTCGGTTAGGTTCCTAGGCAAGCATCAAGCTAGTTGCTTGATTTTGATTCGCAGTAGTGATTGCTATCTATTCTAAGAATAGGGTAACCTGCTTGATCGAATTCCTACGCCAGAGCATCGCCCAGTTCCTGGTCCAGACAGTTTCGTTATCTTGGATCATAAATGTCCTGCCGAAATTAAGAAAAAAAAAGAATGAAAATTAAAAAGGAATAAAAAAGGCAAAAATAATTATGTAGTTAGTAGAGTCACCAGTGAATTTTAGGAAAACTTGCAAACCGTATCACTTTTCGAAGCAAATCATAGCAATAGGTATAAACGAAGGGACATTGAAAGGACAAATTGATTTTGTTTTAAAAAAATTTTCAAAAAAACCCGCGAGCAATCCGTAGTGTAGGGACCATCTTCACTCTTTAGTCTCTAAACAAAGATGTAGATTCTAAGGAGATGGCACAGTGACGTAATGGGGTGCGTCACATCACCACTTGTTATTAGTTATGGCCTTTACTAATTAATATGGGAAATAAAAACATTAATCACACCATCACACAATAATATAATAGATTAGTATAAAATCATATTAAGCCATTCAAAAAGCTGCAATTTTTAGTCCAATGCAAACAAAGGTAAAGTAAATCAATTAAAGCGGGTGGGGACCATCTGAAGATTACATCTTTGGTAATGGTGAAATCCAAACAATAATAAAAAAAAAGATTAAGTAGAAAGTGTAAAAGAAAAATAGAATTTACCCTCAGAATGATCTATTGCTTTACTTAGGGAGCCCAACAAAGTGATTAATCCTCAACGCTTTCAATCAGAGACTCAGAATTTAACCTCTCAAATTTGTTGAACCTCCTCACAAATTTTTAACTTTCACAATGACAACCTCTCATGCCTAATGGATTCTAAGTCACTGATGATTATCTAATGCCCCTAACCCCTATGGGGCAGCGCCCTTTTTATAGCGGATAAATAGACCGACTTAACCTAGGAAAAGGAGTCCAACGCTTAGCCTTACTAGGCTTAATCTTAATAGGTTCACTAATTTAACTAGCAATCTAACTAAACTAGGCACAACAAACTAATCATCCATGGATTAGGACAAGAATTAATAAAAGCTGACTCGAACTCAGAATGACGGAAAAGCGGGAACCCAGCCGGGTTCCCAATAGGTGCACCAGCCAGTTCCCTAGCCTGCTGCGATTGTTCACTTGCATGTTCCCACCTAATTGGACTCTCTATTAGCCTCTTATTTTGTTAATCACTACATTGGTTCCTTAAAAGCACAGTTGGGATATTGTCATCATTAGGCAATTAAAAAATATAGGTGCCATTTTTAGGTGTCTATAGTTAGCCCCATTTTTAGGCAATCTATCCTTGACACCGGATTAGCAAACCTCTCCTCGGTCTAGCATATTTACCCTTAATGCCAGATTAGCAGATCTCTCATCGGTCTAGCGGACCTGTGAATTTATCCTTGTTGTCTGATCTAGGAACCAGGCCTTGTTCCCAGGCCAGAATTAAGCCCAGTTACCAATCGTGATCCATGGCAGTGACTGTGACCTGTTCCTGGAATAGGGTAGCCTATATGATCCATTAACCCATCTGCTTGAGGAGGGCCTAATTTTTTTGTTCAACCAGATTCACTATCTTGGATCAAAACTATTCTACTGAAAATAAAATAAAAAAGAATGAAAATTAAAAAAGAATGAAAAGTCAAAACAATTATATAATTACTAGAGTAGCCAGTGAGTTTTAGGAAAACATACAAACCATATCACTTTTCGAAGCAAATCATACCGATAGGGATAACCAAAGGGACAAATTGATTTTACTTCAAGATGGTTTTGGAAGGTCCCCCAAGCAATCACTAGTGTGGGGATGATATCGACTCCTTAGTCTCAAACTGATGAACTAGATTCAGGGATGATGGTACGATGATGTAATACTGTCCATCACATTGTTGCACATCATCACTGACGGCCCCCATTCTTCAATATAGGAAATTAAAGCTTTCAAGTACTTTATCACATAATCACACAACATATTCGTATAATCATATTAAATCACTCAATAAGATACCATTTTTAGTCCAATGCAAACAGCTGTAATGTAAATAAATTACAGCACGTGGAGATTGCCTAAAGATTACATCTTTGACAACTGTGAAATCAAAACAACAATAAAAAGAGCTAAAGTAGAAATTCAGGATAAAGATAGAATTTTTCCCTCAAGATAACCTACTTGATTTGCCTGGGAAACTCAACAAAGTGATTAATCATCAATGCCTTTAATAAGAGACCTAGAATTAACCACCCGAGTTAGAAGAAACTCCTCACAATTTTGAACTCTCACGATGATGACCTCTTGTGTCTAACTGACTCCAATTGACTAATCCTTATCTGCCTTTTCTCCTAACCTCGGAGAGTAGCACTCTTTTATAGTGGATGAATATAGCGATTTAGCCTAGGAAACGGACATCAACTTCTAGTCTTATTCAATTTAATCCGTATAAGTTCACCAATTTAAATAGGAATCTGACTTAACTGGGCATGACAAACTAATCAGCCACGAATTAAGACTAGAAATAATTAAAATTGACTCAAACTCGGAATGAAGGTAAGGTGGAAATCGGTTGGGCTCTGCTTAGGTGAGCCAGCTGGTTCCCTAGCCATTGGGCCTATTTACTTGCGTGCTCTAACTTAATTGGACTTTTGTTTGCTTAATTAGACTCATATTTTGTTAATCACTATATTGCATTCTCAAATGCATAGTTGGGGTATTATTCTCATCAGTGAGCAATTAAAAAATATAGATGTCATTTTTAGGCGCCTACAGTTATTTAGTTTTCTTGGCCTGAAGTTGGCCTTTTTTAGTGTTGCCTAATGCTGCCTCTAGTTTAGTTTAAAGAACATGGTTGTCTCCTTGTAAGGAAATATTTACCATGATGAAATCCCTGATTGTTCAGGAAAATGTAGGGGAGCTCCCTTTCTTATATAATGGGTGAGTTCCAACTTCGGCAGGTTGAGAATATGGAATGAGTATTCACTCTTGAATTTGTAGCCATGGTCCAAGAGTCCTAAATTTTGGAATAGAGGGGATATTAGAGGCTATGATGATTAAGACGTTGTGGCAAAATGGGTGAACGGTTTGTCCAAGTTTGATTTGCTAAGAGTAGTCAATGAAATGCATCTTTACCCTCAAAAACCAAGGTTTTATTTTCTCCTTTGTTTTTGCCTAGCCTGTCTTTTCAGGTTTTTGGACCAGCCACTCTTTTCTTTCTTTTTTTAGAGATTGAATGACTCAATTGAGAATTTTTTTATGGAAAAAAATCTGTGTCCAGGCCTTAAAGAGGTTGCCTACGTATCAAATTTTGAATTAGGTCAGTCATAGTTTGAGAGTAAGAACATACAACTTACAGGAGGGACGCCTTTAGGAGGATTTTTTTATGGTAGGCTTCTAGGTTGGGGTGCCAAATGAAGGGAATCGGTATAAAGGCTCAAATAATCATTATGAAATCTCTAAGTGTACATGGGTGATGAAGTTAGTGTGAATTAACAACTTCTTTCTTTCTTTATCCTTCTTGTTTCCAAACTCTTTTCTTGTTTTTTTTTCTCTTTGGGCGGGACAGGTTATGTGAAACCACATATTATATATATATATATATATATATATATATATATATATATATATATATATATATATATGTATTCGGTTAATTTTAAGTGTTACGATATCAGCCAACCTAGTGTGTTTGAGCTCATAGTGATTTATTCTTTTTCGGATTTTAGCATATTAGTCGAGGGGTAGTAGTACGGTTCGAGTCGGGGTGGTGAGTAAGAAAAAGACAAAAAAGGAAAAAAAAGGGAAGGGAGTCGTGTATAGGAAGGCACGGGGGGAAAGGGGAAAACCCTAGTGTTTTAAAAAAAAATCCCTCTTTCTTCTTCTCCTCACTCTCCCTCTTTCTCCCTCACTCGGTTTTTCTCTCCCTCTCATCGCCTCTCTCTCTTCCCCTCGCCCTAGCCACCGTCCTTTTTCCTCTCTCTCACTTTTTCACTTTGAGGTTTGGAATCCCGGAGAGGAGCACCTAGTTGGTGGAACAATACAATTTAAGGTTCTTTAGGGCGTTTACGAATTGTTTGGAGGTCAAACTAGTGTCCCAAGCTCAAGATAGGCGACATATATTAGCAAGCAACAATCATGCCCTAACCCTCCCCAAGTATCTCTTAAAAAATGTGAACTGTGAGTATGCTTGAAAGGTGTTTTGAATGTGCTTTCTGTTGATGTTTGGGAGATTTTTCCGTGTGAATGTGTTATGAGATTTTACTATGATTCATGTTGAAACAATTGATCAACCAGTGATTGCATGAGTTTATTGGATTGATTTCGTTATGAGAATAATGAGGAGATGTTTTGGACTAGAATGGGTTGGGTTTGGGCTATATGCTAGTTAAAGTTCAGTTTTAACTGTGAATGCATAAGTAACTGGATGAATGAGTGCGACGGGGGAGTTATACTCTTGTGTTGTTGAAGGCCATTAGCCTTCCCCTGGTACAAGTGCATGCATGTGAGCGGCCACATGTCACCTTGTGGGTAGACATGGGCTAGGTTAGTGGTAACCCTCCTAATTAACGGTAGGCTAAGGTATGGTTAGGCGGTAACCGTCTAACTTGACAGGAGGACATGATATGGTTAAGCGGCCACGTTAAACCCAAGCACATGCCATGAGACCAAGTGGGGGTTGCTTCTGAAATTGAATAAGTGCGACTTGGATTATTATTATCTATTCATATTGAGAATGCATAAGTAATTGAGATTGCTCGTGTTGTCCCCCGCCCCTAAAATTATTTGAAATGAATTTGTGTGCATGTTTGGACCATTAGGGGTAGTTGTTATTGAGTTTATCTCATTTTTCTAAATGTTTTGTTTTCAAGTGAAGTGTATGATCGTGGGGATGGGAACTGGAATTAGAGCGAGGCACTTGATCTATGACTTAGTTGAATGGAATCCATTTTCATTTAGACTCATTTTAAAGATTGCGTTTTAGTTTGGACACTTTTATATTTGTCATCAGGAGTTGAACTTATGCTATAATTGAGATTAAATTATACATTAAAGTTTTGGATGATACTCAGCCTGGTATTTCCAAGAAGAAAATACGGCGGTAACACCCCCACTTAGGTTTTTCCGCTGCTACGTAGGTTAGTATTGGTAACTAAAAGGGATTAGAAAATTGGGATGTTATAGTTTAGCATATTTTTCTTTTTTTTCTTGTTTCGATTACTGGTTTTGATATTGATGCAACTCATGACACACCGCCACTCCCTAGTTAGGTTAGATGTGGCTATGAAAGAAAAAGGCTTATTTGAAGGAGGGTTTCAAGTAGGAATTATCAAGTTTTAACAATGGTGTTAAGACAAGTTATTAAAGGAGGACCCCTATACTAGGCATGTCCTTAAAGCTACATGACTTATCGGAAAAAAATTTCTAATCTTTCTCTCTTTTCAGATGATGGATTCAAATCTTAGTCTCTTTTTTATTTCTCTCCCTCTCATCTTGCCTACCTCGCCTCGTTAGGGTTTCAACCTAGCCCCTCTTTTTTTTTCTATTTTCATCTTGAATTCATCAAAGGACAAAAGCATTTTTGAAAAGGACATAAGAATATACAAAAGAACTAATGGAGAAGATGATTTTATTAATAAATTAAGGCTATATCAGATTTAGATTGATGATGCAAACGAATTATTTTATTAATAAATCGAGGCTACATTAGACTTTGGATTTATGATGAAAAAAAGTGAGTGACTCTATGAATCAATACATGGCTATGGGTTCAGGACACATAATGTCTTCGAAAGTCAACATAACTCAAGGCCTCTTATGTGAAGGTATTTGGTCTTGAATTCAACTATGCTTGTTATGTAAATAGATGGGTCCCACTTTTCGCTTTACATAGCTAGAATGCTATCATGCAAGCCAAGCTGGTTGCTGATCTTGTTGGCTACTTGAGTGTGGGTGGTTCCAAGATGGGTGTATTCAGTGTACCAATCTAGCGCACGAACCTCCTTACTTGTGGAGGCATTGTCTTTCTTATCCCTATTCTAATAGTTTCCCTTTTAGTTCCTACTAGCCTTTGCAAGTGCCTCCCTCGCTAATTCTTCCTCTAACAGCATACCTATATGCCTTAGTGCAATAAAGTTTTTAAATGGCATGAACCGCATGTGTTACCTATATGTAAGTTGGAAATTCTAGATGAATAGCCTCACTTGGTCTGCTTCTGAAGGTTAATCCACCATGTGAATAGCCTTTGCCCTCTATCTAGCAAGGTAGTCAGAAAACCCCTCTTTTTTTCTTGCTTGATCAACTGCAGGTCTCTAAGTATGATTGAGAGGTCATCATTATATGAATACTGATGTAGGAATTCCTTACAAAGATTATCCTAGTTTGCGACCTTTCATTGGTCTACAGCATTATACCACCTCATCACATCCTTGTTGGATGTCCAAGGAAATATAGTATGGAAGATATTCTTGTTATTTCCTTTTAAAATCATTGCACTTAGAAAATTCCTCACACAATGGTGAGGATAATGGTTGAATTTTGGCTATAATTTCCCTTTTAGGATTGAAGTGAATTCCACACATTCATCAAAGTAATGGTTGAAATTTTCAGATTCCTTAAGTAGCTGTTTTATGCGATCTATGTGTGGATCAATTTGAGGGGTGCTTTTTTCCCCTTCTTCTTCCTTTTTCTTCTCATATTTCCCTCATTTGTTGTGAGGTTTCTCACCATTTTCATTTGGGGTGCCCTGGATAAGGGTTTGGAGTGCAATGGCCATTCGTCCTATATTCTCCTCACTCTCATCCAGTCTAGTTTGAATTTTTTCCATCATCTTCAAGAATTAAGCAAGTTCGTTACCTCCTCCCATTAGGATTGGTGAAGTATTGGAGTTTGACCAAGGATTTGGTCTTGAGCCAACTAGAAGTTCACTCGAACTCCTCTCAAGATAGAAGTCTCCTAGTTTATGGACTCTACTCATATAGCTTCTTAGTCTTACCTATCCTGAGCAATAAGGTGACATTTTATATGATTGAATAACGGAAATAAAAGGGTAAAAGCACTGGCCATGGGGCCGAAGGAAATGTTTACTAACTTGTGGTTGGGGAAGAAGAAGACAATGACTTGGTGGACTTGAAGGATAGGGTTAAGATGTTGGATTTGGGCTGAAAGCAGGCCTTACCCTGGATTGGGTACTAAGTTGGGCTGAGGAAGCTAACTTGTGGGCCTTAGTTGGGTCCAAATGAAGCCCATGTAACTTGAAGGCCTAGACTATGCCTAAGCATGACCACGGTTTGGTTTGCCTAGAGTCGGCTAGTTCAAGCTTGTGGAGGGATCTAGGTAGACTCACGCATGAATCCTAGATTCAGGGAATATGATACATTGACCACAGACTTATTCATGGATCAAATATCTAGGTCTTAATGGAACTTATGTATTATGAATTTATGCATGATTGGATGCAACTTAGAAGACTAAGGCTCTAAAGGTCTAATAGGCACCATTAGGGACTTTGGACCTAGATGAACTCATGCATTATGCATGTTGAGGACAAACATGTACGAATCTTCTAGCCTAAGTATGCTACAACTGATGTGCTAGGACCCAAAACGGACCATGACAACCCATGAACTAAGACCATATGTTGATAGCCCAGTATGTTGACTGTATACTATGAATGCTGAGCTAAACTAACACAAACTGAGTTGGACCAGATATCAAGATCTTAGCTGGGTTCCATATTGGACCCCGACACTGGCGTCCTGGCCCTTGACCCTTATATCCTAAGTCCAAACCTAATCTAATGCAATCAAACCCCAGGGAAGCCAGTCAGGTTCCTTATTGGGCCCCCAAGACTGGTATCCTGACTCTTAACCGCTTTATCCTAAGTTCATACCTAATTTGATGCAACAGAATTCCTTAGGACACTAGTTCGGTTCTTAATTGGCCTAGGAGACTGACTCTTACCCTTTTCTTAGTTCCAAATTAAAGACAATCCTTGCCGAATTTTCCTAAAACATGTCCTCCTACTAGGTTGCAGACTCCCTTTTTTCAATTTTTTTTTTGACCATTCAGCCATGCTCATTCAAGCTTGCTGAGAATCCTTTTAGGACTTTGATTCCCTCAACTAAGATTAGAACTTATTTAGGTCCAAGATCAAGAGCCCTTTAAAGCTTAATTGGCCTTGAAGCCGCCTTAATCCATAACCCTAGCCACTATAGATGACATTTCCTAACCTAAGCTCCCCTAAAACCTAAAGCATTGATGCATAGACCCTGGGGCTAAAAAAGTTAAAACATACAACACATCCAAGCGTGCACATGAGCTCCATCCAAGCCAAGGTTCTAAGTTAAAAGGGTTTCAGGTCAGGTTTAGAATAGTTCTCTCGTGACCTAAACACTTTGTACGTCATTCATAGCGTGCATGGCAAGACTGGAGTGTTTTAGTCTCCCTAAATGGTGTGAACTGGAAAGTGGGTCGAGAATGAGCAAATCAATACATGCTCAGTAGAGTCTATAGAACCAACTAAGTTAAATTAGTTGATCTCCTGAGGAGTAATAGGAGGGTTTGCCTAGAGGTGCCGTTATCATTGTTAGGGTGACACCTTTCAATGTAGGAAGCCTAATGCAAGTGTAATTAAAGTGATTTCCCATATTGAATTTCAAATCTCCCCCACTTAAAGAAAAATCTCCTCTGTAGAGTCGCTACGGTAGGGACTCACCTCCCTGGCGGTGCGATGCCCCACGAATGGTTCGACTTTGGTTTTGCTGGGTATTTTATTTTTAATTAGTTTTAAAAAAAACTTATTATTAATTACTATTTTATGGTTTTTTTCAGAAAACTAGCAAATTTGTAGGGTTGGATTAGGGAGCTGGGATCCATATCCTGATCTAAGAATCTAATCGGGTTCCTGGGCTAGAATAGGTCTTAGTTCTTGGTCTAGATAGCTTCATTGTCTTATATTAGAATTGTTCTGCTGAAATTAAAATAAAAAATGACAATTAGAAAGGACTAAAAAAGGCAAAAACAATTATGTAATTAGCAGAGTCGCTAGTGAGTTTTTGGAAAACTTACAAACTATATCACTTTTAGAAGCAAATCATACCCTCTAAATTGTCTAGAGGAGTTGCATTTGTAATCCTACTATAAAATAGTGGAAGCATATTTTTTGACTGATGGTCATGTGGTTTTTACCTTCGTTTTAGAGGGTCTTCCACGTAAAAAATCATGTGGTTTAGAGGGTCATCTACAATATTTATTTATTTATTTTTATACCTATCTTAATTGTACAAAGGGGGAAAAGAATTTGCTTCTGCATCATTACGCCTTTTCCCAACAGTGGTATCAGAGCTCAGGTTGAGCAACCATATTCTCATGTAATCAAAATGGAGGGTGTTCTCACTTATGATGGTGACATGATTAAACTTACTGTAGAAAATTACTCCTATTGGAAGGCCATGATGGAGAACCATCTAATTTGCAAAGACCTTGCTGAGCCTATTCTGAATAAAAATATGTCAGAAGGTAAAAATGAAAATAAGTGGAGGTTGTTGAATCGCAAAGCAGTTGCGATAATCCGAAAGTACATAGATAGAAGTTTGTTTGAGCATGTGTGAAATTTTGACAATGCGTACGAACTTTGGACAAAACTTGAGTCCTTCATTCCAAAAGAAGATGTCGCGCAACAAAGTGCTACTTGTAAGACAATTGGTGAAGCTCGAGTATAGTGACGGTAAAATTATGATTGAGCACTTGAATAATTTCAATGGGCTTATAAATAAATTGGCAAAGATCGAGATTAAACTTGATGATGAGCTGCAGGCACTACTGCTTCTTAGGTCATTACCTAAGAGTTGGGACACATTAGTAGTTACTTTGAGTAACTCAGCCCCAGAGGGAAAACTCACTATGGATATTGTGACAGGTAGTCTCTTAAATAATGAAGCAAGGAGAAAAGAAAGAGGCATCAAAGTACAATCTGAAGCCAACTTTGTTGACAACCATGGTAGAACTGAGAACCATGGGAGAAATAAGGGACCGGACAAGTCTAGGGGGATATCTAAATCTCGCCCTAAATTAGTTTGCTATTATTGTGGTAAGCCAGGTCACAAGAAACCTTATTGTCAATATTATAGGAGAGATCAGAAGGCTAGAAAAGTTAAGGCATATCAAATTGAACACAATAAAGATGGTAAAAGTGTTACTGCCATAGCAGTAAAAGATGACAATGAGGTGTTCCTCATTGAAGAAGAAAGTTATCTCAATGTAGCATATGATGATTGTTCGTGGATTGTTGACTCAGGTACTACCTTCCATGTCACTCCACATGAACATTTTTTCTCATTTTACCAAGGTGGTGATTTTGGTAAGGTAAAGATGGGAAATTAAGTTTCGAGCAAAATAGTTGGTATTGGTGACATCACCTTAATAACCAACACAGGATGTAAGCTCATGTTAAAAGATGTGATGTGTGTTCCAGACATGCGCCTCAATCTTATATCGACAAGAAAACTTGAGGATGCCGATTTGGTTAATCACTTTGGTGGAGGAATATGGAAGCTCACCAATGGAAGTCTAATCATTGTTAGAGGAAAGACGGAAGGTTCCTTGTACTTTATGCTAGGAAAGTTGTGCAAGGAGAGAGGTTAATGTTGCCTATGACAACTCAAATTTGGAATTATTGCACAAAAGACTTGGCTACATGAGTGAAAAAGGATTGCATATCCTTGCTAGAAAAGAACTCCTTCCTAACATAAAAGGTAAATCGCTTGGGCCCTGTATAGATTGTTTGGTTGGTAAACACCATAGGGTGGCATTTCATAAAAATGTTTGCCCCATAAGAAGAAAGTACATTCTTGATTTGGTTCATGGTGATGCATGCTCTATGACTGAAAAGTCACTTGGCAAAGCATTATACTTTGTTACTTCTATTGGTGACCAATCAAAAAAGGATTGGGTCTCTTTGTTGAAAACAAAAGACCAGGTACTTGAAGCGTTCAAGGAGTTTCACGTTAAGGTGGAATGCGAAATTGGGCAAAAATTAAAGAGCATTCGACTGGACAATGGTGGAGAATATCATGGTCCCTTTGAATCATATTGCAAGTTGCATGGGATCAGGCTGGAGAAAACGCCACCAAAGACACCTCAGCTAAATGGCTTAGCTAAGAGAATGAATTGGACCATCGAAGAAAGAGTATGTTGTATGCTTTCTCATGCTAAACTCCTTAAATCTTTTTGAGGGGAAGCCCTGATGATTGCTATTGACATAATAAATCTTTCACCATCAGTTCCTTTGGATGGTGCTATCCCAGAGGAAATTTGGCCCAAAAATAAGGTGTCATATAACCACCTAAAAGCGTTTAGCTACTGGGCATTCGTCCATATTCCTAAGGATAAGCGAGCCAAACTTGATTTGAAAACACAGGAGTGTATTAATCTTGGATCATCAAGAGATGAATTTGAGTACTAACTTTGGGATCTTATAAATAGAAGAATTGTAAGAAGTCGAGATGTCGCATTCTTTGAAAACGAAACCGTTGAAGATTTTAAAAAGGAAAGGCCTAAACAGAGAGGTGTTAGAGATTTTGATATTGGTCCATCCCCTATGGTTCAGGATAATGCAGGGGAGGACACACCTAAAACAATAATCAGACTAGCTCTAATGACGATCCTGCCTCCTCCTCCAACGATGATCAAGAGGGAGGTGAAGATGAGTCAGCCATATCCGATGTTGAATCTGCTGAGGAAAGATCTCAAGAAGAGCCCAGTTGAGCCGATATACCAGAGAAGAAAGACCATTCACAAGGTATAACCCAAGTGAATACGTAACTCTCACAGATAAGGGCGAGCCTCAGAGCTATGAAGAAGCAATGGCTAATAGCCATAAAATAGAATGAGTGAAATCCATGCAAGAAGAAATGAATTTCTTGCATGAGAATCATACATATGATCTACCAGAATTGCCTAATTGAAGAAAGGCCTTGAGAAACAAATGGGTGTATAGACTCAAGAATGAGTAGAATAACCCAAGATCGAGGTATAAAGCTCGTCTGGTAGTGAAAGATTTCAATCAGAAGAAAGGGATAGATTTTGAAGAGATATTCTCTCCCATTCTGAAAATGTCTTCAATTCGAGTTGTCCTTGGTCTAGCCGCCAGTCTAGACTTAGAAATGGAGCAACTAGATGTCAATATAGCTTTTTTACATGGTGACCTAGAGGATGAAATATATATGGAGCAACCTGAAGGGTTTGAAGTTGTAGGCAAAGAAAATTTGGTGTGCTAACTTCAAAAGCGCCTCTGTGGCCTTAAACAAGCACCTAGGCGATGGTATAAGAAATTTGATTCTTTTGTGGCTAAGCATGATTTCAAGAAGATACTCACTGACCATTGTGTTGTCATAAAGAAATATGCTGGTGGTGATTTCATTATACCACTGTTGTATGTTGATGAAATCTTAATTATCGGACATGATCCAAAGAAAATTTATGCCTTAAAGGAGACACTGAGTAAATCATTTTCCATAAAGGATTTCGGATCAGCAAAGAAGATCCTTGGCATGAAAATAACTAGAGATAGATCAAAGAAGTTATTGTGGTTATCCCAAGAGAGTTATGTTGAAAAATTATTAGAAAGATTCCACATGCATAAAGCCAAACCTGTGAGCACAACACTTGCTAGACATTTTAAGCTAAGTATGAAGCAAAGTCCAACAAGTGAGAAAGATAAAGTAGAAATGAAGAATGTTCCTTATTCATCTACTGTTGGCAGTCTAATGTACGCTGTGATATGTGCTAGGCCCCGATATTGCTTACACTATAGGTGTCGTAAGTCGGTTCTTAACTAATCCAGAAAAAGAACACTCAATAGCGGTGAAATGGATATTGAGTTATCTTAGGGGCACAACCAAGAAATGTTTGTGCTTTGGTGAAGGAAAACCCATGTTAATGGGTCACATAGATGCTGGCCTAGCTGGTGATATCAATTCTCGGAAATCAACTTCTGGGTATTTGACTACTTTTGCGGGAGAAGCAATGTCTTGGCAATCTAAGCTCCAAATATGTGTTTCCTTGTCAACCACTGAGGCTGAATATCTTGTAGCCACTAAAGCATGTAAGGAGATTATAGGGATGAGAAATTTCCAACTCAAATTGGGCTATGAGCAAGATAAATATGTTTGCGATGTGATAGCCAAAGTGCTATATATTTAGCCAAGAACTCCACTTTCCACTCCCCTTTGAAACATATTGATGTTCGCTATGACTGGATTCGGGAAGTGTTAGAAAATAAGCTCCTACAGCCTGAGAAAGTCCACACTAATGATAATTGGTTAGACATAATTACCAAGGTGCTACCGACCAAGAAGTTTAAAAACTATTGTGAAGGTGTCGGTGTGATGTTCCCCAATTAAGTCAGGAAGAGGGAGAGTTGTTATAGTTCCTTCCTTAATTGGTAAGGAGTTACAAAATTAAAAACAGTAAAAAAAAAAAACAAAGGGGAGAGAGAGAAAGAGAAAGAAATAAAGATAAGAAAAAAACGGAGGAAACATTCAAAACATATTCTTAAAATTAAGAAGGCAAATGCATTTCCGTAATAGATAATTTTTCATTAGTAATAGTTCTTCCAACACCTCTATAAATAGAGGCATTATGTTTTTTACACGAACAACGAAAACAAAAAACAAAAAATACAATCAAGTGAGAGTAGCACTTGAGAGGAAAACCACCAAGAATTGATGAGGGTATTCCACCAACATTAGGTGAGAGTTATCTTTTGTGTCCCATCCGAGTGGGTGAGACATTGAGAGTATACCCTCTAAATTGTCTAGAGGAGTTGCATTTGTAATCCTAGTATAAAATAGTGGAAGCATAGTTTTGGATTGACGGTCTCGTGGTTTTTACCTTCATTTTGGAGGGTTTTTCATGTAAAAATTTGCGTGTCCCCATCTACTATATTTATTAACTTTTATTGCCCATCTTAATTGCACAAGGAGGGAAAAGAATTTGCTTTCGTATTATTCCGCCTTTTCCTAACAAGCTTAATTTAGGTTTCCCCTTTTCTTTGCTTCTTCTTCGTCAATAGCTTATTTTCAATAGACGGTGCAGATCAAAATATGAAGATGGTTCAGGTGTGAGCTTGATCTTAATGAGAAACACTATTAGATGGCATCGCCCTTCCTCTAAGAGGCATGGGATGCTTAAAGTTAGAACTTAATGATGAGTATATGAGGGTTCTAGTTTTCGGCCTGTCTTCTTTTATCATCCGACCCCCTTCACCATAGTTCTAAATAGGTTGGTGAAAGTGCAAAAGCTACTAAATCACCCTAGATGGGGGTGAATAGGGTGATGATCAAAATCGCGATTTAATCGAAATAAAGTGCGGAAAAGAAATGTGGACAAAACACAAGCAAATTTTTTAACGAGGTTGGGCCTCAACAGGCTTAATCCCCGCCTAGAGTTCCCTAACTCTAGAATTAACCTAAATCTTTATTGGGAGGGATTATTACAACTCTAGAGTACACATACTCTAAGTTCCAAGACCTAAGTTGACACCCTCAACAAGGCTTGGTAGAGTTGACCCTTCAACTCTATAATCCCACCTAAACATTACTTGAATAACTCAAAGAACAATAGCAAATTAAAGCTCAATCAATGCAATAAGAGACTGTGTTTGAGTATGCCAATGAATGCTTGTCTTCCTTCCTCTCATAAGCTCTCAACCATCTTGTACATTTATAACAAAAGCTTGGAGAATAGATGAAAAGTAGCCGGTAGATACATCCTGATTTCTTGCTTCAGTTCAAGGCCTTAAAGATCCAGTTCAGTGTCACTGAAGATGGCACAAATTCAGCATGCAACGGCTAGTTGATTTGCTTGCAACGGTTGTCCTGATTTTTTTGGTAGATTTGGATTCTCTTTGAGCAATTCCTTCCATAATCAAGTCATTTGCTGATTTGGATTCTCCTTAAGCTAATTTTATTGTTCTTTCCATAAGCAAATCATATCTTAAATCACGAGATCAAGGAAGTCCCATAATATATCCAAATATGATTAGTAATTCCATAATATCATTATAGAATATGATTAAAGAACAAATATCTGAGCTCCCTTTTTGTCTTTTATCAAAACAAACATAACATATAATATTAATGGATAAATAGAAAGCCAACAGTTGTGTTGATATTGGATTTTCGTTTTCCCCTTATCTTTGATGATTTTTGTATCTACTATTCACTATTGTTGATAACTTATGTTATTTCTTGCTTCTGGCTTCAAACAGTTGGGTACGTTGTTCAATTCGGTATCCATTCTAATTTATTCCCACCTGTTATAGACTATCATTAAATTATATATGGCTTAATTAGGAGGCGTAGTTTCTAATGTTGAATTTATTATTTTCTTGGCTTCAAAATTTGGACTTAAAAATTTGATTTGCTAAATCTCTGCTAACATTTTGTTTGATTGCTAAATTTGGTGTTTGTCTTCTCTTAGTCTAATGTTCCTCTTTGTCTATCTAAATAAATATTTAAAAAAGATTTGGTGTATATTCACACAAAAAGGTTCCCTCTTTCCTTCTCTGTTCTAAGGTTACTTGAAATGAAGTACGATACTTGAATACAAAAAGAAATATAAATATCACCTACCTCTACAGCTCAACATGCTTTTGAAAATGGTGAAAGCGCAACCTAGAGAAAAGGATTTGAGTGTATGGAAAGCTCAAAATTATCGTTATGGTAGGGATTTAGTAGGATAGCCCTTCAGTTGTTTCATTATATTATCATGTTCTTAGATTTCTACCTTCTTATGTACTAAATACATTATTTTTATGTTATATTTCATGCATTTCTATTCATGCTTCTAAACTATTGGAGGTTAAAATTGCCCCACTTACATGATCTGATTTTCTGTTAACCTTATGCAAGAGCTTAGGTCATTCAACATTTGATAAATCGTTTCTTCAAGATCGTTGATACGTGGAAGTCAACAACTATGGAGAAGAGAATTATAGAAGACTAGAAATTGATTTTGTAATTTAGGGTGTGTTTGGTAGGGGAAAAATCATTTTCCTGAAAAATCATTTTCTCATTTCACGCCGTTTGGTAAAACAAGGAGGGAAAAATCATTTTTAGGGGAAAATCATTTTACCCTATTTGAAGGAAATTGTTTTCCCTTGAAAAAGTAGGGAAAATGATTTTCCATGCCCAATTTTCGTTGCCCAATTTTGTCTCTCGTTCTATTTTCTTTTGATTGCGCCTAGAATAACTCTATTTTCATTCTCATTTTGTCTCTCATTCTTCCCCTCTTCTTCATGTTCATCATGTTCATCGATGATTTCCATCGTTAATCTCTGTAATTATTTCTTGAGTTCTCTGATCTTGTTACAGTTGCCTTTTTGAAGAACTTCGCAATCTGAGACACCCATCGTCTCCCCATTCGTCATTTTCTTTAATCTAGATTTAATCTCACTTAAAGTCAACTGATTAATCCTTGGGAGTAGTGAAAAAAGTCAGATTTATTAATGTTAACTCTCTCTTTTGCTGGGTTTGTTACTGGATATATTTCTTACTGATGTTTTGGGTTTGATTGCGAATAGGAGAGAGAAACAGAATTTGTTGGTTCGGTCAGGTCAAAGTAGTGAGCATGGAAGGGGGTTGATGGTAAAAACAAATGAAGTGAGGACGGGAGGTTGATTCTATCAAATAGCAAAAAATGAATGGGAAAGAAAATGATTTTCCATTCTACCAAACAGTTGAAAATGTAAATGGAAAATCATTTTTCTTGGGAAAATATTTTTCATGGAAAATGATTTTCTGGGAAAATGATTTTTCCCCCTACCAAACACACCCTTAGATGCAAATTTGGCATAGATTTCTAATTTGGCATAGATTGATTGTGACATATGACAAGCAAACTGATTGTGAACGACGTAGAGGATTACTCAACAATGTTTGCAAGGAACCTCTATTTTGGAGCGATCCCTCTATTTTTTGTCCAACTAGACACGTCAAGTTTGGGAAAGAGTGGGTTGTGTAAGATCAAGTTTTAATAGGGAGGAGAAAGGAGGAGCTAGGAGGAATAGAGTAATATGGGAAAGAGTAGGCCATCCAAAATCGTGATTTTGCCCATTTCTTTTGCATGATTTAATTGTCATCTTTGGTGGAATTTAAGAGTTGAGATCTAATGCTTAAAGAAGCAATATAGTGGAATGAGTATGTGCTGAAGAACCTTCCATTTCCTATGGTATAGAAGCTATTTGTTTTGGGATTCCCTATGGTATTAGGCACACATAGGATATATGATACTTAAGATTGAAAATAACTTTTTGCTAGCTCTATCAACGTAAAGGCCTTCTCACAAAAAAAAAAAAGAAAGAGTTTGTATGTTATTTTCTAAGGAAATTGCTTAAAGTTTTAAAAGTTGTTGGTGCTGAAGAAGACATGGAGTTCTCCAAAAATGAGAGCATAGGAACTTGGCTTAAGAATTCAAGTAGAATATACCACATTGATATTGTGTTTATTCTCATCCTTGCTTTATTTGCTATGATATGACAGTAGTGTAGTTGTCTTTCACCAATATCTTCGAAATCATAGGAAGGTTGTTGCAAAAAACACTAAATGAATGTAAATGAGAGGGGAGCATCAAGCATGTAACCACATAAGAACCACCTCCTTGGAGCACCGCAAAGTTAACCCAGATCCAAGAAATTTTCCTTACCAAGTTATGGTTTAAAGCTTCACGATCCCCAGGTACCAAGAAGCACGAAGGAACGTGTGTAGTTGCTAGCATCGTGTTCAAGAGAGGCATGTCACAATGGATTTAGTTACGCTATTGGCTAAATAGGGATCAGGAAGGGATTGAAATGGTGTACATGAAAAGTAAGAATCAAATTTGATAGGGACAATATGCATATTGTTGCAGAGCCTTTGAAGTATGTTGGGTGTCAATTACCAATTTATAGATGGTACAGTGTGTACCATGCATTTTTCTTGGAGTAATATGAATGATTTGCCTTGAGGATGCAATAATAGATCAAGAGTATTTATGAATAACATTTTCCTTTGTTCTTTCCCCTAGGCATTTGTATTATGGAGTTTGATTGGCAAGTTAGAACATGGAACATATTCTTGTAACCTATATAGAACCATAAATTTGGTTGCATTTTTCAACTATATTAATAGATGCATTTATTTTTGTTCTATTTTGTCCAAACCATTAAGAGTGATGAAACACTACTTTATAATTTATATGACTTAAAACATGGACATCAAAGACATGCGTCTTGAATACTTTCAATGGTCTTTAGTTGTCTTTATTAGCATTTGTTTGATGCACTTCACTCATTCTAAAATAATTTCTATTATTATGCTTAGTTTTTTTGGGGGGAAGGGGGCTTTGGCCCTTCTGTTGAGTCCAGTTGTAATACATTTTAATTTAGGTATTTTATAGATTGAATAGTTATTTGATGATGCATTGAAAGTACTACATGGTTATTCAAAAGATAATTCCAAGGCAATGTGCGGATACATGATAGTATTATATCATGATAAAACGATACAGATCTAGCACATGATGCATGGTAATTTCTGAAATGATTGAGTAAGTGCTCAGCTTAATTACAAGCATAACTCCAAGCCTCATAACTTACCTTTTAATCAAAACAATTAAATGAATATTTAAATGCAATCGTTATAACAGTGTTATAATTGGTAACTTTTTCTTAAATATTTTAAACCAAGAAAAAGTAATGTGTTGCTAACAAAGTAAGACTTTGCATTTGCTCAAATTTTGCAATATTCAAGAAGCTAAATGATGAATTTCTTACTTCAAGACACTTCTTCAATGTCATATTTCAACTTAACATAAAAATTACGTAGCCATTGAAAATTTAGTGAAGAAACACCTACTAGCTATCAGTTTGAAATTTTATATAAATTAGCCATAAACAAGACATCAATACATATAAAGCAGTCAGGTTTCATTCCCATACCAATTGGCAATGGGTATAGTGACTTGCTATGTTTTACATATGCTCAAGGCTTTTTAATTTCTCGCTATGGGATAACACCCTACTTGATATTCTCGGATATGCCTTTTCATGTGTGGGATGCTAACAAGGTCCAACGCCTATGCGCAATTAATAATACTAAATATGGCAGCTAATTCAAGATCGAGAAGTCTCAGATTCAAATCTCAACCATCTGCTAAAATTTGTCCCTTTTTAATGGATTTACCTCGCAAAATCTAAGGTTTTCGGTGCATATAAGTGTTTTTGTTGGAAATAATCATTGGGATCGTTGATTCACATTATTGTTCACAAACGTTGTGCCAATGGGATAGGGATAGTGGAAGAGGAAAAAACAAGGCATATGAAGGGATTGACTCGTCAAATTCCCATTAAAATAGGATCGACACTAGGAAAAGTACTTGCCATTCATTAGTTATTAGGGCTAGCCCGAAAACGTCCGAGTCAAAATATGGCTTTCAAATTAAGTTCCCTTCTAGAGGGATCATCTAGAAAGCAAGTTGTTTTGAGTTTTTCTAGAAGACTCGTTTCTTGAATATCATTCAAAAGAGTTTCCTCGCTAGCCCAAGTGAATATTCAAATAACTATCAAGTTACACAGATCAATCCACTATATGTATTGGATTTAGATGCACAATCAATACAATCTCCCGAATCTTCCTTCAATTTTGAACTTTCAACCTCCATGTTGAATTACTATGCAAGGTTTAGAGGGGCATTTGTGACGTCCACACTTCAAACCCAAAGGACGTGTGCTTGAGGGTGCCTGTTAGAGTATAGAACCTATTACTAGGCTTCAACCATTAAATTAACCTTTTAACAGATATGGTTCTTTAACATAGCATCAAAGCTTTTTTGAGTGAGAGGTCTAAGGGTTGAAATTTAGCATCCCCTATATTAATTTTTGTGCAAGGTAATGTAATACCCACGTTCTTTATTTTTACGTTACGCTGACTGTCTTGCCTTATGACGTTATAAAGTCATATTTTAGCAACTCAATGAGTTAAATTATTTACTGATCTGCTTGTGTGAGCAATAATTTTATTAAAAAGAATATTATTGTTGCTATTATTATTTTTATTAGTTTTGAAAATTTTTCGATGATTTTAATAAGTGTTAATAAGAATTATTAATAGGAACTAAATCGAGTAGGAACCCGAATACGATTAGATTGTCAATCTTTTATAGTTAGTTTCGTTGTTTATTAAATTGAACCTTGATATATTTGGGAGCGTATAACCGATGAAAGATTGTATTATCGATTTGGGTTTAAAATATGAAGTACGAGATTAGACTAGCGGTGTTAATTATTGAGCAAGCTGGAAACAAAAAACAAAGGAGCAAAGGGAAGGGCATTTGAGTTAATATGCACCAGAACTATGTCTGGCTTCTCTTTGTACCCCTTCCTTTCAAAAAGCCCCCTCGAGCCCCCATCTCTCTTCTTCTTCTTCTTCTTCTTCATCATCTTCTTCTCTTCTAAACACAGGGCCTCAAGCATCGAATTCCATTGATTTTTATCTTAACCCAACTCGAAATTCCTTACATTCCACCTCCCTGGCATCAAACAAACCCACATCTATAAGTTTCAAGCGAAATCGTTGAGAAACCACCATGTTTGCGGTCAGTTTAGGCGGCAATTTGAGGCACCAAACACGCCTGGGCTCAGCCATGCAACCCAGCCTTTAGCCACTCCAGTCCCTCTATGAATTGGGCTTGAATTCCCAACCCAAACATCAACCACAACTTTGAATTAGTGAGCCAATTTCAGTAGATTTGGGGTGTGAATTGCATGGGTGAGGCATTGATGGGGTATGTTCGTGTGGCCAGCAAGGAAGGGTCGGAGATTGGGGATTTTTCTAGCACTCAGAGTCGAGCCCAGCAGCCTTGAACGAGCCTTTAACTTGGAGTCGAGGTTGGTGCTTCTCTCCTCCTAAAGTGTTACTAATTTCTAACGAATTTTACTGATTATAGTCAGTTTATGTTTGAATTTGAGTTAGTAATTAGTATTTGGATAAATTAGAGTTGAATTTGGGCAAATATGGTGATAAGGCTAATTTGGGAGTCTTGTATGTGAGTTGATGCACAACGTTACTACTAGTCAGTTAGAGGACTGTGGAACAAATACAATTATGCATTAACATTGCTGTTATAATGCTTAAATTTAGGCCTAAAATGTTGTTTTGGAAAGTTCCACGTGAATGTTATAATCTAGGTTTTTAACCAGGTGGTTGAGGTATTCGTAGAGCAAGCTGAGTTATATATTTAATGTTGTTATTGAATAAATTTGGTCACGTTTAAATTCTGTTTTTGGCTATAAGCAAGAATGTTACACCTATATATGATGGTTTCATGTACTATTGATTTGTTTATGGCAATATTGAACCGAGCTTGGTAGTTGGATGATTTGAGGTGGAACTATTGAAAGATTCGAGGTTCATGAGGTGGGTTTTGTGTGATGGGGGAGCCTGGGATTGATATTGACCGTAATCGTGTGGATTGCGAGGTATATGGAATTATTAGATTGATTATGCTAAAACTGCTCCTGTGAAGTGTTTCGAATATGCTACTTGTGAACCTCTTCCCTCTTGTAATTGTTAAATGATGTTATGTGATTGATTTGTGAACTTAGAAAGATTTAAAAGGGGTTGTTAAAAGCTTGCTTTCATAATTGAGAAAGTTTTTAAATACTCATCAGATGCTTGTGAGTTTGTTAGGATGTTTCTAGCCTAAAAGATCCTAAATCGTCGAACTACTCAGTGAGTGACTCAACTGAATAATCGATAGGTTTACGAAGCTAAAAAGCAAACTAGTAACGAGTTCGAAAATGTTTTGCGTCTTTTGTTTGTTTATGTCCCCCTCTGTGAGTTTAAGAAGGATTGAATAAGAAACTTTGAATTATATGCTAGCCAATTACTTTAACTTTCGAATTGCAAGTTAGCGGACTCATTTTGATATTAAGAAGTTTTTTATGTTAAAAATGAAAGTACCATAAACCATTAGTACAATTATGAGCACGATTTTAATGAAGTGAGAAACTATTTAAGAGAAATGATTCGTGATTCACTTGATCGTGAAACTTACTGTGTGTGACAGTGACTACTTTTTACAACCTATGAGGGTTTATTTTAATGGCTTAGATAGTGCTAGGAAATTGGTCAGGCCTAGGGAGTTAGACTCAAAAGTTGGAATCCTTAAAGACCCTGGCGAGCGTAATGTGATAAAACCTTTAGCATGGGAACTGGACGCAGGATAAGGTGTGAGCTGTTTCCCCCAAAGATAAGGTTCAATGATATGTGACGTGCGATAAAACCTTGAGGGGAGACTAGACGCAGGATAAGGCGTGAGCTGTTGTCCCCACAAAGGATAATATCGAAGTTAGAGCCACTCTGCTGAGACATGTTTTGGCCAAATGTTATGATATGTAAACCCGGGGATAACGTGATGCGTGAGTGACAGCCTCACATAAGGCGAGTGACGATCTCCCTGAAATTAGCACATTATGAGATCTTATGCCTATTAAGAGAACATATTTTCCTGATAAACGAGAAAAATTATTGAAATTTTACCAATGTGAGTATTTCAGGAACTTTTGTAAAGAATATGAGTCTTAAAGAGGCTAGTGTGATTTATAAACTATTCTTTGAATATATCTTGAACCATTATGCTTTCTGAATCAGTGTTTGAATGTGTTTTACACTACCCTTGTGGTTTGCTTACTTACATGCCTAAATGCTTGATTAGTAAGGGAGTTTGTTCATCTAAGGGTCTAGAACGAGCTTGAATCTCAACATGAAGTTTAGGGGTGAAGACGTTTCCTTAGGATTAATGGTTGCCTAATATGGTAGTAATATATAATGTTGTGTGACTACTATCTATTATTATTCCCTGCAAATGCTTTTGGTTTTAAGGAGTTGGGAAATACTCACTGAGCGTGTGGTTGCTCATCCCATTACTATTTTTCCTTTTTCTTAGGTTTTGATTGTGATAGGTAGAAGTCAATTTACTTATGCCAAGTTGGAGTCTACCCTTACTTTCAAAAGGTGTCATGTGTGCACATATAGAAGTGAACTTGTGTGTTAAACGAGGTAATATAATTTATCCCTAGAGTTGTAAATGTACGTAAACAAGGTACTCTAGTTCATGTAGTGCATTTTGTTTAGAAATCGCTCTATATGGCCATGTGAGCCAACTGTTTGATTAGTCAACCACCATTTGTATAGGTTGTTTATTGTTGGAATGTAAAACCCCAGTACTCTGAATGTGTAATCCGTTGAGTTGTATATTTTATTTCCTTCTTTATTATTAAACTTTATTGTTTTCGTGTACTCCGGGTGAATGACCTGTAGAGTTGTGGACTCCGGTATGTAGCCAATGAGCTTATTTTAGAGCTTCATATGCTTCTATTCAGTGCATGGATTTATTGTAAGGCTTTTAGCCTGTGGAATGATCGGTTTTTGGGCAAAACTCCATCCGTTTTGCCCCTGACTTTAAGTCGAAATTAAGAAATCGCTAATATTCCTAAGTCTAGGGGTTAAGGGTATTACAGATGGTATCAGAACAAGGTCCTGTGACTATAGGATGTGACCTGACTCTTGCATTTCATATAGTCGCCTAGGAACACTCTGTGATAATGTGACGTATGTCATGCTCTGTGTGTAAGTGTGCCTTATGTCATGGTTGTTTGTGACTTCTGAGTGGTCTAAGTAGGTCGATTGATTAAATAGGAGTAAGTTATGCGTTAGTATAGGAGCTAAATGGCTTCCCACGCCTTAAGCTAGCATTGTAGGTGCTCCATTTGGTGCAATGTGTTCCTAATGTACTAATTGACTTTACTGATGGACTGTTATGTGATTCAGTTAAGCTAATCAGATAAATGTGAGTCGTGTGCTAGAATATGAACCCAATTAACTTGTGTATTCTTGTGTGAGCTAAGTGATGGTTCGAATAGTAAATATTTTATTCGTGTGCCCTGATAGGGTAATTGATAGTTAAAGCATGTTGATTTAAACTCAAACAATTGAAAACCTTTTTCTAAGCTCATTCTTTGCCTTTACATGCAGATTGCTCCTCGTGCTCTACAATTGGGAGAGCATACATGCTTAGAGATGGTACAGAAGAGGCTAAAAAATGGATAAGCTATTTTTCCACCCTTGAAACTCAAGGTTTTTTTTAATGTTAATGTCCTTCTGGCCATTGAGTTAAAGTTTTACTTTGCATCGAAAGACTTGCATCCCTTTAGCAATCATGAATGAGTTTAGGTTCACAAGTGCATGTTCTTATGCATGTCGGGATGTTCCTCTGAATGTGTACGTGCTAAGATGTGTACATCAATGGAGTCGTCCGTAATGGACTAGGAAAGGAATGGTTGGAGATTAGTTGTTATGATTAATAATCCTACAGAATGATACCTTCCTCGTGTGAATTCTAAATTGCCTGAGTAAATTAGGGGATATTTTCGTATGCATGCCTGAAAGACTAAATGCTAGCGGTAGGACTTTGTTGAACACCGCGTAAGTGTACCTGCCATTCCCCATTTTTGTTATTGTTGCCTATACTGTGCATTGCCTGCTTTCTATCATACGAATTGTTATTCGCAATGTGGGATGGCAATGTTTTGGCTGGAATGAACCCTAATACACCTAGGAAGCGCAAGGGGAAAAAAACCTAGTAGACTTTGGAATTTTTCATAGTAAAAGACTTCTACTAAGGTGAACGTGCTATGCAGTAAGACTCCTATGATCACCTATGGGGGCAACTGTGCCTCATAAGGCCTCAACACGTACCTATAAGACCATTAATGTCGACCATACTCAAAACAATCATAGCTCATAGGTTGCCAACCTCTCCTAAATTTGGATGAGCTTTGGGGCATATCATTGGCCACATGTTACAAATGGAAGGACATGCGTGTATACACATCTAAGTGTTTTCTCTATGTGACAACCTCGCAAGCCTGCATGTTTTAAGGAATTACTATGGCATCATGTGCTGCATGAGACCATATGAGTATCTATATTGTTGAGAGTGGTCATTGATGTGTTTGTGATTTAATGCTAACAGAATGGTTTTTAGTGATTACTTGGCTTGAACTTGATTAAACATATGACTGTATCAGTCGAGTGATTTGATTCATGCAGTGAGTTGCACAGCAGGACTCTTGAATCATCATTTATAGCCCTTCAATTCTACTTTCCCATGTTGTGATTGGAGTTATTGAATACGGTGTATGTAATACGTGAGTAGATGACAACAAAGTTATATTTGCATATATTCACATTGATAGCAGGGTATACCTCACGTGTAAGAAAGGTAGCATGGTAGGGCATTCAAGGTCTTGTCAGCATAAATATAACTACTCACGTTCATTATGCACGGTAATTGATGCATTATAGGAGTTGGGTCACTGATTAGTTGTGTGTGTGAGTGAACCGTTAGGTACATGAGCTTCTTGGTTCCTATTTTGAGCCTGTATAGGATGCAGTTGAGTTGAATTCACGGTCTACCTTGTGTGGCTTATTGCGTGATATGATTGTTGGCATGTTACTTGCATTACATGACTCCTATTACTTCCGGTTATAGCTTGAGTGGCCAGATGTGCATATATTGAGTACACGACCTAGTGACTATTGGAATTTACATTTACATGTGCTTACCAGTGCATATTTTATGTTTACTAAGGATAACATGTTACTACCTCGCATTTAGGGGCCAACCTCTATTTGGATACGTAAATGCCTATGTGCTTCATGTGACACGATGATGTGTAGGTGTACTTGCGGTCATATGCGAGCCTTTACTATACCACCTTGTCCCTAAAGTTATAGAACATGCAATTAAAGTGTTTGATTGAATGGTTCTAGGGTGGTTTGTCTATATAATGGTAAATATTTGTGCATCCTCATTAGGACATAGGCATGTCGGTTTACCTGTCTGGCTTTATGACTCAGAGAGAAACCAACTCCATATGGAAACTTGAGGGTAGGGCCTTGCATTAGGTAAACCAATGTTATTTAAGCTAATGTAATTACCGTCGTATAACTATACTTGATGACGGAATATCCTTCATTGGGATCATTGTTTCCCGTATGCGTAATAGGAGGTGTCAGTTTGGAGCTCTAAATTACTGCCTTACTAACTCTTATGCTTCTTGCAATACCACACTCCATTACCTATAGGAACTAATGACCACTTCTGTAATGACTCCCTACTGAAAAATACTTCTTTAGGTGGCTAAATTATTAATCTTGCTTACACTGTAGGTGCATCGTTGGGAGTCGTAACCTTACACCTGCCCAGCCTTTAACAATGTATGTATAAGAAGTGCTGGGGACCTTCCCTACCATTGACCTGCTGTTGAACCATGTTTCTCAAGCTGCTCTATGCTTAGTGATTGATGACCGCATGCGTTACCCCAGTAACATGCTTCATATATACTGAAATGTGGATTAACTCCGTGGATTACGTTTGATTTCAAAGTGCGACATTGCTGCGCACATATGTATAGTTCCTGTGTGTTGTCGTTCATATAATGCTATGTGATGCCCTTACTGGTTTAATGTGTTATAGAAGACTTCAGGGTAACCGTTTTGATTTTAGAGGTGACTTAAGTTCATGTTTTAGAAAGAAACTACCGATATATGACCTTAAAGTTGCTATAGCCCAATTGTCATACTGTTAGATGCCAATTCATAATGATGCATATACATAGAGTGGTTGTTTACTATGCAGATTGAGTTTAGATAATTGAAAGTCTATTTTCCTTTTCAAAATAAGCTTAATTTGGTTTTCCAAGCTAACTCATTAGCCCCTCTTTTATGCTATTGTCATTGGCGCCTAAATAGAGTGAGTAGCCGCTCGAAAAAGATTGGCAAGGAAGAGACTGGATACCATAAACCTCTTTTTTGGTTTCAAGCAATTGTAAAACAAGAATCTGGATTTTAGCGCGATTTGTGTAGATTGTGTCAAGTGTTCGCACATCTTAGGTACAACTAAACTGAGTTTTGGAATTTTGAGGATGAAATTCTTTTAAGGGGGGAAGAATGTAATACCCACATTCTTTATTTTTACGTTACGCTGACTGTCTTTCCCTATGACGTTATAAAGTCATATTTTAGTAACTGTAACACCCCCAAAATGCTAATGACATGATTACTGATAATTGCAGCGAAAGACTCAATAAACGAAGGTGTTACTGTCGTCCTGATAAGGACAAGGCTCACTGAAACCATTTAATCTCACAACTCGTGTTTGTAATCACAAAATCTAGTAAACTGAAACACTTCAAGACCGAAATTCATAATAGTTTAACCATACCATGTACTAACTCACACCCATACCACACAAGGACTTGACCCTAAGGTCGGTTCCAATATTCATGCTATGCTGAATCCACTGTGAGCATCTGATGACCTTCAAAAAGGCTTGCTAAAAGGAGGAATATGTGATACTTCATCACCTAAAATGGAAAACATAAAAAAAATTCAAAAATATAAGCAAAAACTCAGTACATACATCCCTGTATTTGTAAAATGACCATAGAAACACTGGTGATGGGTACGCATCTTTGCAATTCATTTAGTTGGCAATAAAAATGAAAATGAAAGTAATATGAAATTGAATTGCTCATTATTATCTGGATGTGAACCCCTTGCACTGATACGATCTATACATAGGTGTACACCTGCCAATCCGATCAAGAGTTGGCCTGAAGCCGCGCGGGTAGATGATGGGTTGACGCCCTATAGATGATAACTGACGGGGTCACAAGTGAAATGGCAAATCACTGTATAAACTGATTCATTGATAAACTCATTAAGAGTTGTAACTTGATAAACATGATCTGCTTTTTGAAGATACAGGCAATGGACGTACCTTGAGTCTTTAAAACAAAATGTTATTTAACTTGATACAAGTCAGCTGTTTCATAAATGTCGTCTGACTTGAGACATATGTTCTGACTTGATAACACTCATGCATAACAGGGAACGATAACTAGGCCTCAACTCTGTTTCATAAATGTCATTGAAAGTATGTGTAGTTAGTAAATGATCCTTACTCGCACAATTGAGTAAGTAAAGGTATGCGTAACAGAAATTGAGTAATTAAATGGTATACATAACTCGTGTATTTCAATACAACTTCAACACTGAATTGATGAAAGTAAAGTAGTCCACAATGAGATAAATGGTATTACAGAGGAAAAGGCCTGGATGGCGATAACTGAGAGAATGGTTACGGCCTTTTCTAAAATAAGTTGCTGATACAAGTTTAAGGCTCGCTGATATATAACTTGGTTCAAAATAACAGCGAGTACACTAGACTGGCTTGATAAATACATTTGATACAATCTGAATTGAGTAAGTAATAGAGGTTTGAGGCCAAGAGAGGTATATCTTGGTTCAATGGCACAAACTGCAATAACTTGTCTGATAAGTCACAACATCCCACCTCTCACATTTCATTCATAAATCCATTTTATCTCATTGAACTCATTAGAAGCTATTAAGCTCACTAAGCATGGTATTTTCTTTGTAAAATCCATAACTGAATCAAGCTCAAAAACAAGCTAAAAGCTCCATAAAAGTTCATGAATATTTATTTCCCCTATAAACGACTTGACCCAAAATACACAAAATTAGTGCATGCTCAATCTCACTTTATTCTTTTTATTGCTCTTTATACAGTTACTCAAAATACTTCCAAAAATCACCAAACTCAAAATACTCCAAAAAATTTGATGAGATCTTATAAGAAATTCATAAATAATATGAACAGTCTACCATAAAAGTTTCAGAATTTTCCTCCAAGTATACACTGCACAGAAATTATAATAACAACCTGATTTACATCCAAGCAGGTCAGTTCACTTCAAAAATTCATAAATTTCATTCTACACCTCAAATGGATGCATAAAACCCCAATATGAAAATATTAAGAAATCCCCAAAAACTTTCATTTCCAACTCAAAACATGATTCCCACAATAGGATTCCCAAAATGGGACTAAAACAAAAGTGTATCAGTTTTGATCTCATTCTGCGCAGTTTTGGTAAAATGACCATAACTATTTGGACAGACCTCGGATTAAGGTGATTCAAGATGAATTTGAAAGATTACACAATGAACTATCTACCCGCCAATAATCATGATTTTTAGCTGGACCATTTATTACCAGTTTAATCCCAAAGTCAGCCCTAATTTCCTGAAATTTCAGCCCTTCACTAATTTAACTTCCTCTTTCTTTTTCACATAAAACTCACTTGAAATCATTGTAAATCACCACAATCAGATACAAAAGATCATTTAAGGCCTCATATATATGTCCAAACTCTAAACAACTAACTTCAAACTTCATGCAATTTTTCCAGAAAATCCCAAATAATATAGATAACCTACAGTAAAAATTTCAGAATTTTTAGACAATCCTGTGATTTTCAGAATTTTCGACAACAGCATTTAAACAAATGAAAAATCATGAAAATCATGCTCTTGATCAAATACTCATAACTCCAAACATCTCCAAACTCAATAAAAATTGCACAATAACTATCAATTTGATCATCCAAAAATAACCCATAAAGAAAACAACCATAAAACTCAAGATAAAACAAGTTAGGGTTTGGGATATACCTCACTTTAAGCTTGAATTAGAGGAAGGAGGGAGCTGTTTTGAGTGAAGTAAATGGTTTGGCATGATAGCTAGAAGCAAGGGGAAGTCGGGGTAGCCGAGAAGTGGCCGAAAAAGTGGCCGGAAACCACCGAAAGTGGCGACACAAGGGGCAGCAGCTGCTACCCCTGTTTCTGCTGTGAAGGAGAGAGAGAAAATGGGAGGATGGGTTTGTGTTTTGGGCTAACTATTTGTGTTTATTAAGTGCCACTTAGTAGCTACATGTGGCTGAAAATTATCTCCCCAAAAATTAGCTTTTTACTAATTAAAATTAGGTGCTAAAATGAGTAATTGGTGAAATAACAAAAGTTAGTAAGGTTTTGGGTTTTTGTTTTGGGCCCAAAAAGCTAAATTGGGACATGAAAAATTATTTGGAGTGTTGAGCAAAAATAAAAATTTGTATTGCTCGGAATTAAATTTTAGCGAAGATAAGAAAATAATTAATCACTAATTTATACTTACTGATGCCTAATATCGATTCACCCGATATTTATTCAATCAACGAACCTTCGAATTAACAATCAATGAAACTTGAGTGGCAAAATGGTACCCAAAATGAAATATTTCCCAACCGGGAAGATTAAATACGATGAATGAAGGTGGAAAATTTAAATAACATGATGAAACTCATTAAATAAATAAATTGAGCGTAATTGAATTTAATGAATATGATTTGGTTAAACAAATAACCATGAGTGGTTAAGTCAATAAACATGGTAAAGTAATTGAATAAACCTGATTAATGAAATAAATAAAAATGATTTAAATAACTACATAAATAAATAAATAAATAAAGGTTAGGGTCGGGTTATTACAGCCTTCCCCCCTTAAAGAGTTTCGTCCTCGAAACTTATAACACTTGTCAACTATATGCAATGCTGCTTTAAGACACAGGGGTCAGTGGTTCCCGTTGCTTCCCCCCGATGGGGTATAATTTGCCAAATGAACACTGACTGAGGGTGTACGTATTGTATAACTTCTTAATCCCATATTTCAGTAGTAGATCTGAATACTTTTCACACAATAGCCTCAAATATCTCAATTACTTTGCTTCAAAAGTGATATTCCCTTCGAAAGAAAAGAACCTTGTTACTGCAAATGAGGTATTCTACTCTGCTGACTCATAAAGCCCAAAGTAACGAGGACTCAATTATCACTGATATCCAGTCTCCTGACACCCTTGACTAGATAAGCCCTTCAGAACACTTTATAACGCATCTGAGACATTGGTTATTTCTTTGTTTTGCCAGCACAACTGTTTTGTCGACCTTATATCACCTCGACATGTACTTGAATTTTCCATTTTTCCCTCTTACTGCTGGGAGTAGGTATGACCTTATACTCAAAGTGTTTTCTGGCTCATTCCAATATAATTAAACAGTGCTTAAGATTTATGCCCTTCTCAAAATAGCACCAGCTGATTTTTTTAACACATCACATGATCTCCCCTCTTCAGACTACTCAAGGATCTGCTCCCAGTTGATAATGGGCAAAAGAAAAATGATCATGGTTAAGGATGAGAGCGATGAATTTCTCAGCTGAGCGAACTATTGCATACAAAAGAAATGAACAATGAGACTAGAAAAGGCAATTAAAGAAGAGATTATCATGGGGTGGTTAGAATAAAGATAACCATAAGTGTATCATGAATTCTGAAATATAATGCCACAAGAATTGTGGTTATAAATATGGATCATAACGGGTCCAATAAATAATCCACCAAGGAGAAAGACGAGATGGTTATATTCGGGTTTAACTGATGAATTGGAAACAAGATGACAAGCAATTGAGCTTTAACTAGATGACTTTATAGCCACAAGGAACAAGATAAGTGCAATAGATAGATGGGATAAGCAATGTGCAACAGATAGATAAATAGATTGGATAAACAAGCAAGGTCTGATGACTAGATAAATGGATTGAATAGGCTGTAGTGGAAACATGCAGTTGCTCATATGGAGCCAAGTTAAGTACGGCAATAAGATTAAATAAGTATTACTGAAGTTCACGTATGAGGATATAAAATATAGGTGTGAGAATTGCAAGTGCCATAAATAGATCAATAGATTGAACCGGTAAAATACAATGGATAGATCAATAGATTGAACGAGTGACATGAGAAACGTGCCTTTGCTCATATAAAACCAATTCAAGTCCAGGAATAAGATTGAACAAACAAAACTAGAATTTACTGATGAGCATGCAAGGTATATGTGTCGGAGTGGAAGTTCAAAGTAAGGAGAGTAAGGGGGATTATGACAATTGCAATCATCCACACCAATGAGAGTTGAATTACATTATGAATTCAGAACAAGTTATACGAGCGTATTATTATGAATAAATGAGATGTATGGTAGATGTAGGAATCAGCCCTCAATGAAATGAACTACAGCTCATGATCATGAAATAAAGATGGTGAAGGTCGAGAGCACTGGAATGTTGACAATCATGTAAGGTCAAATAAAATGTATTGCATACTTAACAATGGGTTTGCGAAGACATGGATGATCAAGCTAATAAGAAACATCGGGTTGAAATACAAGGGAGATGAAACAATATTGGATAGTATTAAGTTTTGAAGATGAGACAAGCAAACAAGAATTACTATAAATGGGTATTCTTGCAAAAGATAAACTGTGGTTGCATGGTTTAGGTGTGATGTTCGAACCTTAAATCATTCTTAGACAAAACATCTACTGCTGATAGTTAATCTCATAAATCATTTGTTCAAGGTATATGGTATCTTGAGCAATTCTCTGTGCATAGTACACAATCATAAGGTTCTGTCTTTCTTCTTCGTATGAACCTGAGGTTCCCCACGGTGACATACTTGGTCAAACAAATCCCTTATAATTCATCCATTGAATCTTTAATTCTCTAGACTGTGTTGGGGTTCATATGATAGGGGTTTTGAAAATGGATTGAGCACCTAGAACTAGGTTGGTCTGAAAATCAAATGTTTCTTGGGGAGAAACAATCTTGATAGTCCTCAGATGAAACATCTCTAACTCCAGCAACTAGAAATATGGATATGGATATACCGATTGTGGTTGACAAATCACTAATATTCAATACATTACTGACATGATAACCCACTTGCTTGCACAATGGAATTAGGGCAGAAATAGGATTTTTCTTCTCTCAGTCCATGAAAATACACGCCTAGTCTTTCCACATTTCTCAAACTAACCTTAAGATCTTTACCAGTCATCTTCTATAAGTACACAATCAGTTCATCTCCATAATGATAACAAGGTATGCCAATCAAACTGGATTCAATACCCAATGAATATGTTTTCAGCAATACTATACATAACACATTCAACTGCTTACTGATCTCAATAAATTTAAAAGACAAGGGGCGATCTAAAGTGCAGAGAGATGCAACCACACCATGAACTCTTGCAAAGATATTTCTTTATTGGTTATGAATAATAGACATGTAAGCTGAATGAATGAAAGGACGAGGATTCGTAATGAAAGAAGTAAGAAATATAAATGTCATGCGTATACAAGACATGCAGCTTATTCAGGATGGTCATGATAGTAAAGTAAAACAATGATGTTAAGAAGTTGAGAGAGAATATTCAGTAATGAAGGTGAAGAAATGTGATAGATTCCCAAAGCAGCTTCTGAAAAGTCATATGGCATCCGTATGTGAGTAAAATGACGAAAATAAGGGTCAACACTATCAGAAGGAAAATTTTATTCATCTGATGTTTGAAAAGACAATACGTCAAGATGAAGGAGTCAATCTTATGACTGAACATGATGTCATCCATCAATACAACAATTTGCAATAAATGGAAGTCTTGGGTAGACATATAAACTTCAAAACTGTTGGCAAATGGAAATAACACAAATCGTTGTTTATCATTACCAAACTAGGTTGTACTAGAAAAGAAAGGATTGCCAAAATAACTTGAATAACAACATGTAGTCATGGTCATAGAGTAGTATGCCAGCATGACGTTATAGTGCTATAACAACACAAATAATAGGGATACATTTATTACTGAAAGGGCACTCAATGACTGGGTCTGAAGCAACCAATGGCTTTGTAAGCAACAAATGGATAGTGCCCAAATAGAAGCAAAGAGTTCGAGTAGGTAACAGTAAAAATATGAACATAGTGATGACTGAGCTGCAAGTAGAATGAGTCAAATATGCTTAGAAAGAACTGCAAATCACATAGTAATGCACATCGGGAGTCATTATAGGATCCATTATGGAAAGAGAGAATTAAACGGATGAGATTATCAGGGTTTGAATCACCTATAAGAAAGGTTGATCAAATGTGTTTGAAAAAGTCCCCACAGACCACATTCGAGAATTCCCATAAACACCCCATTACAAATCAAGAGAGTGTTAGTAGTAAAGAAATGATGCATCTGAACGATTCAAGGTAACTAGGGCAGGAATAAGTCAATGACGGGAAGTAATGGGAGCATTGCTGATGTAAAGTCTTAGTATCAAGACAAAATGATTCTGATACATGGCAGCTTAATCTTACTTGTACCACCCACATAATGCTAAATAGCACACCATAAGCTACTAATTGCTATTACCATACATAAGCACTCATTGTAGTGTTCTTCTCATAGTACTTCGACTCATCAACTCAAAGATATTGCCCCACCAGGCATTTCCTCATCTAGAGGTTCACCTCTGACTTAACATTGTACAAATCCCTTGAGAAGTTGCAAATGGCACCCCCACATCGACTCCAACCATCACTGTACTCAAGATTAGGTATATTAATTCATCTCAATGAAGCTCTCAAATTCTGGAGCGAAACGGACAAAGTTTCGCCTAAAAACTGGCTAAAATTCAGGCTTAAAGCCTTACAATTGATACCTGAAATGGAGAGAAACACTTTAATAGCTCAACGGCCACACGCCGGAGTTCATAACTCAATAGGTCACACACCCGTAGTGCACAATTACAAAAATTTAAACAAATACGAGAAATAAAACATACAATACAATTCCCAAATAAATGAGAGCATGCCTTTTTAACAGGTGACCCAAATAGGTCCACAGTCCACTTTACTCATGCTTGAATCTCATGATATTACCAAATGATTGAGCCATCATCCCAATGACAATGGTTACTCCATATATGCCCATGCAAATGAACTTATAGACAACAACCCATTTAACTAGTCCAACATAACTCATACATACCTTGATAGCTAACTCATAAACACTTGATAGCTCACAATGGCCCTTAAAACCTTGGCTCTGATACCAAATCTGTAACGCCCACAAAATGCTAATGACATGATTACTGATAATTGCAGCGAAAGACTTAGTAAATGAAGGCGTTACCGCCGTCCTGATAAGGACAAGGTTCACTGAAACCATTTAATCTCACAACTCATGTTTGTAATCACAAAATCTAGTAAACTGAAACACTTCAAGACCGAAGTTCATAATAGTTTAACCATACCATGTACTAACTCACACTCATACCACACAAGTACTTGACCCTAAGGTCGGTTCCAATATTCATGCAATGCTGAATCCACTGTGAGCATCTGATGACCTTCAAAAAGGCTTGCTAAAAGGAGGAATATGTGATACTTCATCACCTAAAATGGAAAACATGAAAACAATTCAAAAATATGAGCAAAAACTCAGTACATACATCCCTTTATTTGTAAAATGATCATAGAAACACTGGTGATGGGTACGCGTCTTTGCAATTCATTTAGTTAGCAATAAAAATGAAAATGAAAGTAATATGAAATTGAATTGCTCATTATTATCTGGATGTGAACCCCTTGCACTGATATGATCTATACATAGGTGTACACCTGCCAATCCGATCAAGAGTTGGCCTGAAGCCGCGCGGGTAGATGATGGGCCGACGCCTTATAGATGATAGCTGACAGGGTCACAAGTTAAATGGCAAATCACTGTATAAACTGATTCATTGATAAACTCATTAAGAGTTGTAACTTGATAAACATGATCTGCTTTATGAAGATACAGGCAATGGACGTACCTTGAGTCTTTAAAACAAAATGTTATTTAACTTGATACAAGTCAGTTGTTTCATAAATGTCATCTGACTTGAGACATATGTTCTGACTTGATAACACTTATGCATAACGGGGAACGATAACTAGACCTCAACTCTATTTCATAAATATCATTGAAAGTATGTGTAGTTAGTAAATGATCCTTACTCGCACAATTGAGTAAGTAAAAGTATGCGTAACAGAAATTGAGTAATTAAATGGTATACATAACTCGTGTATTTCAATATAACTTCAAAACTGAATTGATGAAAGTAAAGTAGTCCACAATGAGATAAATGGTATTACAAAGGAAAAGGCTTGCATGGCGATAACTGAGAGAATGGTTACGGTCTTTTCTAAAATAACTTGCTGATACAAGTTTAAGGCTCGCTGATGTATAGCTTGGTTCAAGATAACAGCGAGCACACTAGACTGACTTGATAAATATATTTGATACAATCTGAATTGAGTAAGTAATAGAGGTCTGAGGCCAAGAGAGGTATATCTTGGTTCAATGGCACAAACTGCAATAACTTGTCTGATAAGTCACAACATCCCACCTCTCACATTTCATTCATAAATCCATTTTATCTCATTGAACTCATTAGAAGCTATTAAGCTCACCAAACATGGTATTTTCTTTGTAAAATCCATAACTGAATCAAGCTCAAAAACAAGCTAAAAGCACCATAAAAGTCCATGAATATTTATTTCCCCCTATAAATGACTTGGCTCAAAATACACAAAATGAGTGCATGATCAATCTCACTTTATTCTTTTTATTACTCTTTATACAGTTACTCAAAATACTTCCAAAAATCACCAAACTCAAAATACTCAGCCAAATTTCATTAGATCTTACAGGAAATTCAGAAATAATATGAACAATCTACCATAAAAGTTTCAGAATTTTCCTCCAACTATACACTGCACAGAAATTATAATAACAACCTGATTTACATCCAAGCAGGTCATTTCACTTCAAAAATTCATAACTTTCATTCTAGACCTCAATTGGATACACAAAACCTCAATATGAAAATATTAAGAAATCCCCAAAAACTTTCATTTACAACTCAAAATATGATTCCCACAATAGGATTCCGAAAATGGGACTAAAACACAAGTGTATCAGTTTTGATCTCATTTTGTGCAGTTTTGGTAAAATGACTATAACTATTTACGCAAACCTTGGATTAAGGCGATTCAAGAGGCATTTGAAATATAACACAATGAACTATCTACCTACCAAAAATCATGATTTTTGGCTCAACCATTCATTACCAGTTTAATCCCAAAGTCAGCCCTAACTTCCTAAAATTTCAGTCCTTCACTGATTTAACTTCGTCTTCATTTTTCACATAAAACTCACTTGAAATCATTGTAAATCACCACAATCAGATACAAAAGATCATATATATGTGCAAACTCTAAACAACTTCATTAATACATAATTACTAAATTCGTATCCAAAACAGGGTAGATTTCTACAAAATTCCATAACTCATTGATTACAACTTCAAACTTCATGAAATGTTTCCAGAAAATCCCAAATAATATAGATAACCTACAGTACAAATTTCAGAATTTTTGGACAATCCTGTGATTTCCAGAATTTTCGACAGCAGCATTTAAACAAATGGAAAATCATGAAAATCATGCTCTTGATCAAATACCCATAACTCCAAACATCTCCAAACTCAATAAAAATTGCACAATAACTATCAATTTGATCATCCAAACATAACCCATAAAGAAAACAACCATAAAACTAGAGATAAAACAAGTTAGGGTTTGGAATATACCTCACTTTAAGCTTGAATTAGAGGAAGGAGGGAGTTGTTTTGAGTGAAGTAAATGGTTTGGCATGATAGCTAGAAGCAAGGGGAAGTCGGGGTAGCCGAGAAGTGGCCGAAAAGTGGTCGGAAACCACCCAAAGTGGCGGCACAAGGGGCTGCAGCTGCTGTCCCTATTTCTGCTGTGAAGGACAGAGAGAAAATGGGGGGATCGGTTTGTGTTTTGGGCTGAATATTTCTATTTATAAAGTGCCACTTAGTAGCTACATGTGGCTGAAAATTATCCCCCAAAAAATTAGCTTTTTACTAATTAAAATTAGGTGCTAAAATGAGTAATTGGTGAAATAACAAAAGTTAGTAAGGTTTTGGGCTTTTGTTTTGGGCCCAAAAAGCTAAATTGGGGCTTGAAAAATTATTTGGAGTGTTGAGCAAAAATAAAAATTTGTATTGCTCGGAATTAAATTTTAGCGAAGATAAGAAAATAATTAATCACTAATTTATAATTACCGATGCCTAATATCGATTCACCCGATATTTATTCAATCAACGAACCTTCGAATTAACAATCAATGAAACTTGAGTGGCAAAATGGTACCCAAAATGAAATATTTCCCAACCGGGAAGATTAAATACGATGAATAAAGGTGGAAAATTTAAATAACATGATGGAACTCATTAAATAAATAAATTGAGCGTAATTGAATTTAATGAATATGATTTGGTTAAACAAATAACCATGAGTGGTTAAGTCAATAAACATGGTAAAGTAATTGAATAAACCTGATTAATGAAATAAATAAAAATGATTTAAATAACTACATAAATAAATAAATATAGGTTAGGGACGGGTTGTTACAGTAACTATATGAGTTAAATTATTATTCATGTTCTTGTGTGAGCGATAATTTTATTAAAAAGAATATCATTGTTGCTATTATTACTATTATTAGTTTTGAAAATTTTTCAATGATTTTAATAAGCGTTAATAAGGGTTATTAACAGGTACTAAATCAAGTAGGAACCTGAATACGATCAGATTGTCAACTTTAGAATTAGTTTCGTTGTTTACTAAATCGAACCTTGATATATTTGGGAACGAATAATCGACGAAAGATTGTATTATTGATTCACGTTTAGAATAGGAAGTATGAGATTAGACTAGCGGTGTTAATGATTGAGCAAGCTTGAAACCAAAACAAAAAGAGGAGAAAAGGGAAGGGCATTTTAGTCAACACGCACCAAACCCATGTCTGGCTTCTCTTTCTTCCCCTTACTCACGAGAAGCCCCCCTGAGCCCCCATCTCTCTCCTTCATCGTGTTCTTCTTCTTCCCTCTACACACAAGGCCTCAAGCACCGAATTTCATTGATTTTTACCTCAACCCAACTCGAAATTCCTCACATTCCACCTCCCTAGCATCAAACAAACCCATGGCTACAAGTTTGGGCGAAATTAGTAAGAAACCACCACGTTTGTCATAAGTGTGGGCGGCAATTTGAGGCACCAAACACATGCCCGGGCTCAGCCATGCACTCTTCTACGAATTAAGGGTGAATTCGCAGCCCAAACATCAACCACAACTTCGAATCAATGAGCGAATTTAAGTAGATTTGGGGCCCAAATTGCGTGGGTGAGGCGTGGATTGGGTCTATTCGTGTGGTCAGCAAGCAAGGGTTGGAGACTGGGGATTTGTCTAGCACTCAAAGTCAAGCCCAGTAGCCTTCAACGAGCCTCTAGCCTGAAATTGAGGTGGGTGTTTCTCTCCTCCTAAATTATTACTAATTTCCAACGAATTTTACTGATTATAGTCAGTTTATGTTTGAATTTGAGTTAGTAATCAATAATTGGAGAAATTAGGATTGAATTTGGATAAATATGGTGATAATGCTAACCTGGGAGTTATATGTGAGTTGATGCGCGACTTTACTACTAGTCAGTTGGAGGATTGTGGAACAAATAGAATTATGCATTGACATTGCTGTTATAATGGTAAAATTAGGCCTAAAATGTTGTTTAGGAAAGTTGCATGTGAATGTTATGCTCTAGGTTGATAATCGGGTGGTTGAGGTATTCGTAGACCAAGCTAAACTATACATTTAATGTTGTTGTTGAATCTGTTTGGTCACGTTTAAATTCTGTTTTTGGCTATTAGCATGAATGTTGCACCTATGTATGACGGTTTCATGTACTATTGATTTGTTTATCGCAATATTGAACCGAGCTTGGTAGTTGGATGGTTTAAGGTGGAACTATTGAATGATTTGAGGTTCTTGTGGCTGATGTTGTGTGAGGAGGGAGCTTGGGATTGATATTGACCGCAATCGTGTGCATTGTGGGGTATATGGAATTATTAGATTGATTCTGCTGAAACTGTTCCTGCGAAGTGTTTTGGATGTGCTATTTGTGAACCCCTTCCCTCTTGTAATTGTAAATGATGTTATGTGATTGATTTGTGAACATAGAAATCTTCAAAAGGGGTCGTTAAAAGCTTGCTTTCATAATTGAGAAAGTTTTTAAATACTCATCAGATGCTTGTTAGTTTGTTAGCATGTTTGTAGCCTAAAAGATCCTAAATCGTCCAGCTACTCAGTGAGTGACTCAACTGAATAGTCAATAGGTTTAGGAAGTTAAAAAGCAAACTAGTAGCAAGTTCGAAAATGTTTTGAAGCTTTGGTTTGTTTATGTCCCCTTCTTTGAGTTTAAAAAGGATTGAAACGAACAAAAAAGGGGCAATTGAAGGAATTTATTGTGAAACTTAGTTTGAATTATATGGTAGCCAATTACTTTAAGTTTCAAATTGTGAGTTAGTGGACTCATTATGATTTTAAGAAGTTTTTTATGTAGAAAATGAAAGCACCATGAACCATTAGTAGGGTTAGGGGCTATTTTGACTAGACAAGCATGATTTTAATGAAGTAAGCAACTATTAAAGAGAAATGACTTGCGATTCACTTGAAGGTGAAACTTACTATGTGTAACAGTGACTTTTTTTAATAAGCTATGAGGGTTTAATATGATTTTAATGGCTAAGATAGTGCTAGGTAATTGGTCAGGCCTAGGGAGTTAGACCTAGAAGTGGGAACCGTAGAAGACCTTGACGAGGGTAATGTGATAAAACCTTTAGGGTGGGAACTGGATGCAGTATAAGGCATGAGATGTTTCCTCTAAAGATAAGGTTCGATGATATGTGATGTGTGATAAAACCTTGAGGGGGGACTGGACGCAGGATAAGGCGTGAGCTATTACTCCCACAGAGGACAATATCGAAGTTAGAGCTACTATGCTGAGACACGTTTTGGCCAAATGTTATGATACGTATATCCCGGAGATAATGTGATGCGTGAGTGACGGCCTCACATAGGGCGAGTGATGATCTCCCTTAAATTAGCACATTATGAGATCTTATGCCTATTAAGAGAAGATATTTTCCTAATAAATGAGAACAATTATTGAAATTATTACCAATGTGGGTATTTCAGGAACTTTTGCAAAGAATATGAGCCTCGAAGAGGCTAGTGTGATTTATAAACTATTCTTTGAATATATCTTGAATCATTATGATTTCTAAATGCATGTTTGAATGCATTTTACACTACCTTCGTGTTTTGCTTGCTTACATGCTTAAATGCTTGATTAGTAAGGGAGTTTCGTCATTTAAGGCTCTAGAACAAGCTTGAGTTGCTAGCATGTAGTTTAGGGGTGAAGACATTTCCTTGGGATTAATAGCTGTCTAATATGGTAGTAATATATAAATGTTGTGTGACTACTATCTATTATTATTGCCTACAAATGCTTTTGGTTTTAAGGAGTTGGGAAATACTTACTGAGTGTGTGGTTGCTCATCCCATTACTATTTTCTCTTTTTCCCAGGTTTTCATTCTGACAGGTAGAAGTCAATTTACTTATGCCAAGTTGGAGTCTACCCTTGCTTTCAAAAGGTGTCATGTGTGCACATATAGAAGGGGACTTACGTGTTAGACGATGTAATATAATGTATCCCTAAAGTTGTAAATGTGTGTAAACATGGTACTCTAGTTCATGTAGTGCATTTTGTTTAGAAGTCGCTCTGTATAATCATGTGAGCCAACCGTCTGATTAGTCAACCAGCATTTGTATAAGTTGTTTATTTTTGGGATGTAAAACTCTAGTATTCCGGATATGTGATCCATTTAGTTGTATTTTTTATTTCCTTCTTTGTTATTGAGCTTTATTATTTTGGTGTGCTCAGCCGGTTGAGTGACCCGTAGAGTTGTGGACTCTGGGTATAGCCGTTGATCTTATTTTAGAGTTCCATATACTTCTATTTAATGCTTTGATTTATTGTAAGACTTATACTCTGGGAAATGGTCAGTGTTTAGGCCAAACTTTGTCCGTTTCGCCCTAGAATTTAAGTAGGAATTAAGAAATCGTTAATATTCCTAACCCTAGGGGTTGAGAGTGTTAGAGGTAAGGACAAGCATTTGTAATGTCCACACTTCAATCCCAAATAGCATTCATGTGAGGGGCAGTGTTACAATATAAAACTTATTTATGAGCTTTCAACTATTAACTTAAACTTTTTGTTGAGATGGTTCTTACATAGTAGCAAATTAGAAAAATTATCTTTTTGAAGTTATACTTTTACTCTTCCACTTCTTTGTCTCTTATATTACTACTTATTCTTTCACAGAAGAATTTGTGATCTCTTAACTTCAAAACGTCTAAGTTTTTATTAGTAAAGTTCACATCTGATTTGATGAATTATTTCATTTCCCCCACATAAAGAAAGAATCAAATCTTATACCCATATTTAGTGCCATTTTTGGCTCCAAATTGTCATGAGTTTAATATCTGATGTCGAGCAAAATCCCAAATCATTTTTGTTAGTTAATTAGGTTCATGGTCCACTCGTTACTGGTGGATTATATTAAATAAAGCTTCAAGGACAAGCTTTCTAGAAATTTTAGTTTCACATGTTGACTCTGAGTTGATGCTTGGATGACAAAATACACTCCAAAACTAGTATTTTAGTTATTCTTGGATAGGTTTGAATGCTTATTTTCTAACAAGCTATAGATCACATTCAAATTTCAAGTATTGAACAAGGTAAGAAGCTTAAACCGAGCAAGGGTTACTGTAGGTCTAGATGTGCAAGATTTTAATTACAAGCTTAATTGGATCATCAAATGGGTGATTTAGAATTTAAGCTTTTATGGAAGTCGTTATACACCTCCAAAAAATTCTTCCTTGAATATCTCCTACAAATTCCTCTATTTGTGATGCTGGAGGATGCCATCAGATAAGCACAAGTGCAGCCAATTCCAACTTTAGATTTTTAGGTAGTTTTCGCCATTTTTATTTGTACAACTAGTTAGAATTTTATTGCATGTTATCTTTGTAATTCCATTTGTTGAAACAAAGCTCAGAAAGGAGGACATCCCACTATGTAATGACTTAATTCCTTGTATTATTTTCAGGTTTGAAGATTTGGATCATTGAATAACGGAAAGCCTTCTTGGTTGTTATCTCTCTACACAATCTCATTTTCTTTATCTCCCTTGGATCTTTGTGTAGATTTATTAATCATCTCAACCTCTTGGATTTCTCCAACAAATTTATTCCTTTATTTGGACAAGGAGTTTCTCTCATGGATCAATATATTATTGTTGAAAAGCTATTTCCTCCTTTCAATGGCCTGTTACAATTCGGAAAGCAGAAGCCAAATAACACTAGTAAAAAAAATCATTCTTGTTGTTTAATTATGTATGGTAATCCAATCAATAATTAAGGAGGTGTCTAGAGAGCTTAATTTTAGTTAGTGGTTTTACTATTTATATGTTAAGATGTTTTTATTTGTGATATTTTGAATTTATTAATTGTGCTCTCTCATTTTTAGCTTATTGACTTAATAATAATCAGATAAAAATAGTAGTAGAAAGCTGCATTAACTTTCTAAGATATTGTCATATATTCCTTGGAGTGTTCATTTTAAATTTTGTATTTTATACATAACCACATTGATGAATAATTATTCCAATCTCACTTAGTTTGGGTTTCACTATCATTTAAGATGTCTAATCGCATTGCATATGGTTTATATTATAAAAGTAATGTTTGGTTGAATGTAAATGATCTTGTATAATAAAAATAAACTTGTCATTGTATTTCTATTATCTTGTTTGATTGTGAGAGAGCATTGTAAATAACAACTATTTTGAAATTGTAATTACTTTAAACTATATAATCATAATTGCATAACAAGGTTTATTATATTACATTACATTTAACCAAACATCTTAAAAGTATCATTAGTATTTATCAACTCATTCTCAATCTCAAAAAATGTTTGATAAGCTTGCTATACGTGAGCAGTGGTGATCAAAGATGCATCTCCTCCTTTTACAACTATACAGATGCCTATCCCCTTCCCTCCTCGGCCCAGTTTAAAAAAAAAAAAAGCCCAAAAGAAAAAAAAAGGAAAAAAAAAAGAGATTGGTACCAAATGTTCTTTTTTTCACCCTCTTGTTTAATAGTTAGTAAATCTACAATTACGGTATTTATGACTGGTACAGGAACGAGTACACTTTCAGTACTCCTTAAAATAGATACAACTGCAAAAATAGGCATAAACAAAGAGAATTTAATATTTATTATGTATGATAAAACAAAGATGACAGTAGAAAACAATCCCCCCAGCCCTAAAATGTCAATATTTTCAGAAAACATGTTATTACTTATCACAAATATGTGTGCTTACTTATTTTCACATAACGATATGGTCAACCTCACAAACTGAGTCTAACCATTTTTGGTTGCTTTTGTTTAATAACCAGCTCAATGAAAAATTTAAGATGACGCTTGCAGGCTCATGAATGATTTTATACTATTACATGCCCCTCTACGCGGATATCATTTGAACTTGAAGCATGAATGTTGCAAAGGCTCCTAGCCTACTACCTTACACAACAATTCAATATGGAAGCTAGCTTAAGTTGATGATTGAAGGCACAACAATGATTTTATACTTGAATACCTTTCATCCATCGCCATCAACAGTTATCATTTACACAGCCAACATCAACAATTACAGAGGGAGCGAGAGAGATAGAGAGAAGAGATTTGGTCCACACTTTGTTTTATGATGCATAATGATGTGTTGAAGTTTACATAAATTGGGCTTAAACAAATGAACAATATATACAAACCTAACGTTTTAATTCACAAACAATTCGTAATGGATATAATAACATCCTTACCCGTGTTTTTTTAATATTTAATTTGCAAAAGGTAAAATAGATACAAGCAGACAATCAAATTACACCATAGCCTGCTAAAAAACCAAACAAAATCCCAATCCAACTATGAAAGTAACCCCTAAGTAGTTTTTTTTTAAAAAAAAAAAAATCAATGCCAAGATAACTGACAACCAAACCCCTAAATGTTATTATATGCAAGGTCCCACTTCTATAATTCCAACACGGCCTCTCATTTGTGGATTCAGGCCTAAAAAGTGAGTGCGCTATGCAAGTTTAATGAGATGAGGATGCTGAAAAATGAAAATCGAACAACCTACTTTGAAATTATCTTAATTTTTTATACAACGTAGCCCGTAACAAACAAGCAATGCATAAAAACGCAATGAGATTCAACCCATATCTAATTGGCAATTGGTGGATTAACTCCTTAAGCTTATATGCGTGTTCAAGAACTCTTCTATTTTCAATATAGGGTAACATTCACTTTTATATTCTTTATATAAGATGAAATCATATATACAATAAAGTTTAAATTCACAAGATTGCTTGCCAAACTACTTGTGAGTTTCAATTTCAGCATTTTGACAATGGGAATAAACTCTCCACGTATCTTACACAACAAGCTAATCCTACACCCAGTCTCTTGTATTCAAGGGTACTGATATTAAACACGGTAGTCTCATGCCCAGATGCTATAACGTCACCCTCATGGCCGCCTTGAAGCGTAAGCAATACATCGCCATCCGGTAAAAATGCAGTGAACCACAAGTTGTGAAACTTTGGCACTGGTCCAATGCTCAACACATACTCCCATGCCAAAGGGATCCCATGATTATTTTCATCAAATCTGGTCGCAAGCCAAACGTCAATTCGACACATGCTGTCTGCTAAACTTTTGTCCGTAAAAAGTACGGCAAGAAACTCCTTATACTTTGCAATAGACAATTCCCCCTTAGACTCGTCTTCATACCCAGTTGGTGGTGCATCAAGAAGCCTAAAACTGTCAGTCGTGTAGTCGAATGAAAGGAGCACAGTACGAAGAGCACGAAAAGTTCCACTATCTAACTCGTCCGCTGGCCAATAATGAACACCATTGAAATATCCATCACTAACTGAGTCATGAAAATAGAGATGAGGGTGTGGTTCTTCAAGGCTCTTCCATGAGTTGGCTCTAAGTGAGTACGTCTCATAGATTAGTTTTTGTTCAGACTCGGCATCATCCAAATCAGTCGTCAAATCAACGGACCTAACAATCTTAAGGTCATTAGATTTTGCATCGAAACCCATAGAATTGAAAGTACCAACGTACTCCTTGACGTGATCGGGTAGATTCGATCGAGGGCGGGGAAGAACCTTAAACTCTCTGGTAGCCGGATTCCACAAACCCAAATTCTCACCAAACCAATGGAGGAGAACAACTCCGTTTACAACCCCTGCGCAATATAAGGTGCGGAATATTTCTGAATTATCAATGAAATAGGGCGCAGTATCCCGATGTAGATCAGGGGTTAAACACAAAAGGAAATTGTCAAACTTTTTAGACAGAAGGTAGAAGTGAACTGGATCAATACTGCCATACACTGAAGGTTTATCCGTAAAGAAAGGTATGTCATTTTCCTCCTTCAACATCATATAACGAGTTTGGTAATGCTTCATAATGAAGGTATGCTTGTCAATTACAGAATGCCATAGTTTACTAACACATCTCAGTTGCAACAATTGTCTCACTGACATCCTACAAAGCATCTCCTCTAACATATCTTCAGAAAAGGCGCTCTTTTCTGCCATATGTAGGTTGATTGTGTTATAAGAGACTCTGCAACTGAGCTCCTTTTTCGTCGCGGTTCATTCAATTATTTACTTACCGCCAATTTTATATCCTAAAATGCAACAGAAAAAATGTGGAATAATTATAATTGCTAACAAGTAACACTCCATCAAAATTACAATTTTAATTAACTACAGATATTGTAGGACATTAGAAAAACTTGCCTAGTGCTTCTCACTTCCCTAGATATGATAACTATCAAAAGTAATTCGAATCTTTGTCAAAAACCAAAATAATCAAGTTGAGTCATATATTATGCGAAGTATTGAGTTATCATTCTTTCATAACCATTAGATATGTGAATGTTTTCACCAAATCCTATATCTTACTCCTATGATATATTAAAAATTATTTATATGACAAATACATGTTAGAAAAATATATGTGCACGATAAATAGGAATGCACACTCTTAGGCCGATGAATGATATACATTATCTATTCTCACTAATAACTTCGCATCAATAATTCTAAACTCGAAATTATTCATGTGTCATTAATTATCATTCGATGTGCTTTTTTTCCCATGAGCATTCCATAATGAGATCTTGTCATGTTGATTAATAACCTTACTTACCCCCACTAAAACAACTCGAAAGGGTCTACCAAATGGGGGGAAAGATTTGGCAATGCGGGTGAAGCTCCATCTTTATGTTTGTTGTTTAATTTGATCAACTTGTTTCAGGCCTAGGCAAACTAAAGAAATCAAACAGCAAGATAAACGGAACTCAATGTTGGCATTCACATTCTCATATGAGGCCTTTCGCTCGTTTCACACCCAAAAAGGGTCAAAATTCACATTCTTATCTTATATATGGAATCAATAATTATATTCAACGTGATAAATTTGAGGAACTCATGCATTCAAACATACTAGGAATAATTTATACAATAAGAATGTACTTACCGAGCGATTGAAAATGTACTTAGAATTTCAAGCAATTTCTCTTTTTGAATCTTCTGCCAATTGAAAATGTGCTTTACCCCAAATTGAGCTTCATAAATCTAACCCTAGCAAGAATTTTTACCTCCATCAAAACATGGGAGAAAAAATAGGAAAAATGCGAAAATAATTACCACCAATTTAGATATACCAATACCTACAAGTACGTACGTAGATTCCCCACCACGGCCTCACCCCTTGTTTTCGTCACACAGCAAGTGCAAAATTTACTAATCATAGCAAGTTGGATTTTTTTTTGGGGGGGGGGGGTGTACATGGTAAGTGGAGTTGAACAATCTATTGGGTTCATTATCCATGGAGCTTGACCCACGGAGCAGTTATAGGGTAATTTGGCTCAAGGGTTTCGGGCAAGTCATTTGGGAATTTCATTTCGTTTCATTACATTTATGCAAAAATGATATAATGATATGAAATGCATATAAATCTGTGATCTAGAAATATCCTCAGAATATGAAACCTGTGAAAATCTGTATGAGTTGAGAGAAATATATGCTACTTTAAGGAAATTTTGTGAAATTTCTAGAAATTTCACAGAATTTTTTGACGAAATCTAAAATATATAGAAATACAGAATCTTTTAATAGAGAATTCTACTAATTTTTCACAGTTGAGAAAACCTTATGGCATTGTTCAGCAAGATTTGCTTTACATCTTTCATATCAAGCACGCTATACACAATCAGTGATTCTGAGTTGTCTATGTATGTGAGATGTCCATTCCTTGCCCTCTTCTTTTCTTTTGAGTCCGTTACAAATGACGAGCAAGTGATTCAATTTGATTAACTCATAGACATAGGTTGACGCAACTAATTTGGTATTTATTCACCTTAAATCATGTTTCAGGCTTGGGTATTACAAATAGGGAATATTTAAAATATATATCTAAATACACACACACACACACACACATATATATATATATATATATATATATATATACATTTATATTACAACAATAGCTCGTCTTTAGTCAAATAAAGGATTGATCAAAGACCAAAAGAAAAAACCAATTATGATTTGTTAACCTTAGGCTATGATTGAGTTAATATGCTTTTGCTGAGGTTCTTGTTCATATCGTGCTTAATAGTTGAGCTTCCATTGAGTTTGGTTCATTATCAATGTTGCTTGAGTTCAAAATTGAATCACACTGGGGCATAACCTTTTTCAGTTATGACCAACATGGATAGGAAATAGGGTAAGCGAAACGTAAGAATAATGCTCAGCGTTTTTTATACTTCAGGAAATTAGATTTTGATCATTTTAGTGCGTGGATATCTCGTTCGAACAGCTATTCCTTTGGCATTCGTAAGCTTTGATGGGATTTTCGAGGCAAAATTATGGGTTCAACCGAATAGAATGAGAATGAATGTCGTCCACATGCCATATTTCACGGGTGTTGTTTTAAAGGCATTTTAGATAGTTTTGGAACTTTTTGGGGTTGACGTAAAGCCTTCTAAGTTTTACTAGAACTTCCTAGAACATTTTCTTTACAGTACCCTATAACATTCTTTAATGTTATTGTGTGTCCTAACGATTGTTGTACCAAATAACTGGACATACTCTTCATTTGTACGCCCAATCTTAGACAACAGTATATGACTTATTGAAATTCCTTTTCATTAATAATCACAAAGATGTGTGTGCCGTATTACTAAAGCACTGGCCTTCTAGGTAGTGTCTGATGGGTGGTAATCCCATTGTCCACTTTCCTAAGTTCCTTTTTAAAAAAAAAAATTAATAGTTAGCCATTTCCAAACCATTTTACTATTCATTTTCCTAACTGTTATTTCAATGATACATGGTAACTACGTTAGCTTTCTATTAAATTATGGTGAAATAGAACAAATCTAGTTTGCTCGACAACTTCAATGATAGTAATTTCTTAAAATAATATTATAAATATTTAAACCTTTCATTATGATATAAGAACATTATGTGTGAGTGGGCACAGAATTGAAGCCCCTTTTGGATGGATGGGTTAGGTTGTACTTTAAAATAAGGTTAATAAGAGGTTGGATTATTTATGGCCTAGTCCTGCTAGAAAATGCAAACAAGTCTAATTGGTCCAACTTGTTAATAACCTATTTAATAGTTCAATATTTTTGTTAGCTAACATACTATTGCTCAATTAGGTATATTTTATTAATGAGCCAATACACCTAGAACATGTTAACGGATCAAAGCTATTCGGCTTACGAATAACCCTTTTAGTAATTTGATACTTTTAAATTAATTTATCATGTATTGCTCAATTAGGCACACTTTATTAATAGAATAATTAATAGAACAACTTTAACAGGAATACAGTTGACCCTTTTTCCAGCACTAGTATCATAGTTCAAGGCTAATTAAAATAAGAACCAAACAAAAGAAAATTAGAGAAGTGCAAGATATTATATTTAAGTGATAACAAACATGAATTTAGAGTATTACAAAGTAATTTATTTAAAATATGATTAGACATCTTCATTTCACTAAATAGATAATGGTATGACTTGTGTATCTGTAATATTTATCTTATTGTAAATTGATTTTTCTCCGTGTGACCAAAAGGTCACCGGTTCGAGCCTTGGAATCAGTCACTGACAAAGTCAGGTTAGGCTGCCTACCATACATCCCTTGGGGTGGGACCCTTCCCCAAACCCTGCGTGAACGCGAGATGTTTGTGCACCAGGTTGCCCTTAAATTGATTTTTCTGTAGAGTAGATAGTTATTTGTAATTTTTAAATATATAGGTTTGGGCCTATTCTTTTTGTTGGCAAATCCCAATTTAACAATTTCAACCAGCTTTAACTCACTTCAATAAAAAAAAAATCTAACTTCAACTCACTTTAATAAACTTCTATCCATCATATAACGAAAAAAATACTAACTTCTTTCAACTTCAACCCACTTAGCTTCAACCTACTTCAACCCAGTTCTATAAAAAAAATACCAACTTTGATCAACTTCTATCAATCTCAACCAACTTCTTCCACTTTGCAACCCATATTTTACAACAAAAAGAGTAGGCCCTTTGTATGATGTTATTTTATGCAAATGGAGTCGGGAAAGAAATGGTGCTATATATTGTTTGATTTATGAAAGATGCAATAGTTGTAGAATTTCTTTTTACACCATTCGCTATAATAGATAAACATTATTTTTTTTAAGGGACAAATTAGAAAAAAATCAAAAAATAAGTACATAATGCTCGAGTTGAGCGAAAGGGTTCAAGTTTGGATTGGGTTTGACCCACTAGTTTGCGGGTTTTTGGGTTTGGTTTATTTTAGGTTCACGTCGAGAAGTGTTATCAGAACCCAAACATTTCGAGCGGGTTCGGTCGGGTTCATTTTTGGGTCAGGTCAGTTCTTATCAGATGTTGTAGCAACTAAAGTTTGTTGCGGATCGTTTGGTAATAGTCTTTTTCTTTTGGGGGGTTATCTTTTATGGGGAACTCTTTCTTGATAAGACTGGGTAATATGCAGTATTATGCATTATGGAGCTCATCATACCAGATTGTTTATTAGATAAAAGCAAAAGTCTTTCATCTAGATCTCCCTCTCTGGCCTTAACAAGGTAAATGCTTTGGAGTGTCTTCTCACAATATGTGAGTTGGATACAACAACCAAAGTATTTGAACATAACATACATTGGTATAAAAATTCAGTTTGCTAGATACAGATATCAATTCGTCACAGACAAACTCACTGTCAAATATTAACCGATGCTTCTAGGCAACTGTAAGTGCGCTTTTCCTAAAGACTCTATTCGCCCCCCACGTGCAACAGAGCTACTTGAATAGGTCTTTGGGATACAAAGAAATCTCTCTTATCTGCATGTTGCACTCACGAAGATAGGACCCTAAGTGTCCAAGACATGACCGAAATTCTAGAGATTATAATGATAGTATAACTCTCTTGATCATGCCCATCAAGACATGCCACCATGCCACATATTTATGGAGATATTCACATCTCTTCCTGAAAGGATAACATTCTTTCACAAATACTATTTCAAAAGGGACATATCTCTTCATAAACACACATTTTTCATTAAAAGACACCCTTTCATTAAAAGGTATAAGTTAGTTAATTATCTAAACTAACTTGTACCTCTTCATAGATAATTAATCAAATTAATTATTTACCAAAAGGTGCATTGCAATAATTAATTATCAAGATAATTAATTGTTATTTAGGCATAACTCAAAAATATATTTCCATAACCATTTTTATGGAAATAATTATCTTATGAAATCTCCATCTAATGAAAATTACTCCAACAATCCCCCACCATTTCCATAACAAATGATTTCTCAAATTTTCGGAGGTCTCGTGCATAAATAGAGGTGTCTTGCAATTGAACTCCCATCTTAGTGACATGTCCGTCAAATGATCAAGATAACTTGGTAAGCTATACTTTCAACCAGTTATCCTCTCTCACCACTTGCATCTAAGCCACACACAAGACTTCCATCCCAGATCACTTAGTAATTTGACATTATTAACTGCCATGTATCCATTTCGTAAGTGCTCTAGAGCTAAGCCCAAGCTCGACAGAAGCAACCAAACTTCACACTTACTAGGTAAACCTCATCGAGACCCCCATAAAGTATTAATGGAATAATTTGAGTACAAGAAATAAATCACATCATTGATTAAGTATAAACAACCTAATCAAATTATTTTCTATACTGATCAAATGTTCTCCATTGAAGTTTATTAAGAGCAATAACTCACCCTCGATTTAAAAATATGGGTTATTTAGCACTTCGCTTAGATGGTAATTGTAATAATGGGTGCTAAGAAATAACAAAGATGGTGTACTTTGACTCATTGAACTTAAGACTCGATGTTTCCATGACAGTTAAATTGAGGTTCCACCATGAGTGACTCAACGTGGGCTTTGCACCATCCATTCCAAAGTGATTAGATGCATTCTATGACTTTGATAACAATAACTTTGCTAACGTCTCATGACTTGAAGTTATTATATATTAAACACACGTGTATATTTATTTGTCCATCCAAATTCATTGCCTTTGTAAGTCTTAATAGTTGGCCCACAAGACTTACAAAATCAACCATCTATTAAACCAAAGTTGAGTTATTAAAACTTGGATATCTCAACCTCTAAACAAGGTCTATATACACGAAAATATTTTCATGTTTTCATTCAAGTCCAACTTGAAATTATAGTCATAATTTCAATTAACGGACTTAAAAACATATTTCATCACCATATAAACATAGTATACCCCCACCATTTACTCCAAGCTAGAGTAAATAACTACAGGATCATCATATGTATGTTCATGGATAAATGTAAATATATACCCATTTACATTACATCCATACGCATTCAATTCTTTTGACCACACTAAGAATCAAATTAATCATACTAAAATGTTATCACAAGTCCTCATGGACTTCTAATATTTTAGTATATATATAAAATCTCATGAAAATAAATAAAATATTATATTTGTTTCCATCAAGGATAAAACTTTGATCTTATTTAACATCCATTCACATCGACGCATTAAATCATTAATACCATGTGAACAATTCCAAAACTAGAAGAAATAACATCCCAGTGTCCATAATAAAAACAGAGGTGTTTAAAACCACGCTAAAGAATGCATTAACAAGTCCAACCGTACATGCATGAACTTATACATATTTTACCAAATTAGAATCACATAGAAATAAATAAATTATATTTCACATTTATTTATATGAAGGATGAATCATTTATCCTTACATTCATATTAAATATCGATCCATAAACCACATTTCATGAATCATAAATATCATGTGAATATTTTGTCCAAATGGCATTTAAATATCCAACTAGATGTATGGGCATCTATTTCACAAGAGAACATGAAAATAGCATACTCCGATCAAGAATAAAAATATTTATCCTTAAAGCATATTAAGTTAGGGTATGTAACACACATAATAGTACATTTTCCACATACAATGCAAATCTTTACCAAATTACTCTTAAATTCCCACAATATGAACCATATAACAGTAATTATTTTCATGATAGAAAAATTATACTGATTGTGAGCATGATCAAGCCAACAAATTAGCAATATCAGTGGCATAGAAAGTATAATTTTGCTCTTATCATCTTTAGTGACCATCTCACGCAACACTATGAAGATTATGCATAATTTTACTCCCTCAATTACTTCCACCATAAGAATATTTAATGATGTTATAGTTTATCATCTCAAACCCCGATCACATGGGATTGATTTTCATATTCCATAACAAATATTCCATTTTTGCCATCACGATATGCATTATCAGGATAATCATTATCAACATTTAATCACTTGATAAATCATATACGATTACTGATACTCCACCATATATCCAATATCCAATGGTAAGATGATAATATAATAATCAAGAGTTGACATATCAAAAAAGAATAAACAATGAGGTTGAATTCTTTTCAATTGCCTACTCACAAGATATTACATCCTATTTTGAGAGTATTAAACTAAGCCAAATTGAAGACAAAAACAAAAGAAAATTGAAAGTAACAAAGTGAACGACACTTATCTCGTAATCAATTTGGCACCAACTTCTAGTATTGGCGCCATTGGATAAATTCATCCATCAAGACAAAGTCAAAAATAAAGTTGAATGCATTCATGGCTATTTCGGGATAATTTTCATATTATAGCCATCAAGTTCGAACAAACCACTTATCTTCATGGAATTCACAATTTATTCACTACATAAACACTTGGCTATAATACATTATTTTGATATCATATCAAATTTTTTTCATACAATAACCCCGTATAAATATACACGATAATAGATCTCTTTAGATCTCATAATCAAAATTATACACACAACAGCGTCAAGACTGTTACCATACTTTATTGTACAACAAATCAACATAATGTTGAGCACATCAAGAGAAAACTAGTATAATAACACACCATAGCCATTGCATCCCTTTGACAATCATGTTTCTATCTCCATCAAACCCTCAATTGACATATAAATAATCAGCTTCTTTGTATCAGACGAAATAGAGTCTTTAGATTGTTTGTATAAAAATTCGGTTTGATAGATAAAGATACCAGTTCGTCACAGACAAACTCATTGTCAAATTAACTGAGACTTCTAGGCAGGTGTAAATATGCTTTTTCTAAAGACTCTATTAATCCCCACGTGCAACAAAGCTACTTGAATAGGTCTTTGGGGTACAAAGAAGTCTCCCCTATCTGCGTGTTGCACTCACGAAGATAGGATCCTAAGTATCCAAGACATGATAGAAATTTTAGGGATTATGATGATAGTATAACTCTCTTGATCATGCCCATCAAGACATTACCATTCACATGCCACCGTGCCACATATTTATAGAGATATTCACAGATCTTCATGAAAGGATAGCATCTTTTAACAAACACTATTTTAAAAGGGACATATCTCTTCATAAACACATTTTTCAGTAAAAGGAACCCTTTCATTAAAAGGTATATGTTAGTTAATTATCTAAACTAACTTGTATCCCTTCATAGATAATTAATCAAATTAATTATTTATCAAAAAGTGCATTACAATAATTAATTATCAACATAATTAATTGTTATTCAGGCATAACTCAAAAATATATTTCCATAACCATTTTTAGGGAAATAATTATCTTATGAAATTTTCATCTAATGGAAATTACTCCAACAACATATTCCTCGCATGAGCTTAATAATTTAAACATATTGTTTAAATGAACCATGCATATGCAGATTTTATACTTATAATCATATTTTAGATGAATTACAAATAAAAGTTTGTGGATGTAAAAGTTGCATGGTTCGACTAAAATAACTCTAACACAAAGTTTGTATTGTGCTCACATAAGCGCATATTTATATAGAAAAAAAAAATATAATAAGTACATACACATTATAAAGAAATATTAATGTGATATTCCCGAGCATGTGTTGCTGAAAGTATGCAATAATTTGTACCCACCGGAGAGAAAGATCAAGAAAAAATTAGCTTGTACATGCAAAAAGTTTGGTTGTACATGCAGAAATTGATTTATAGTATTCATGTTGCAAGATTACAACAAAATGGGAGATAAAAGAAGGAAGACAAATTGTGAAAGGAGAGTATACCAATAACTCATATCAAAGGAGATCGCGGGAGGAGGAAACTACTTCAACTTAAGTCATCCAAAGAAGTTGCTACATTAGAAGTTGGCCAAACGTCTCATCTAAATATAGCAGTTTATATACTCCATTAATAATTTTGTTGGCAAGGAGCTTGTGATATACATTGAAATTCGAGTTTTACGGAAAATCGAAGAAAATCTTCCGAGAAAATAAAAGAAGATGATCATCGATACCCTTTAGATACGGATTTGCTTATTGCTTACTACATCACCTATCCTCAATCACGCTTTATGTTTTCCAATAATCTTTATTTCTTCTTCTTTTCTAATTCATTATTGTGATGGAGGGGAAAGCATCTTTCCCAGAAGAACTGAAAATCAAAATTTTGTTAGAATTACCTATCAAAACTCTTTTACGATTCAAGAGCGTTTGCAAGCATTGGCAATCTTTGATTAAAAGTTCGACGTTCGCTACATGCTATTGTTCTGCCTCTTATACCACGAACAAAGATAAATTTCTCTGGTTTCATCGGGATCCAACTGAGGAAAAAAATGTTATATCATTAATTGATCGTCAAACAAGCAAAAAAATTGTGGATTTAGAGTGGCCACCATTTTTAGATGGAGCAGAAGATAAGGAAGAGTGCAACAAGGCTATTAGTATCTTAGGCCCCGTGAATGGTGTTTATTGTATATTGAAGAGATTACTCGATAGATGGGTTGCCACCCTCATCCTTTGGAACCCCGCTACTAGAGATTATAAGTATATTGCTCCTCAAGTAGCCTTTCCTTTCTCCTATCAGTTATTCAACTACAAGTGGTTTAATCATTGGTATTACAGGCGACAGTACCCAAGGGCACTAAATGTAGGGTTTGGATTTGATAACAAGACAGATGATTTCAAGGTAATTGCCATATGCCATTGGGAATTGGACGAAGGTATTGAAGATGATAATTGGCATGTTAGGGTGCATAATCTCTCCACTGATTCATGGAGGACGGTTCACTATATAAAGCCTTATGAATCGTCCAAGTTAGGAGGATTGAATACCTTTTGTAAAATATCTTCTTATCCAGAGTGTGTTCAGTGTTATTTAAATGGTGTACTTCATTGGTCAACTGGTTCCGAATATGATATTCTTGCATTTGATGTGGTGACGGAGTGCTTTAAGTTGATAAATGGACCTCCTCTCCCTAAGTATGAGTACCCATGCTCAAGTGTTTGGGTATATAAGGAGACTATTGCGATGGCGTTTACCATATTGGAAGATAATAAGTACCCAAGTGGTGCTTTTGTGTGGGTTATGACAGAATATGGTGTTGAAGAATCCTGGACTATGTTGTATTCTTGTGGTCCTATTAATGGGTTGGTAATTATTGGGATTCCACATGAAGAACAAATTTTCTTTAGTGATGCTAATGGCCAATTGATTTCTTATAACTGGGGAGATCAAGTGTTCAAAGAGTTTGGTGAATATGGAATGCGTGATCCAAGTTTCTTCCCTAACATATACGGAACTCAAGGGGTTATAAGATATGTTGAAACCTTTGTACCTCTCAATTCCAAGCAATAAAAACAATAATGATATTCACTTGTAGCATCCTCTTATATTCTTTTTCTCTTTAAGGCAAAAGATAAGTTTTTTTTAAAAAAATAGTTACACATATTCATTTTATTTGACTTAAAAATTCATTTTTGACCATCCTAATCTTATTTCTGTTTGTACTTTACTAGCAAGCCAAACTTTGGATCCTTGAGTTCATGCCGAAAATGTCACTAAGTTTTGCAATTTTTTCTCAATCTGCAATGCAGTTATTATTTTGTCCCTTAATACCACTATATTCATTATTTTCATAAGAATATGCCGCTAAGTCATTCATTTCTTTCCAATATGCTACTGACTCGTAAATTATTATGTACAACCGGGTAGACATCTCAATTGTCCACCCGGGCCCACTTAGCGGTTGTAATTTATTCTAATAGTGTTTTTTTTAAAAAAAAAAAGAGAAACTGCTCATTCTTCGATGGTCAAACGTTTGAGTGTTCGGTTTTCCAGAAAACATTGATGTATTGTTGCTCAATGTAATTGATGAATATTAGGTGTTTAATCGTTATGTTCTGGTTTGAATTTGTTGTGGCTGCTGATTTCGTGTTGTTCGTTTATTTCGAATTAGTGTTTTGCGTGAATTGGCCTACTGCTATCTTCGTTTTGCCAAATTCTCTATTTTCAGAGTGTGATCGATTCCTGTAGTTTTTAGCAACTATTCCATGTTGATCTTAACATCTCTGTTGACAATGAAGATTTATCAAACGCGCAGTGTTCGTCAGGTTCATTGTTGTTTTCCGATCTCTATTTTTTTTGTTCCAGTTTGAATTTGTAAGTTTTTGTGTGTTTTTTAGTTGTTCTGGATTTTCAGCAGTTAATGTAGATCTTAGAACATGTTTTGTTTGGTGTAATTTTTGAATATACATGATTCTGTTTTAGAAAATTTCTCTGTAATATGAGACACATAGCTCACCATAATAAGTGTTATACTCACTATATCTATTCGTCTGCTCACTAAAAAAAACATTCTACTGATTATGATTTCAGCATGTACTGATGAACGATAGATTGTTTCTATGCTTACTAAATGTTGAATTTTGTGGGGTAAATAATAGCTCACTATGATGAATCATGTGCTCACTATATGTATTTATTTGCTCACTAACAAAAAACATTCAGCTCATTATCATCAGTATAGCTCACTGTGCGAAATAGATGTAGCTCACTGGAATCAGTCATGTGCTCACTAAGCATAGTTCTTGGCTCACTGAAGATATATATTTAGCTCACGAATATTAGGAGTGATAATGTGATCACTAAATGTAATTTTCATAATGAATCATGACGTGGCTAATATGGAAAGCAATAGCTCACTGTAATTAGTATAGGCTGTATAGCTCACTATGAAAAATATTTTCATCTATACTTCGGAGCATTTATGGTTCACTAGAAAAAGCATTTGGCTCACTATTTTCTAGCTTGTACTCACCAACTGTGGCATATAGCTCACTGCAAAAATGATGTTACCTTTGTAGATAATACTTCATTCTTCCAATTTGCATTACACGATTCTATTGTTGATGTTGATGATAGTGCTGGTGATGCTTCAAAAGGCAAAGAGGATATGTCTCTGATAACCCCAATGATTATATGAGGCATAGAACATGAAGTGTATTGTATGAAGCACAGTTTGGATATATATTGAAAATGTGATTACCTGTGGGTGGTTGGATCAGTGGATATGTATCTGATAACCCCCATGATTATATCCTCAGGTGTTGAAGTCTCTGTTTTTGATCTATGGAAGAGGATTATATGTAATGTTAATACTATAGTATAAAAGACACAGCTCACTAAATTGAAGTAATGTCTCAGCAGAAAATAAGGTACATAATAATCAACTCACCAAATTCAAGTCATGACTCACTATATTTGGCTAATGACTCACTAGAATATAAAGTACAGCTTAGTACAGCATGCATATGCACAGGTTATAACATATGACTCACTAAATTATAGATATGGTATGGCCAAGTGACCAAAATCAAGTTATGGCTCACTACACACAACTCATAGCTCACCAGCAAAAAGCCGTGGCTCACTAAAATCAAGAGCTGACTCATTACTGCATGAATCTGCTCAGGTCAGTAATACAAAGTAATGGCTCACTACAGGCAAGTTATAGCTCATTAACACGAAGCCATGTCTCACTAAAATCAAGTACTGGCTCAGTACAATATGAGGCATAGCTGACCACATCATGTATATGCTCAAGTCACAAACACAAAGTAATGGTTCACTAAACGGAAGTCATAGCTCACCAACATGAAGGCATGGCTCACTAAACTCAAGGTCTGGCTCACTAGTGCAAGTGTATGCTCAAGTTACAAACACAAAGTAATGGCTTACTAAACGGAAGTCATAGCTCACCAACATGAAGACATGGCTCACTAAACCCAAGGTTTAGCTCACTAGTGCAAGTGTATGCTCAAGCCATTAAGAAAAAACAATGGCTCACTAAACATAAGTCATAGCTCACCAACATGAAGCCATGGCTCACCAACATGAAGCCATGGCTTACTAAAATCAAGTTCTGACTCACGAGTGCATGTATTTGCTCAAGTCACTAGTATAAAGTAATGGCTCACTAAACGGAAGTCATAGCTCACCAATAAGAAGTCATGGCTCACTAAATCAAGTTATGGCTCACTAGTTCACGTATTTGCTCAAGTTGCTAACACAAAGCAATGACTCACTAAACGGAAGTCATAGCTCACCAATATAAAGTCATGGCTCACTAAAACGAAATATACAGCTTAATAACTGGTCGCTGCTTATGCTGCCTGACTTAGTAATTTTAGGTTTCATTTTTTTAACATATCTTTCGTGAGAGATTAGCCATTCATCATTTCCAGATCTCTTGGTGCTTGCTTCTGAATGTTGAGGTTCCATCTGAAAACATTGCAGAAATGCGATTAGTAAAAACTTTGTTTGCTGAAAACATAGAATGCAATTAGTAATGTTAGTGTGTTCGAACATGAAAATAAATTGCGTATGTTGGTAAAACTTACATTGAAGTGCTTCTTTCAACGTTTATGGAAGATATTTTGGGTAGAATTGTTGATGAAGTGCTGCAGAATTCGCGAAATGGAGTGAGAATATGCGAAGTTCGTGGAGAGAGAACGGAAGGAAGTTCGTGGGGTGAAGCTTGAATTCGACGGTTGTGCGCCTTTGATGTTTTTGTTTTTTTTATTTATTAAAAAAACAGTTTGCATGGATTACGTGGCGGAAACTTAGTGCATTGGTGGGGCCGGTTCTATTTGTACAACAGGGTGGACGGTATAGCTACTGCTACTAACTTGTTAGGATTTTTTTTTTCAAATTACTGCCGATAATAATAAGGTGCATCATCATGTACTGCAAATTCGAAAAAAGTTCTATATGTAGCGGGTATTATGGAAGAAAAAAATAACTCAAGATTTTGGCAAAAAATGCAAAACTTCGTGGAATATTTGGGCGTGAACTCGGATCGTTGGCCTGACCCAAGTCTTGGCAGCTTAGGGCTGGTAATTAGGGTCCGACAAAGGAACAAATAGTCTCATGGGTTTTGAAGATTTCAAAATTGAAATATATATGAAACGAGCCGACATGATGCTTAGTTTGCATATAGGTATATGTGTTGTTACAACAAAGTTTAGTGCATGTTGTGCACCTTATACATCTGAGGAGTTATCAGAAAAGCAAGCAAAGCAAAGCAATTTAGATTAAACTAATGTATAATATACATGTAGACGCGGATGCCAAACAACAGTGGGGTGGTGGCGCAGTTGGCTAGCGCGTAGGTCTCATAGCTTCTGAGTAATCCTGAGGTCGAGAGTTCGAGCCTCTCTCACCCCATTTGGTTTTTGAGACTTTCGCTTAGGCCTTGTTTTTGCGTAAACGTTTGCTTCGAAATTAAGTCTACTGCGGATAGATCAGCATGTGACCTAACCGTGGACCGACCCGAGTCTTTGCAGTGTGGCCGGTAAGTAGGGTCCGACAAAGGAGCATGAGATTATACAGTCGTGAATCCAGGAATTAATTCAAGCGGGGTCGGGACTCAAACACACATGTGATTTGAAATTTTAAATTTAACAATAGTCGTAAAAACAAAATTACAAAGCTATTATAATCAATGCAATTGTCTTCAGTGAATCTTCATATTTTGAAACCGATATATGCTATCATCGTTCGATACTGTTTCAAAAAGATCATTCCCAAAACAAGTAATAACTGTATCATTTAAAAACTAATCCGATGTTCCGTCGCGCAAATTGGTGTTGATAATCTTCATCATGCTCATTTGGATGATAATGTGAAATTGGTTTTCTTTCAGCTGGATTTGACTGAAGAGCACTTGAATCAACTCGACTTCTCCCACAAGACAAAATATTAGTGTTTGCGTCAAAATTTGGGGTTTGTGTTGAGTGTAGTGTTCGCTAGTTTCTTGATTCAAAGGAGAATTTTCAGATGTAGAAGTTGAATGAAACAATTCAGCAGTCAATTTTTTGGAATATCTATGCATTTTTAACTGGACAAAAAAAATTTAATTAGGAAAGTGAAGGATATTCAATAATTGTAACTAATTAGAAGAGAATTGAAGTAGTGAACAACATATACAATTACAATTGACAAATGATTTCTTGTCAATTTCATCAAATGATTTCAACAATTGAAACTAATCTAACTATCAAAATAATTAAAAGGTAAACAATTGAAAATTTGACAAAGAAAAGCAAAAATTAAAACTATCTAAAGTTTTAGGCCGAAACTTGGGCAAAAAAAAAAGAGAGAGAGCTTTTAAGTGAATGGCAATGGCAAGGATCAAACCCAGGATGCCTGAGAGAAGTTCCCAACCGAATTGTCACACCCAGCCAACCATCAAAGCAATCTTCTTTTACTACATCATTAGACATCACAAAATACATATATAGCGTATTTATGTATTTTTTAATTTAACTAACAGATTTTTTTTTAAAGCGGGGTCGGTTGACCCCACATGACCCCACCTTAGCTCCGCCACTGAGAATCTGAGATTATATGTGCGTAACATTTTTGGTGCATATATGGTCTACGTGTTTATGCTAAGTACATGATGCATAGTTTGCTTGGATTGGAAGCTAGATGAGTTATAGTGATTCCAAACTCCTTGGATCTTGAAATGATATCGAAATTGTTGGACCTTGAGTTGTACTTAGATTTCCCTAAAACATTGACATGTGCTTGATATTCAGTATGAATGATTATATATCTTTTACATCGTGTGCTAAACACTTTGAGACGTTTACATATAGCTTTATAGTGTTCTTTCCAATACACTTGAGTCAATTGATATCATTACATGCATGATTGACTAAGCTTATATGTAATTATCTTAGACTGAAGTTTGAATTGCACTCAAAGTAACCCGCACTTGACATGTACCTTTCGTACATAGCTCAAACATGCTTAGTTGATTCAATGATAGTTTAGCTACTTGAGCATTAATCGTATGCAAGAGACATGTTTGATCGTATTTATTAAGCTAAAGGAGTCAAGTAGGACCACAATATTCTATATGGCTTTGAGATATGTAACTTGTTGTCTCCTTGATGCAAGGCAAATCTTCTTTGAACATGTCTATATGTCTATATAAGATAAGCATATCAAGTACTTACGTCATGCATGAGTTGTGCGTTCCAAAGTGCTTTAAATGTTATTTATGAATTCATTATTTGATTGTGTATGTCTAGTTGCTTGAATTTCAATTATATGTTGTGGAATTCATATCTACAATTTAGTGTTCCTAAACTAGTTTTGTGAAAAACCCTGACAAGCATGCCAAATGACTTCCCATAGCGGTATCATAAAATATTGATAACTTGAAAAGTGCAGAAAATATTGACAACTAGAAAAGTTCTTTGAATGAATTTTGTGATACTTTTTATCAGTTTTATTGAATCCAGAAACTGCGTATCATTGTGTAATTATTAATTACATGAAAAATGTGCATTTCCATAAGCGCTAGTATAACACATAAATTCATGGTGAAATTTGTTTGTACTTTGTATATAATTTGGCTATGTTGTTTGCTTTTGAATGATGGTGTATTGTTTGATGTGCTTAATTGGGTTAATTAAATTAATCATAATTTAATTAACTATTTATCTTGATAATTATTGTGTGCTCAATGTTTACAATCAATATTAATTTTTGACAATTACAAATATGCTAGCTAAGATTTTGTGAAAGCAAACAAAACACATTCCACTTTGAGAAATGGTCAAAAATAGTTCTATGCAAAAGGTAACTAGCAAGTCGATTGCCTTAAATAAAAGTAATCAACATCAAGACGTTAAAAGGAGCTTACTTGTCTTATAAAAGGAAGAAAGTAATGGTTATGACACTTAATGAATGTTGAAAGCTTGCCTCCAGAGCCGAAAGAAGCCAAAACATGATGCTGCAGATCTCGAGACAAAAGCAACAAGTGGCAACGGTCAAGCTCCTTGAGCCAGCAACTAGCCATTAGACACAAGCTTCATCAAAATATTCTAAAGACTCTAACAGCTGCTTCCTTCAGCTCTAACAATCCTATAAAAAGTGAAGACTACAAATAGAGGACTTGCTTGAAGATCTAAAGGTGGAACACTAAAGTATATTTAAGAAATATTCTAAGTGTTCTCACTGGTATAGATCGTATTAAGCTTATTGCAAATCATTATAATATTTGTACACATATGGAGATTTCCTTGTGGAAAAAGAGAATTAGGGGAGCTCTGCTTGTAAGTAAGAGGATTGACTTTGAGAGCTATCCTACCTAAGAGGGGTCCATAGGTTAGACTTAGAGGGTGTTTCTTGTGAGACAGGAGAGTTAGGAAGACTCTGCCTATAAGTAGGAGGGTCAACTAGAAGAGTTATCTTACCTAAGAGGTGTTTTAGGTGAAATTACTTCAAGTAAGACTTGAAGAGTGTTCCTTATGAGGTACAAGAGTTGGGAGAACTTAGCTTACAAGCAACTGAAGTAGATAGGCCACTATCCCACCTACGAAATGTCTGAGGTGAACTTGCCCCAAGTAGAACTTGAAGGGTCTGTTGTTCAGGGATCTTTAGGTCATACATATTTCATATAATCACCTCAGATACCCTACTGAATCTCTTCCTTTTCCATTTTTGAATTCTACTTTCCTTGCACACGAGTTGTTGTCCTTTCTGTTCTTCTTCAATGTTGATGCGATTCTTTCCGAAGCTGCACTTTGATTCTTCATTACTTGACCCCAAGGATGTTAGCTACCTCTGGACATTCCACTGCTAATTGTTTGATGCTATTTGACGCCTTGCTTTTTTGCGATGATGCTTTGCTTCTGATTATTATTCCTGCTTGTAGGAAATAATAGTTCAGGACTAACCTAGATGCGGAATTGAACTGTCGGTAATAGCCCACGAATAATAAGAATACCAGATCTCAAATCCCAGCGGCTACTAGAGTCGCCTTATAACGTCCACGTTCTAAACCCGATTACTCCGCGGCGATGGTAGAGTAATTATAAGGAGAGAGATCAATAATGTTTCTGTATTATTCAGTATCTGAAGCTGACCCTCCCAAACCTCCTTATATAGGTATTAGGGGGTTAGCTACTAGGGTTTAAGGAGGCCTATTAGTGGCAGTCGGGCCTCAACTAATGGGCCCGACCTACAGCTCCCACTCGGCCACAAAAGGCCGTTACAACACATGTTCCCCATGAATCATGTCTCCTCACATTCCATACTGGGAATAGAACGTGCGACCAAAAATAACAAGTAGTGTTATATTAAGTTACCATCCAACTAACATAACACTTTCACGAAATACGATACCCCAAAAATATCCCAAGACATCACCAGTGGCATCTTTTGTCCCTTATGCCTGATATATCATATGATTATGTTCTCAACATAATCGCCCGGGCTTGATATGGTGATGGTGGATAGATTTTCCTTAAACACTTATGAAATCTCATCTTAACTTAATTGCTTTCCTAACGTGTTCCCGCTGAACCGTATACATCGTGGCTCTTGAGAATCACATTAAAGTAGCATCATTAAGTTTCGACTTAATATCATAGCTTTAAGTCAAAGGGTCATCGTCCATAGGGTCATACAGTGACAAGTGACAGGGAATTCAATCGTCACCCCTCATATGGGTCGTCTTACAAGTACACACAGTATGAGATGTGTGTCACGGCATAGCTCCCACTTAGCTGGGTTCGTCACTCTTTATGCCATGCGAATCGTCAGTCTAGATTTTTACTAAGAAAATCTAACCTGAGCCACTAGATCAACATACTCAATGTTTGACCTTGGCACTCAAGATTCGGCTTTTAGGGCTTCAATATGAAAACTCATCTCATATTCGACTCCTTTGAGTCTCATCTTAGTCTTACTAAGGCGACTATTCCTCATTCATACATCTTCAGTATGAGTTATCGATATTGCACACCTAGTGCCAATATGATTACGTCTCATCCTGCCCGCTACTCAAGCGTCAGGGTGATTGCCTGTGTGACTAGGCCAATCAGAAGCCTGTGAGTTTTCAACATGTCTAACAGATAAATTACAAAACATTTAGAAAAAGAACACTTTAACCTTTATTTCATAAATGCCTTTTACATGAAGAACGTATCTATCATACATAACAAGATTCCATCCAAAACTAAACCCTGCGGAGTCCTAGACTCAACGAATGTGCTTTGAAAGCATCTCTAGGAATTGGCTTAGTTAGTGGATCGGCGATCATCTTGTTAGTGGGTATATACTTGATGGCAATTTCCTTCATCTTTACGGCATCTCGCACGAAGTGATAACGCCTCTAGATGTGCTTGGTCTTCCGATGAAACTTCGGATCCTTGGCAAATTGGATGGCAGCTGTATTGTCACATAACATCTCTACAGGATCATCGGTTCTCGGGGTGAGATTAAGATCCTGGAGGAAGCTCCTAAGCCATATTGCCTCCTGCGTGGCTAGGCTGCATGCGACATATTCTGCTTCCATGGTTGACAGAGCTATGCAGTCTTGCTTCTTACTGCACATGGTATGGCCCCCCACCCAGGGTGAACACATATCCTGAGGTTGACCTGGACTCGTCCGGGTCACCACCCCAATCAGCGTCTGAGTATCCTCTCAACTTAAGATCCCCGCCCTGAAAGCATAGGATCAAGTCGGTTGTACCACGAAGGTAGCGCATGACTCTCTTAACAGCTTGCCAATGGGCATGTCCAGGATTGCTTTGGTAACGACTTACCAGACCAACCGCAAAGCAAATGTCCGGCCGTGTACATAACATGGCGTACATTAGGCTCCCTACGGCACTAGCGTAGGGGACATTACTCATAGCATTTTTCTCTTTGTCTGTTTTTGGGCATTGGTCAAGGCTCAAGGTTAAACCCTTCTCAACTGGAGTGTCTACGGGCTTGGAATAATGCATGCGGAACCGTTCCAAGACCTTTTTGATATATGCCTCTTGGCTCATACCTAAGAGTTTCTTGGGACGATTCCTCACTATTTCCACACCTAGGACATACCTGGCTTCACCCATATCCTTCATCTCAAAGACGGAGGATAGCCACTTTTTAGTAGCTTCGATCATCTCCAAATTATTCCCAGCCAATAGTATGTCATCAACATATAAGGTGAGAAACATAATCCCTCCGGTTGATCTTTTGACATACACACAATGGTCCTCTGAAACCATGGATAAGCCAAAAGAGGTTATGGCTTCATGGAATCTTAAGTACCAAGACCTGGAAGACTGCTTAAGACCATATATGGACCTTTTAAGACGACACACTTTGTCCTCTTACCCATTTGATACAAAACCAAAGGGTTGGTCCATGTAGATCTCTTCCTCAAGGCTGCCATTGAGGAAAGCAGTTTTTACGTCCATTTGAAACAACTCTAAGTCCAAATGGGCAACCAAGGCTAAGAGTAGGTGAATAGAGGCGAATCTCACCACAGGAGAAAATGTCTCTTCAAAATCTACACCCTCAATTTGTGTAAACCCTTTCGCCACTAAACGGGCTTTGAACTTGTCGATCGATCCATCTGCCCGACGTTTTATCTTGAAAACCCACTTGTTTCCAATAGACTTACGTTGGGGTGGAAGATCAACAAGTTCCCAAACCTTGTTTCTTGCCATCGAGTCCATCTCATCCCTCATGGCATCCATCCACTCTTTGTGGTTTGGTGAGTCAATTGCTTCTTGGTAAGAGGTAGGTTCCTCGACTTCCAAGGGAGTACATAGGAATATTTCCCCTTCGATTTCAAAATATCGTCGAGGAATTCTTCCACGTTTACTCCTTCGGAGCCTAGGGCCTTCATTGTTCGTTTGCCTGGTTGAAGTGTCCCTCCCCCTATCTCTAAGGGGTGTGGGGCTCTGAACATGTGGAAAGTTACTCCCACTATCCCTCTGGGGCGTGGGATCCTGAACATGCGGACTTACTGTATGTTCGACAACTGGAGATTGAGGACGGACCTCACTCTCAAGTGGACTTTCCTCATGTACAGGAGATTGAGGACGAGTCTCAATTTCCTGGTCAGGCAGGTCTCCCCCATTCCCTCTGGATAGGGGAGGCATACCATCTTCGGTGACTTGGTTAGAATCCAAATTCTCCCCCTCACCGAATGATGGTTGGATGTCTGGATGTAGCTCAAAGAGTTCGACATCCTTTTTGACTTCACCAATGGTCGGGAACTCATCCTCGAGAAAATCGACGTTGCGGGAGTCTATTTCTTTCATGCCACCATTTGGATGTTCCCCGTACATCACATATCCTTTTGATTGTACTGGGTACCTAATGAACACCATTTTGGTGGCTCTTGGACCAAGTTTCCCATGTTTATGGGTTGGGTTGTGCACATAGCCGGCCGAACCCCATGGGCGTAGATAGTCCAAGGAAGGTTTCTTACCAAACCATAACTCATATGGTGTGGCAGGTACACTCTTGCTTGGCACACGATTGAGTATGTAGGCTGCCGTAAGCAGCGCATCCCCCCAAAAACTGATTGGGAGGCTAGCATGTGCCATCATTGACCTAACCATGTCAAGTAATGTACGATTCCTACGTTCCGCAACACCGTTTTGTTTTGGAGTGCGTGGAATCGTTAACTGCCTTTGTATACCTTTTTCCTCACAAAACTCTTTGAACATATCAGAGAGGTATTCACGACCTCGATCAGTTCGAAGGATCTTAACCCTTCGTTCCAATTGAGTCTCTACTTCGGCTACGAAGCGTTTGAATATATCAAGTGCCTCGTAGCGGTGAGATAACAGGTACACATACCCATATCGTGAATAATCGTCTATGAGGGTAATGAAATAGATAGCCCCATGTCGTGCTTTAACGTTCATGGGTCCGCATATGTCTGAGTGGATTAATTCTAAGGGACTAGATGCTCTCATGGCTTTACCGAAAGGCTTCATAGTTGCTTTTCCAGCTAAACATGACTCACACCTAGGTAACTTGACCCTAGTGAGTCGGTCTAGGAGACCTTCTTTAGCTAGCCTATTTATTCTATCTTGACCTACATGGCCAAGTCTAGCATGCCACTTAATAGATTCAGAATTGGAGTCGAAATAAGAAACATAAGCAGAGAATATATTATTATAGTTGTCATCCAAATCCAAAACAATGAAATCTCCTTTCAAAGTTGCTTGGCCAAACAAATTGCCATTATAGAACAAATCTAAACCGTTTGGACGAAAACCAAAAACAAAACCTAATCTAACTAAAGAAACATAAGAGACTAAGGAGCATCGCACCCCAGGTGCATAGAGGGCGTCATGAAGAAGCAGCTTGTTCCCTCGACGGAGTTTGAGCTGGTATGTTCCTACTCCAAGGACATCTTCTTCGCTGCCGTTCCCCAGGACGACAGTCCGTGAACCCACCGGGTAGCGATGGTACTCCACGAATCCAGCCCTATTTTGAACTATGTGCTTTGTTGCCCCCGTATCTACAATCCATTGAGGAAGAGAGTTAGCAACGAATGCATGGGAACAAACATATAATTCAGGATTGTTAGTGGAAGTAGGTACCTTAGCTGGCTCAGGACAATCCCGAGCGAAATGACCCTTCTTCCCACAGTTATAGCACTTCACACGTGCCATATCCTTAGCTCCGTTGCCTTTGGTCTTGTGCTTCTTAGCAGTACCAGCATTAGAGCGAGAGTTCTGAGGGGGACGAGGGTCTTTCATAGGTTTCTTACCACAGTAAGGTTTCCTGTTCCTGGGCCCCGATCCTTTTGCAACGAATGCCATACTGGAAGGTGCATATTGCTTTAAACGCTCTTCCTCCATTTCGAGGTGTTTGGAGATTGCCTCGAAAGTGTTAATATGATCGTTGTGTGCCATGAATGTTTTAAAACTTTTCCAATGTCCATTATCATTGGGAAGAGCCCTAATCACATTCAGGACTTGTTCTTGCTCAGAAACCTCTTGCCCCGCAGCCTTAAGGTCTCGAACCATAGCACTCATGATTCGAAGGTGTTCGGGGATACTACGACTGGAGTCTATAGTATATTGCATCCATCTCAGCTACAAGGTACGCAACCTTGTAGCAGACGTCTGCCCGAATCTAACCTTAAGCTGTATCCACATGTCCTTAGCAGTGCGGAAACGCTCAAACTCTCCCAGGAGATCGTCCCGCATGCAAGACAGCATGGTGTAGCGTGCGGAACGATCGCGTTTGAACCATGCTTGGTATGTTTTCAGGTTTTCTTTATACTGCTCAGTTGCAGTAATATCTCTGCCTTGTTCATCTCTTTCAGCCAGAGGAACCATGGAGGCAGTCAAATGGTCCAGCATATCATCGTTGTTGAGATAAAACTGGACCTTTAGATGCCAAACATCATAGTTCGTGCCATCCAACTTATCATCTGACTGCATATATCCTATCATATTCCTAGTTGCCATATCTGAAAGTATATTTTATCTGTTAGACATATTGTTTAATAATTAAATTTCCTAGAAAGCTCCATAATTTACTATGTACGTTCGAAAATTTCGCTAAGCTTATAATCATCACGCACAGTTGTGAATTTGGAGTTTCTTTAATTTAATTATTAATTTCACAAAAATATTTAGAAGTTTTGTTAAACTTTAGTTAACATTTTTAATTCAATGAATATCACAAAGATATTCACCTTTTATTACATAAATATGTATTTAGTAAATGTTTATGAAACTAATTCATTTAACACAACTTCATTATATATATATGTATAGCACAAAGTTATAATCAACCTCAAATTATCATAACATAATTAATGATAATATAAACATAGAAACCAAAAATAATTTTGCAACTTATAACGAAGATAATGGCCAAAAAATAAATTCATGAAAACATATATTTCATATTTGGAACAGCCATAAACAAAAAACAAAAAAAAAAATTTGGCAAAAAAAAACTTAATGAACCGGGGAGGGAGAAAACAAACCGGTCCAAAAATAACCGACCCAAATCGTTTAAGGTTAAAAGAACCTCTTTTATCCTCTAAACCTAGCCCCCATCCCTCTGCCTCTTCATTTGACTCTCGACCTCATTTATCCTCTGACCCTAGCCCCCCCCCCTCTGCCTCTTCATTTGACTCTCGACCTCTCTCTCTTTCTTCAGTTCACGGTCTTCCTCTCACCGAGATGAACAAAGCCCCGAATTCTTTGCTCTTCGGCTTGCTTCACTGCCACGATTACCTTTTTCCTTCTGGGTAGCCATGGCCGCCGTGGAGGTCTTCCCACCACCAGATGATGAAAACCCCCCAAAATGATGAATAAACTCCCCTTCTAACCTTCGATTCTACCTCTCCTGACCAAAACGCGTGACATCATTGTATAGATCGGCCAAAACCGAGTCTAACGGGGCACCCCACGCCCCCAACGCGCCACGAAGGTGGTGGTGCGTGGGGCCACGCGCCTTCAATCGGTGGTGTCTTTGCTTCTTTTTGGTCGGCGTTGGGTAGATCGGAGGCTACATCGGTGATTTGGAGGAAAGAGGAAGCCAAAGCGACCTCTGTCGGTGGCGCGTGACATACACGCGCCACCCCTCCGGGAGGTTTCTGATGGTATGGTTCGATTCCCTTATTTCGGTTTTCCCTTTTTTTTTTTGTTGCTATTGGAGTTGAAGTCGAGAGTTTAGGCAGAGGGAGATTCGGGTTAGGGTTTGGGGTCGAAGTCGAGAGTTTTAGGCAGAGGGAGACTAGGGTTAGGGTTTCGGGTTCTTTTGAGGGTTAGGGTTTTGGGTCTCGGGTTTGTCTCTATCCCTTTCCCTTTTTTTCTTTTTTTTTCTTTTCGCGGGATTTTAGGGTTAGGGTTCAAGTTCCTCAGTCCAAAAAAAAAAATTTGCCTTCCAGTGTTTAGCATGTGATTCAAGCATGAATTTGCCTAAACATCGAAATAACACAAGGCGTACACACACAGTGACGGACATGTTTTCTCTGGATGTAATTATGGTTGTGGCATAAATTGCAGAAAAATAATCGTCTCTGATATTTAAGGGCATGTTTTCTATTATTCATGATGTTTGGCAGATAATATATTCATGCTTGTACATAAATATGCAATTGAACTGAAAAATTCAATCTTTGGCCAGAATGAATTACGTGAACATGCTGTTAACAGTTTGTATTGAATGAAAAAAAAAACTTTGATCATGTAAGCATGCTGGTTTTGATTTTGGTGTTGCATAATTACAGAAATTAAGCAAATTTAAACGAATAAAACGAGCATGCTTTGAATTATATAAAAAATCAGACTTTAATCGTGAAAGGCATGGAGGCCTGATGTTAGGGTTGCATAATTACATAAATTAAGCAAAAAGAAAAAATTAGCATGCTTTTCACGAATTGGTATCTTCAGATTTGCCAATCTAATTTCTGGGAACTAAACCGAACAGTTTAGGCTCTGATACCACTGTAGGAAATAATAGTTCAGGACTAACCTGGATGCGGAATTGAACTGTCGGTAATAGCCCACGAATAATAAGAATACCAGATCTCAAATCCCAGCGGCTACTAGAGTCGCCTTATAACGTCCACGTTCTAAACCCGATTACTCCGCGGCGATGGTAGAGTAATTATAAGGAGAGAGATCAATAATGTTTCTGTATTATTCAGTATCTGAAGCTGACCCTCCCAAACCTCCTTATATAGGTATTGGGGGGTTAGCTACTAGGGTTTAAGGAGGCCTATTAGTGGCCGTCGGGCCTCAACTAATGGGCCCGACCTACACTGCTCTTTACCTAATAGTAAGCTTCCTCCCATTTTAAGCTCTCTTTGAATTTTTACTTCTCTCTTTGCTTGTTCCAGCCCTCCTAAAGCCACAAAAGCTTGTTTGATTAGGGGTTTCAATCTCTTCACCTTGTGGCTCTTTACTTCTTTGTGATTGTTATAATTCATCACTTCCCAATGATTTAAGGAGGGAATCGTCTTGATGAGGCATGCCCAACGGCTTCTTTGGTTGTTTATCAATTAGCAAACGTCATTTAGCTTAATTATGCGACAATTGAAAATAGTTGCCAAATTTCCCGTCAAGATTCTCAAAGTGAATGTGCATAGTTGTCTTACTGGCATAGGGAGTGTGGTGTCAGTGGGATCAACCGACACCCCTCCCCCGCTAGAAAAAAAAAAGTATTACGCTAAAAATTAAGGAATATGTAATAAATAAATAGTGTCACATACATGGTTGATGGAAATCTTAGTAGCCTAGTGGTGAGAGTGCCTTTTTTGTGGGATTTTGGTCGTGAACTTCATGGGTTTGAATCCTCCTGGGGCTTGTTATTGAATTTTTTTTCTTTATTTTTGGGAGCGCATGCGTTGTGGGTTTCTGGCCGAGGACTTCGCGGGTTTGAATCTTGTTGAGGCCTGTTGTTGAATTTTACTTCTTCTTCTTTTCTGTTAGTAGCATCCCTTTTTCTTTATCCTTTTTTTCGTTAGTAGCATCTCTCAATTTAAAGTTCAAAGTCTATTAATTATAGTTTAATACTTTAATTGAAAGCAATTTGTTATTCAATTCTTAATTTGCAAATTAATTTATTTTTTTAAGTTTATTTATGAGTTTGATTTGTGAATTACAATTGTAAATTTGTATAATTTTCAATTTTAGATCAAGCATATAAATATTTCAAAAAGATAACACTTTAATTGATCTCAGTGGCTCAACTTGTTGATTAATCGTTTAAGTTGAGATTAATTTAATTTTTCAGTTTAAATGTATGAGTTTCATCTATCAATTCTAATGTTATTTAATTTGTGGGTTAATTTGAATTCTAACTCAAAATACAAAGATATTTTAAAAGGATAATTAAAGAATTATCATTCCTTTCAAATTCTAAATTTAAAAATTCACTATTGAATGAAATAAATGGAAAGGAAATCACTCAACCGCAATTGTCATTTTATTTTCGATACTCCTCTCCTAAATTCCTGACTTCACCCCTAATCGTTGAATTTGGTTATCTTGTGCCTACTCAGCAAGTAACTCCCATTTTTCCTTCCGACACACACATTTTTCCTTCCAACGCACTGTCGTGTTAAAATTGCTAGGCACTAATGTAATATTGCCTTTTTTGAAGTTGGTTCATGTAATATTGCCTAAATCAATGTGAATTTGACACGTAACCAAAAATCTCTATGTAGGAAGTTACATGTCGATTCCTCCCCCTTAATTTGTAAAAATTAATAGCTTATGTGAGCAGATACTTTAGAATATTATTGTGAGAACTCGCACACTTTGCGTGTGGGTAAGTTTGAATAGATAAGTTAATCGTAAAACTTGATAGTAACAGTGTGAAATTTGTTCAGTTAAAATTTGTGATTCTTCAAAAATGGGAAAGTTGTTAATTAAATTTAATTTGTAACTTTAAATTATTAAATTAAGAACGGTTAGAATAGTGTGAGTTTGGATAAGACATGCTAATGAATTCAGATGAGAGATTAGTATAACATAAGTTGGTAAGCTTAGTGAATAATCAAATAGAAAAGTATGATAGTAACATTGATTAAAAACATCAAGAACTACAGATAATGCAGCAACTAAGTAGACAGAACAATCTCAATTACAGCATGTCCCATAGTAAATAAGATGGGAATGATAATATGTTACAAAGAAATTAAAAACATCTAGAACTACAAAGAATAAAGCTACTTAGTAGGTAGAACAATCTCAATGGTAGCATGTTCCATAGTCAAGACTCATTCTGATACAACAAAAGTTAAATCCAATTTTCACAAAATTCATATAATTTAATCTAGAAAAATTAACCCATTTAAACAAGAATGGGGAGGGAGGAGAGTACATAATTGCTCCACTTCATCAAATACAAAATGATTTTTTTATTAAAAAAAACTAATATTACCTCATGGTAAACATAATCAATGAACCAAAAAAAAGCCTACTCTTCCATTGCTAACTTTCAGTTCATTCAAAAATTTACACCCTAAAAAATGTATTTTTTTGCTTGTGGTAAATATTATTTTGAGGATGTTTGATTAAATACTATTTATATTTCATGAAAATCATTAAAAAAAAATAGGATTTGCATTGTAAAGTCAAAATTACCTCTTGAAAAGTATGATCAATCGAGTAAATTTACTACATTGCCTCAATTTTACTATTGCTTAGTAACTCATGTTATAGAATGATTCTTGAATATATAAAATTACTAAAATGTCCCTTATTTAACTATTTGTTGAGAGAATAAGCATTAACTTAAAATGACCAAAATACCCGTTAAATTACAAAATTATCTTCAATAGTAACTTGTCTTATTCTCTTTTAAAATAGTAAGATATTATCAGTCGCCTTCAAGCCTCAACCTTTGTACCCAAAAATGTATATATTAATTGATACATGTACCATTTCCCTAACTATAATATTATTTGAAATTAATAAATAGACACATCTTTTGGGTTAGAAATTGTGCATGTGCTCATTTAGTTCAGGGAAAAAGCTACCTTTAGAATTTGAGGGTTGGAAAAATTAAATAATTTATGTATGCTAAGATGAACTATATGTCAATATTTCATTTGACTATATTGATTATTTACAAAACAAAGGACAGTCAAGCAACATAGTTCACAAGATCAATCACCTTCAGAACTTCTATCATGCGTGATTTGGATACAAATTAAATTTTTGAAAATGAAAACAAACTTTCCGCATAAATTAAACAACTGGCCAATCCTACTCCCAAGCTCTTCATAGTCCGGGTAGTAGGACTGTAGATGACACACTCATGTCCGCCTACTGTATTACTTGCACCTGGTCCACCCTGAACTGTGAGCACCACATCTCCGTCGAACAGAAAAGCACTGAACCACAGGCCGTCATATGCAGGGATTGGTCCTATTGTAAACAAATGCTCCCATGTCTGGGGTACAGCAGGATCATCATCGTCGAATTTGGTCACAATCCAAGTCTCAAAACGACCCATATTCTCGTCTTCATCTTTGTCTGTAAAAATTACTGCAAGAAAGTCTTTGTATCTCCCTACACACCATTCCCATTGAGGTCCGTCCTTACATGCAGGTGGTGGCGGATCAACGATCTGGAAAACCTCGGCACTAAAATTGTAGCAAAGGAGCCCGAAACGACGAGGATAATCATAGCTGTTATCTTCATACTCGTTGGCAGGCCAGTAATGAACACCATTTAAGTATCCATCAGTAACACAGGTATTCATGCGAATATACCATGGAAATTCAAAATTTTTCCAATTGTTGGCTCTGAGTGAGTACATTTCATATATGGTATCTCTTTCCCATTCACCATCTGGTTTCCTCATCATCCACAGAATTGATCTAACAATCTTGAAGTCGTTACACTTTGAATCGTGCCCGAAACCAATGAAGCTCGCGATACTTTCCTCGACATTTTCCGGTTGGTTTGGCCGAGGGTGGGGCACAGCCTTAAATTCTCTGGTAGCCGGGTTCCAGAATCCAACATTCTCTTTATTCCAATGGAGTAACGCGACACCATTGACGAGCCCCACACAAAAAAGGCTATTGAATTGGTTTGGATCATCATCAGTTTTGAAATAGTGTGAACTATCCCTACGTAGGTCAGGAGTCAAGCATAATATGTCATTCTCTAGTTTTTTAGACAGAAGGTAAAACTGAGTTGGATCTTCTTTTAGTCCATAAATTGAAGGCTTATCGCAAAAGAGAGGTACATCATCTTCCTCCTTGAGCATGGCATATCGAAAATCGTGATGCTTCTGGCTGAAGCTACTCTTATCAATTACAGAACACCACAGCTTACTTACACATCTTAATTGCAAAAGTTGCTTCACTGTTAATCTACACAATATTTCTTCTAAAAGATCTTCAGTAATCGTACTCTTTGCTTCCATGCTTTGGATTGTGTTGTACATAGAT
>JACYFF010002017.1:59386750-59455274 GCA_017589665.1 Selenicereus undatus
TATATATATATATATATATATATATATATATATATATATATATATCTTGTAGTACAGAAGATCAGAGGGAGAGTTGCACGTGAAGATAATGTCATTCACATACAACAACAAGATAAGAAAAGTAGTGGAATGGCGTAAAATGAGCATAGAGGAGTCAATGCGACAACAAGTGAGGCCCAAGGAAAGAAGGAAGCTGCTGAACTTATGGAACTAGGCTCGAGGAGCTTGCTTTAACCCATATAGTGACTTGTTTAGCCTACAAAAATGATGAGGGCGGTCTAGGTGGACAAAACCTTGGGGTTGAGTCATATAGACTTCCTCATGTAAATTGACATGGAGAAAGGCATTTTTCAAATCAAGTTGTCTAATGATCCAAACATGATTGATGGAAAACGAAAGGACAGTGTTGATGGTAGTGGGCTTCACAATAGGACTAAAAGTCTCGGTATAATCAAGCCCAGCAAGTTAACCAAAGCCTTTGACAACCAAATGGGTCTTCCTGTGCTCAATAAACCCATCAAAATTATATTTAATCCAATAAACCCACTTACGACTTAGCAAATTCATGCCATCATGATAAGGAACAAGGTGCCAAGTATCATTTTGAACAATTGCATTAAGCTCTTTAGCCATGGTCATCTGCAAATTTTTATTTGTTGATGGTTGCAAAAAGAAGTGGGTTCTGATTTCATACAACATGCAGTCAAGGACAAGAGTTAATGAGGTTTACTACACCAAACTTAGCACGGTTTGCATGGGATGACAACATGGTTTGCTATGAGCACTTCTAATTTTTGTGTATAATCAAAATTGATTGGTTCAGATTGTGTGATAATATGTCTTTATGTCGATGACATGTTGATCTTTAGTACTAATGTGCATGTTATTAATGAGACTAAAAGGTTATTGTCTTTCCATTTTGAAATGAAAGATATGGGGGAGGCAAATGTGATCTTGGGTAGACCTGGCAAATGGGTCATTCGGTTCGGGTACGGGTTGGGTCAAGTTCGGGTTGGGTCATGTTCGGGTTAAGTGACATTTCGGGTTGTTTCGGTTTGGGTCCGGTATGGTTCGGGTCGGGTCGATTTCGGGTCAACCAATTTTTTGTGAAATACGTTCGTCATGCCAAAACAAGCAACTTTGCTGAAAATTTCGGGTCGGGTATGGTTCGGGTCGGGTCAATTCGGATTTCGGGTCGACTTTCGGGTGAGCATATTTTGGGTGTCGGGTCGGGTATGGGTCCGGGTCATTCGGTTCGGGTTTTGGGTCTTGGGTCAGTTTTGCCAGGTCTAATCTTGGGGATCAAAATTAGAAAGACAAATAATGGTTTTTCTTTGTGTTAGTCTCATTACATTGAGAAACGTTAAACAAGTTTAACTGTTTTAATGTGACTCCTGTGAGAACTCCCCCTGATCCTCGCATACACCTTAAGAAGAATAAGTGGTCTACTATCTCCCAAACTGAGTATGTCAAAAACATAGAAAGTGTTATATTTCTTATGAACTATACTCGATCTAACATTATATATGCTATTAGTAGGTTAAGTCATTATACTCATAATCCTATCAAAGAGCATTGGGGTGCATTGGTCCAATTACTCAAGTACCAGAGAGGTACTATGGACTGGTGTTTGCATTTTAATAAATTTTCTACTATGTTAGAAGAATTTTGTGATGCGAACTGGGTTTCTGATAATGATGAAGTCAGCTCTACTAGTGGTTATGTGTTTAACTTAGGTGGAGAAACTATTTCGTGGAAGTCTGCCAAGCATACTTGTGTGGCTTGCTCCATCATGGAAGCTTAATTCACTGTTCTTATGTTGCTAGATCAAGAAGTAGAATGGCTAAAAAATTTACTAGCAGACATATCATTGTGGGGGAGGCAACCTACGGCTATTTCCCTTCATGGTGACTTGCGGGCAGCAATCGAAGTTGTACATAACAACGTGTACAACCGGAAGAAAAGACAAATTTGCATTATTCATAATGTTGTGAAACAAATGCTAAAACACGGTGTCATCTCTTTGGAATATGTGAGATCTGAGAGAAATTTAACACGTCCACTAACCAAGGCTTGACTAGATAAATAGTTCTCGAGACGTCGAGGGGCATAGGACTAAAGCCCATGGATTGAGGTACCACTTGTGCTCAAATGAAGCCATATTGGTCTCAATATACACTTCATCTCCATCCATATGACATACAGTAATTCTTCTGAGAGGTTGAGCTCTTATACTCTTAATGGATCCATAACCCGTTGGGGTGGTGCTACTGAGACGAATTTGATAGATTCACCGATTAATATGTGTGAGATTGAGCAAAATCTTACTCTTAATAATTCTATGTCCATGATTATGGTAGTCCATGTTGAGATGGACTCAACAGAACTACCTATGTAAGTATGAAGGTGTGGCCACCTTCTATGAGAGACTCTAGGTTTTCTTTGTAGAGCACTTATGAGTCCTGAGGTGTGCACATGGCCTTAAAAAGTGCAAGTGAGCTATTGCGGAATACACAGTGACCATAAGGGGTGATATGTGTTGTGGGGGTCTCAGCCAAAATCTATCAAGTTCAAGATTCGTTCTCAATAGACTCAGTTGTTGCCCTACTTCACTATGTATCAATTCAATCGAAAGACATTGATACTTAAGTATCTAACCCCTCAGCCCAGATCGATTCTTCGCTAGTCTGTATGCTGTTAGTGGGGGATTATTGGAAGTAATGGTAAAACTAGCTTTCTTTATTCATACTACTTGTCCCACATAGTAGGATATGATTAGAAGCCCCTTATATAAATTATGGGGTTTTTATTACTCCCTCTTACTTAGCCTTATTAAATTCCTTTGGGCTTAGTTTTAGTAGTGTTGTGGGGTAAGGGTGAACACGACACACACGTGTGTGCACTGCCTGCCCTCCCGGTCCGATCTGGCGAGGCACGGCCGTGGTTGTGGTCTGTGGGCCTTATTTACTAATTTTTTGGAGGAAAATTCTTTTATTTTTTCATCTGTTGGCTACATTCAATGTTCACCTGCAGATTTCTATCCACTTTTCCCTCTAGCAACGACTAGTGGCCCTGTTTTTCAGCAGTATGAGTAGTGGCCCTGTTTTTGAGTCACGAAATCACGATAGCTCCCAATTTTTTCTACCCCCAACATCTCTAGTTTGTAGTATAAATACTCTGTTTCCCTGCTGCTGCTGCTGCAACTCACACTAAGCATCTCCTCTCCTCTTCTCTTCTCTACTTCTCTACTCTCTCTCTCTCTAGTTGTGGGCAATTGTGATCCTATGTGTTCCAAACTTCTGGCCGTGAGTGCACGCATTCAGCAAGGTAGTTGTGTAAACCTTGAATAATGAATTATTGTTTCGATTTGCACTGAGGTCAAGCCGAAATTGTTTTCAAGACACTGGTGGTTGAATACACTTTTTTGCCATTAATTTAGACCTATTTTTTCTACAATTGCTGCTTATACTAATATTTTTGATGGATGGAAAGGTTTTATCAATAATAAGCATCATCTTCCTGGTAGGATATGGGTCATTTGGAGACCTCAGTGTTATCTTACTTGATGATTTACATAGTAGTGCATAATGTGGAATGGTTGTTACAAGTTGAGCTGATGGTGGTTGAATATATGACGCCTATTAGATAATTGCCCTATTGAACTTAAATTTGGAAATAAAGTAGGAGGAAGAAACAATTCAAATTCTGTGATATGTGGATGCAGGATGGTAGCTTCCAGAGGATTTTGCACGAGCAACTACAGAACAATAGCGGGTACTAAGATGTTCAGGCTAGCCACTAGTCTAACAAACCTGCAGAAATGTGGCACGCAATACAAATGCGAGGAGTTGGTTGTTGGTTGATGTGCCACTTGCATCTGATAATAATTTTTTCGTGAGACTATCCAATTCAGGGCCAACAGTTTCACACAAGAATTGATGTATTCTTTATTGGATAAAATGGTCGGCATAAAATTGTTGAAAAAGAAAAATGTCATTCTAATATAAGACAAATCGTACATGTTTAGATTGAGGGTCTAAAGGGGATACTCTACTACATGTGTAGAAATATTATCCTAAGTTTGGAAATTTTTCTTGTCTATGCTGAATATTATAATTCTTTTTTTTTTTATGTCCTCAGTATTGGACAAAATCCTTTTGTTGTGTCTTTCACTTGTAAATAGTGACAACCTGAATGCTGTTTAGAATCCATTCATCCTTGTTTCATCCTTAATTATCAACAAACATTAGACATTTAAGTAGACAGTAGTCAAAATACCAAGAAAAAGATAACATGCTATATATTTCACCGTAATGTTGAATTAGTATGTATGAATATGCATATAAAATTCAAGCAACATTGTCTGAAACGATTAACGGGATTGCTACCAAACATGATCCATAACGTTTCTATTCATTTTTTTTATGAAAACAATACAAGCTCTCCACGTATCTTAGACAATTACCCAACCCTACTCCCATTCTTTTTAGAGCATCGGTAGTTCGATTGTAGAGGGCGCATTCGAATCCACCTACCGTCTCAGTTGCACCCTCCCCACCCTGAACTGTGAGCAGCAAATCGTTTTCAGTTAGAAAGGCATTGAGCCATAAGCCGTCGAATGCAAGAAGTGGTCCAACAGTAAACAAATTCTGCCATGATACGGGTACTGCAGGATCATCATCATCAAATTTGGTCACAACCCAAATCTGAAAGACACATTCATTGTCTTCCTCATTTCTGCCAGTAAAAATCGCTGCGAGAAACTCCTTGTATTTACCCACAGTCCATTCCCATTTAGGCCCTTCTCCACGTACTCGTGGTGGCGGATCAACAAGTTTCACAACGTCAGTGCTAAAATTAAACGTAAACATATAAAACTCACGACTAGTAAAGGTGCCATCCATCTCACTTGCTGGCCAATAATGAACTCCATTGAAATATCCATCAGTAACAGTTTCACGCATATAGAGACAATGACACGGTACATTAGGTGGTATTTCAAGACTCTTCCAAGAGTTAGATCTTAGTGAGTACATTTCATATATGTAAGTTCTTTCCCAATCATCTTCCAATCGAATCATCCATTCAATTGAGCGAATGACCTTGAAGTCGTTATGCGTAAAATCAAACCCAAAACCAAGGAAGTTAGCAATACCTTCCTTGGCATTATCTGGATTGTTGGGCCGAGGGTGGGGAATAGACTTAAATTCTCTGGTAGCCGGATTCCACAAGCCTAAATACTCGCCTTTCCAACGGAGGAGAATGACACCATTCACAACCCCCGCACAAATAAGGCTGTTGAATAACTCTTGTTTGCCAACGAAATCAGGTGAACTATCCTGATTTAAGTCAGGAGTCAAACATAAGATATCATTGTCTAGCTTCTTAGAGACAATGTAAAACTGAACTGGGTCTTCTTCAAGTCCAAATACCGAAGGCTTATCGCAAAATAGAGGTATGGCATCTTCTTGGCGGAGCATGTCATGTTGAGTCTGGTAATGCCTCTGAATGAAACTACCTTTGTCAATTGTAGAACACCAAAGTTTACTGATACATCTCAGTTGCAATACTTGTCTCACTCTTAATCTAGACAATATTGCTTCTAACAAATCTTCAGGAAAAGTTCTTTTTGCTTCCATATGTTTTAGTTTCACCACCTGCCTGTTCTCACATCCGCATGCAATACAAGCCTTCGGTAACGGTATAGGTCTTGAAGTTCCTAACAAACAAAGTGAAATTAAAATCATACAGCTATTAATCACTTAAATTGACCATCTTGCATCATGGCATTATATAATAGTATATCAATATAAGTTTCAAGTTCCTAACAGACAAAGTGAAAATTAAAGCTCCGTTTGGACCTTAGAAAATTTGATAGAATTTTTTTTTTTGAGAAAGTTACCTTTTCTTGTGTTTGATGTAGAGAAAATCACACAGAAAAAAAAATGTGGAGGAAAGTTAGGTGAAAAAATTGTTATAAATAAGTGATAAAATTTTCCTCATAAAATTGTGAGGAAAGTTTCAGAAAAATCTTCAACCTCTTCCAACCTCACATTGCTTAGATGATATCAATATGATTCAAGTAGTTCATCAATATTCAAATTTCTCATCCAAATTCTTGAATTTTTTCCTCATTCCAAATAAGAGAAAATAAACTCATTTTCCCTCAACTTTTTTTCTTTCATAATTTTTTTCCTTCAACTTTTCTTTCCACCAAATTTTTTAACGATCAAACGGAGCCTAAAATTATAAGGAAAGTCATTTAGAGTTAGTGAAGATCAATAGGTCGAATGGAGTTTTACCTATTTAAATAAGGTCAATAGGTGATCAAGTTTATAGTTAACAGTATAGGTCTTATTTCATTTTTTTATAAATAGAAACATGTATGATTATTTATGAATAAGTACTCACAAATGACAATTTAAATTAGAACTTCCAATTGAATTTTAGGATAATGTGGGCCATGAAACATGTTTCTTTTTTCCCCACAGATAATATCAAAGTTACTATAAATCTGTTGGAAAATTAAGTTAGAAAAAGAAAAGGGGAGGTTATTGCAGCAAATTGCAGCGAATAATGTTCATGCAACAAGCACAACTCTTATAATGAGCAGAGAAGGAAATAAGTTTTTTTTTCTTTTTAAATTTTTTGGTATTATACAAAATTGTTATCGTTATTTGGTAGATAAGTATGTGTTAGAGACTTAGAGTTATATCTATTCTTCTTCCTTTAACTATTAGCTTTATTGTTTTAGTTGAGCTTGTTCTTGAATATGGTATTAGAGTCTTTCTAAGTAAAAGAACTCAAATTCGAATCATTGCGCAAGGTGAGGTTGGAACTTTGTCTCATCCACACTGCAAGTCTATACTTTTGGACAAGGTGATTCTCAGAAAATATCTCAAAACAAAACATTTAATTCTTAATTTTAGATATATGGCTAAGAGGGAGTGGCGGAAAGGAGGCAAAATAATGTTATCTAATATATGAAAATATCACCCTGATTTCAAAAAACAAAAAGGGAATGCAGAGGTTGACCTATTTTGAGATTGAACGCCCTTTTCCAAATTGGCTATTTCACCAAAATGCGCTTTTGTTAATTACGAAGCATATGTTCGTACATATTTGTTCCTCCTCTGGATTTAAGTAGTCTAAATAAATTTACCAATTTGATAAAAAAATACCAATAGATTAAATATCTAATTATGCTACACGGGCTTAAATTTTTTGGCTAATTCCACCCAACAGGAATGGACATTATAAGAATTTCATGAAAAATTCATCGTATCCCAGCGTACTCATGCAAACTCTTGTAATACAAAATTGCAAATTCTTAAGGAAGAGAAACAGATAGGATTGTGAAAGTATGATTACCTTGAAGAGATTATTATTGAATGATTGCGATTTCTTAAAATTTCAGGTGTAAATCCTCATATTAGTGCGTATCAAATCCACCGCGAGACATAAATAAGGAACGCCAATCTTTTGCTGATCTATAAATCAAGCCTCAACTCCATCAACATATTGGAGAGAGAGAATAGGAAAGAGGGAAACGATTGTTAGGAATCTCAATATAGTATCAAAATAGTACCGTTGCAATTGGGTTTTCTTTTGTTGCTGTATGATTCATAGGAAAGTTTGGCTTATTATAGCAAATGGATTCAAAACAATTCGGGCTATCATCGCAGATGGGCAATCAGAGTTGATGGCCGTGAAAGTTGCATAAAGTTTCACACTAGCATAAGGAAGCATACATGCAAAATATATCATACACTCAAAATTATATATATCATCAAGGTGACACAGAAATATCAAATAAAACATGCAATTGCAAAATATTTGTGCATTGAAGGTCCCAAAAACCAAGGTTGAATCACCCTAGAGGGCGATTAATAGGGTGATTATTAAAAATTTCAAACATAAAGAAAGTTCATGACACTTTGAGCATGAACTGCCAAAGTTATAATATCAACTTTGGTAGTTAGTCACCAATGTCAATGATAAACCTCTATTTTACACACTTTTGGGCATGATTTTTACCTCTCATCTTGGCATTTTCTAGTAAAATCCCTAAAGTTTAGAGGTTGATTAGTCATTCTTCACCTAAAATCTACTTAAAAGTGTGTTTGTTATGTTTTCAGGGGTTAAACTGAGAGAAATGAGGAAAACAAGCTAATGCCGCGCCAAACAGGAGCTAAAAGGGGGGATTTTAGGCCAAAAGAGGGTAGCAGGGTGTCACCATGCCATCCAGGCTGACCGTGCCACCTAAGAAAGCTGGCGTTCGCGGGACAGCAAAGTGGCACGGTCTGACCGTGCTACATGGCACGACCGTGCCACTTTAGTAATTTGCGCTTAATCGTGTTTTCGCGTTGTAATTAGGGGGTGACGGAGTTTTCCAGTGGGACTGACTACTTTTCTCTCTCGTTTTACGCGATTTTGAGGGTTATTTTCTCCTTAGTTTTAGATTGAATTCAATGGTAATTGGTTTGAGAGGGGATTGAAGATTTTCAACGCAATCAATTATTCGTTCTTGACGAATTCATTCAGTTATCGATTTAAGTACGTTTCTCCTTTCTCTCTTGGTGTTTGGATTGAAATTTGTTGTTTGCAAGCATGTCCACGTTGCAATTTGATTGTTTGGTTGAGTCTAAGACAATGGTACGCTAAATTCATAGTCTTGGATTGGGCGTAACCCCCTGTTGTAATGATTATGGCCATGTTCTAGGTTTAATTGATGTATTCCTGCAGATTGACTGAATTCCCGCATTGCATGCCAGTTGCTCGATGAATTGCCTGAGAGGGTTTCATTCATGGTTCTTGATTAGGGTTTAGGGGATTAGCGAGAGTTAAGTCCTAGGCCTAGAGCCGCTTTGTGGGCGATTGAATTACTAACACGAGAGTAGTCAGTACTTCATATCTGGGAATGATAGGTTGCATAATCCAGTGATTTAGTTCTCCATTGCTCTGCGAGAGTAGGCGATCTGATTTACTACAGTCTAATGACCTTTGAGAGAAGGCGTAGATGCATTAAACCGGCGACCATTTCAGTTCAGTCAATCATGTAGGTTAAATCACATAGTCTAGTCTTTAACCTAAGAAGTGCAACAAGGCGGCGAACCCCAATCCGAGGCCTTAATTAACATTAAATTTGTCAACTGTTTAGTAATCGTTTCATCAAGCATCTCAACGAAGAGATTCCCACCTAACTTGAGTCGTAAAGGTTGCGTTGGTGATTGGAACCAAGTTCCCTGTGGATTCGACCCGTACTTGCCGGTTGCTAACTACAGCTACACCGTGCACTTGCGGTAAAACTGCACAACAGTCAATATTAAAACTTTTAATAGAAATGCAATGTAGAAATAAAATAGAGACAAAACACATGATATGTTTACAATGTTCACCATTCCAAATAGGGTTAGTCACCACCTAAGGCTCTTCTTCCCCGATGACTTAACCACACCACTTATTGTTCACTTAAAAAGCTACACACCAAGCAATTTGACATTACAAGCTTTCTTGAGTTCTTTCAAGATTCAGCTAAACAACTCTTACCTAAATCACTCGCTAAGTTTTGACCTCTCAACACTTAGCTACCCAATTAAGTTTCCGAACTTGCTTGTTACAAGTTCCCCTGACAAAGATTTAATTAATCCTCACAAGAGAGTACAATTAAGAGTATTGTAAGATTACAACTTCAACATGATTATCTCAATATGTTCAAGTGTTCTATCTTTCTTCTTTGTCTTCATCCATTTATATAAAGGTTTGTGATCTTCATCTGACCATTGGATAAGATCTTCATACAATTTTAGCAAGTCTCCAACAACCAGATTTGGTGCTGTCATGATTTCAATGTCATTGGCTTGACTGTAAACTTTTTGTACTTAGCTCTTGGATATGGTAATAATGTAACCATTATAAGATCCTATTTTAGCTAAGAAATCCTTCTTTGAATGACATGAATATCATAAAAATCAATCAAAATAATCCCATAATATATTTCAATGATATGTCAAAGATATCTTTCAAAAATATAGCATAGATACTTTGATCAGCATGAATAGCATATGAACTTTAGGCAAGTTTGCATCAAGCTCATATTTTTCTAAAGATATTGAATGAAATTAGTCACGGCTAAGCATGATTTTAAAAAGGCACTCATTGATCATTATGTCTTTGCGAAGAACTATGGTAGTGGTGATTTCATTATATTGGTGCTCTATGTTGATAATATGTTACTTGTTGGGAATGATCCAAAGAAAATTTCTTCTTCAAAAAGGCACTAAACAAATCATTTGTCATGACAGGTTTGAGATCAGCAAAGAAAATCCTTGGGATGAAAACAACTCGAGATAGATCAAAGAATTTATTATGGATATCTGGGGAAAGTCATGTTGAAAAATTGTTGGGAAGGTTTAACATGAATAAGGCCAGACCTGTTAGCACACCACTTGATGGACATTTTAAGCTAAGTGCGAAGCAAAAGAAAAGGTAGAAATGAAGAATGTTTCTCATTCATTTGATGTTGGCAGCCTAATATATGTCATGAGGTATACTGGGCCTGATATTGCTCACAATGTAGATGTTGTGAGTTGATTCTTAACAAATCTGGGAAAAGAACGCTAGACAGTAGTTAAATTGATATTCTAACATCTTCAGGGAACAACAAAGAAATGTTTGTGTTGTGGTCAAGAAAACCCCGTGTTAGTGGGTTGCACAAATGCTGACATAGCTGGTGATATCGATTCTTGAAAATCAACTTAGGTATTTGACTCCTTTTGCAGGGGGAATGGCTTCTTGGCAATCTGAACTTTAAAAAAAATGCATTGCTCTATCAACCATCAAAGTTGAGTATATTGCAGCTACTGAAGCAGGTAACTAGATTATATGGATGAGAAATTTTCTATTTGAACTGGGTTATGAGCAAGACAAATATGCGTTGCGCTGTGATAGCCCCACAGTTATAGCCAAGAACTCTACTTTACACCTTCGTTCAAAGCATATTAATGTTTGCTATCACCGGATTCGAGAAGTGTTAGAAGATAAGCTCCTATAACTTGACAAAATCTACACTAATGAAAATTGGTCGGACATGATGATCAAGGTGCTACTGATGTTAGGCGATAAATTGTCGTATTTTTATGTGCCTCTTTTACCCACTTTTAGCTCGTATATCACATAATCTTCAGGATTAATTTTACTTGTTTTGTTTGTTTTTGTAGGCAATAAACTTCAATCAAGTGAAATGCAGCGAAAAGGAACGAATTAAGACAGGACAAAGCGAAGAAAAACAACAAAAACAGGCAAGAAGGAACATTAGGGGGGCCGAACCACCGCGCCAGAAAAGTGGCATGGTGGGACCGTGCCACCCTGGCACGGTCGTGCCCCTCGAGCCGTTGTTCGAAAGTCGAGTGATTGTCTATTTAAAGCTCGTTCGGGCATTTTGTTTGGGGGTCGCTCAGGGTCGCTCGGGCTTTTCTCTAGCGATTTTTAGGTTAGGTTTTATGTTAGTTTATCAAATAAAAACCTCAATAGGAGAATTAGATTGGGATTGAAGATTGTAATCTTTGATTCAAGCTTTGGATTTCAAGTTCTTTCTATCAATCAAGACTAAGTTTTCTTCCCTTTTCTCTCTCTTTTTGATATGTTGTTCATGTTTATATTTTGCTAGTTTAATTCTCATATTTGAGCTGTTTAGTTTATATGTTTTGTTTTCATTATTAATTCATGTGTAGTTAGTTTGATTAGATTGGATTAATTTCATTCTATTCCTTCTCTTGTTCATGTTTTCCTTCTTCTTTGCGAGTTTAGGTTTACTTTGAGTTTTTGTATTTTGTTAATGATTGATGATTGATTTTGTGTTGCATTGGATTGTGACTAGCCCTTGATGGCTAATTAATGTTGTTTATGGCTAGAATTTAGAGGTTTTTTCTACGCCTGCCAAGTGTTCGATGAAATACTTGAAAGAACTTTCATCTGTGTTTTGGGACAATTGACTTATGCTGAGAGATGAGGTCGATTGTCTAGTGTGGGTAGAGAGAATAGTTGGGATTGAGACATGAAAGTAGCCTCATCGCTAGCTAGGTCAAGGATTGTCAACCTAGTAGTTTAGTTGAACTAATCGCATGAAAATAGGTGGTTAGAGCAACCAGATTAGTCTATTGACCATTGAGAGAGGGCTTAGGTGGCCTAAACGATGCAACCGATCAACTCTGAATGTTAGCATAGCTAGGAAAGGTTTGGGCTTAACTTGATTACTTGGTTTATCTTAGGTCTAATCATAGTCCTTTTGTTTTCGCTTTAGTAGTTTAGTTGTATTTTCTATCCCATTCGATTTTACCTAGCTCGAGATGCTTTAGTTAATTCTGGTAGTTGGAAACACAACTCCCTGTAGACGACACCCCAAGTACTCAACGATACACCTTGCACTTGGGGTTTATAAACATTAAAACTTTTTCCCTAATAGCTGACAAAGAAATTTGAAAATTGTTGCAAAGGTGATGGTGTGATGCCCCTCCAATTAAGTCAGGAAGGGGGAGATTTGTCGGAATTCCTTGCCTAATTGATAGGAATTCTCATAACTAAAAAGAGTGAAAAAGAAGAGAGAGAAATAAAGACAAGGAAAAAAAGGATGAAATGCTAAGGAACTATTTTAAACTTATTATTAGAATTAAGAAGACTTTAGAACTGATGTTTTTTTTTTTTGGAGAATTTTCCTTGGTAATAATTCTTCCAAAAGATTTTTAAATAGGGACATTTTTTGCCTTTACAAAATACAACCAAAAAAAAATATATAGAAAATATAACCAAGTGAAACAAACACTTGACAGTGTATCGACAAGAATGAGAGGTGGTGTCCACCTTAATTGGGTGAGACCGTGAGAGTTATTTTTGTATGTCATCCTAACCGGGTGAAGTATCAACAGTTACTCTCTATATTGGTTAGAGGAGACATCATTTGTAATTCTACTATAAAATATTGGAAGTATCTTTTCGACTAATAGTTTCATAGTTTTCACCTTTTTTTGGGGGGGGGGGGGGGGTGGGGGTTTAACATAAAAATTTGGATGTACCTATCTATAATAGTTCTTTACTTTTAATTGTCTATCTTAATGGCACAAAAAGGAAAATGAGTTCGCCTCTGCAATGTCAATGCCCCTTTTCCCAACAAGTGGATCTGTTGAAGGCTAAAATATTTTACGCCATTTAGAGACGTCAAATTCTGCCTATTACCTTCTTGAAACGGTTTTGCAACCGCGTCAAATTCTACCCATATGATATGGTGATATGGGAATTAATTGCGCAAATTTCCCCTGTGAAGTGTGAACCTGTCTGTCTCCCTAAATGGCTAATGGGCACAAAAGAAAGAAATGAACAATAGCTGTATCATATATATATAAGTCAAGTATTGGGTAAATGATTCACAAAAAGCACTGGTAAGAGGAAGACATCCGAAAGAAAGGTCACAGCATATATCAAGGGGCATATATAAAAGCATTTTCAATTAAATTTACAAGAGTTTACATATATAACCCCTCCAATTACAAACGATTACAATATACATAAATCTTCTACAATATTATAATATCCTTCACTAAACCAACATGCACAAACGTTTGCATCCAGCTGTCAGGATCATGGTAACCAGTACGCACATGTAAATTATGACAAAATACGTGAATAAAACCATGTTGGCATAGTATTGTTTATGAATTCATAGTTTTCCTAATTTATGTACGTGCTATTAAAAAAAATATATATTTGTATTTTGATCTGTTTTTTACGTGAAACTCGTCATTTTCTCTGCTGATTTTCGCATTCCTTATCCAAGCCCCTACCAAAGAAATATAGAAGCAAGAAGCGCAAGCAATATCGTCCAGAGTGACTCACATCCATAGCATACTTCTCTCAGCTTTAATTTAACATCAGGTTTTTTATAATGCAAATAAACTCTCAACATATCTGAAACAATTAAGGAATTCCAGTCCTAACCTCTTGTGATTACAGGCAGTAGGATTATAGTAGCTACACTCATATTCGCCTGCCGGAATCCGTTCGCCCTCTCGAGCCATCTTTGGGACCAGTAGCAGCATATCACCATCCCATGCAAACCCTCTGAAGTACAAGGAGAAACATCCTGGGATTGGTGGTCCAATGGTAAACAAAAACCCCCATGACAAGGGTACTGTAGGATCAACAGCATCAAATTTGTTTACAACCCAAATATCAAAGTGACACGTTTTATCTTCGAAGTTTCTGCAAGTAAAAATTACCGCGAGGAAGTCTTTATACTTATCGATGCACCATTCTGATTCAGGTCTACCATTCCATGCTGGTGGTGGTGCATCAACGAGCTTGAAAACCTCGGTGCTAAAATGAAAGGAAAGGATCCCAAAACGACAAGGATCACTAGCAGTCTCGCTATCGTACTCATCGGCAGCCCAATAGTAAGCACCATTGAAGTATCCATCAGTAATGCCTACATTCATAGAGAGATCTAAATGATACTTCGGAGATTCAAGAAGCATCCAAGAGTTAGCTTTATGTGAGTAGATTTCATATATACGTGTTCTTGTGCATCCATTATCTTGTCCACTCACCCTATCAATTGATCTAATGATCTTGAAATTGCTGCAATTTGGATCAAACCCCAGACCAAGGATATTAGTATATTCTTCAACATTTTCTGGTCGATTCGGACGAGGGTGGGGAATAAACTTAAATTCTCTAGTAGCTGGGTTCCACAACCCAAAATACTCAGCAGCCCATCGGAAGAGAACAACACCGTTCACAACTCCGCCACAGAAAAGGTAGTTGAATAACTCTGGTTTATCGGTGAAATATTCTGAACAATCCCGATTTAGGTCTGCAGTCACATATGAAATGCCATTCTCTAACTTTTTAGAGACAAGGCAGAAATGAGCCGGATCTTCTTCTTCTGCATACGCTGAATAGTGATCGCAAAACAAGGGTATGTCACCTTCCTCCTTTAACATGTCATATCGAATCTGATTATGCTTCTGGATGAAGCTGTACTTGTCGATTATGGAGCGCCATACTTTACCGACACTTCTCAATTGTAGGAGATGTCTTACTGTCAATCTAGACAATATTTCTTCTAACACATCTTCAGGAAAAACACTCTTTGATTCCATGTGATTTGAATTGTGAAGAAGATGCGGTGAATTTCAGCAACTTCTTTATTCTACATTTTATTCTACATTCATCCTTAGCATATGATGTTCGTTCCTCACATAAAGGAAAAGTGATGCTTGTCGTTCCTGTCACCTGAAGAAATTACAATCTTAACCCATAGATACTGGTGGCTAACATTTGGAGTCAATAGATTTAATATATGGAGTTTAAGAACATAAAATTACACAGTATCAAGAGGCGAAGAAAATTTTGTCTAAAGACTCATATCATCACCCTTCAAATATTAATGGGCTAGAAGGAAATGTTTTTTTATTTACTCTGATTTCCGTAAGCTTTGAAGACTTTAAGCGCCCAATTAGTTTGTGACAAAATGATGTAAATCAATTGGCAATGTTGCACAAATAAGATGATAGATTTGGTTCTGAAGTTGAACCTGGTGGAAGTAAGCAACTTGGTATCTCCTGCTTGTATCAATTAGGACAATCTGTGTAAATTAATTGGAAAACAGTATTAAATAAATCCCCATGCTTATTAACTAAATTCAGTTGTATTGAGAAGACAGTAAAAATGATATTATTTGAAGTTTTAAGCCCCCAGGAAATTGATGGGAAGAAAATTAAACTTGCTGAGGTTGGAAAAAATTTGGATTTGGGTAGATTTGAATTGGACACATCGTACAATGTTTAAAATTTAGATGAGATATTTTTGTCCAATAGTTGTGTTTTTCCTAGGTTGGACAAATTAGATATGGCTAAATTCAGATCAAAATTAAATTCGTATATTAGAAATAGGAAATGTCTAGTGTCTAGATTAAAAAAAATTGGGCAAACAATGCGTGATTGTACCTTTATTTAATTTGTTTGGATGCAAACTCGGGTAATTGAGTTGGACAAAATTTATAAATATAATACATTCTTAATCTATTGGTCAAAATTCTAATCTTTTCCAAACAGTAGAAATTCTTAGTCTAGAGATCATAATTCTCATCTTTTTCGGAACGTTAAAAACATGAAAAGCATCCCCAAAAAAATGAAAGAAAACAGAAAAGACGTAGATGGTCCTTTTGCCTTTAGACACGCACTTCTCACAACAAGAGAGGGATATAATTAGCAATTTCAATATATTATTCGTTGAATGAATGAAAGGTTGTTGGATTTGTAGCCTAAGAATACATAGATTATATATAATCGTCAAATTAGTTGGCCTTCTATGATAGATTGCATGAAAAAAAAATTCGTTTGGCAACGCGGCTCATCTAGTGAGAATGTGAGATGGCTTTTATTCTACGAACACGATTGATGAGTGGCTCAGCGTAATATTTGATAATTGATTGCAACTATAATTAATTTCATATTTTAGTGAGTTTAAGAGCATAAAATTACACAGGACCAAGAGGAGAAGAAAATTGTGTCTCAAAACTCATATCATCACCCTTCAAATATTAATGAGCTAGAAGGAAAGGGGTGCTTTTTGGGAAAAAAGAAAACCGACGCAAAATAGTTGCTACACTATAAACTAATAATTTTTCTGTGATCTCCATAAGGTTTGGGGACTATGAGCGCCTAATTAGTTTGTGACAAAATGATGTAACTCAATTGGCAATGTTGCGCAATTAAGATGATAGATTTGGTTCTGAAGTTGAACCTGGTGAAAGTAAGCAACTCGGTATCTCCTGCTTGTATCAATTAGGATAATGTGTGTAAATTGGAAAACAGTATTAAATAAATCCCCATGCACATTAATTAAATTCAGTTATATCAATAAGACTGTGAAAATGATCTTTTAAGGCCCTAGGAAATTGATGGGAAGAAAACTAAACTTGTTGAGGTTGGCAAAACGGAAAAAACGGGAAAACAAGAAGGTGAACAAGCCAAAAATTATCCACGAAAGGGATACCAAAAAGCTTTCATGTTTGGTGTTCGCCAGTATTCGTTGCTTGTCCAATTGAAATAATCTAAATATGTTGGACAATAGATCAAAGGTTTGATTAAGCGTACAAAATCTAAATTCTTAGCTATTTTAATGAACAAACAGATGAGTTCATATAACAAGAATTTCATTAAAAAGTCATGATTCCTCGACATATGACAATTTCACAATATAGAATTGCTACTTCTTCAGGAAGAAAAACATATGTGGTGGCGCAAATGTGCTTACCAAACAGAGATAGCTGTTGAACGATTGTGAATACTTAGAATTTTAGGTGCAAATCCGCCTTGTCGCAGTTGTCAGCAATTGCATTATCATATGGAGCAGTACGATTGGAACGCCAGTATTGAGCTTTGTCATCAAATCTGACCTCCTTTATCACACGGCAGGGGGGGGGGGGGGGGGGGAGCCAAAAGAAAGAACAGTTGCCAGAAATTTCAATAGAATAATAGCTACGAGTTGCAATTACTTCTTTTCCTCTCTCCTGCGTGTGTTATCATACATAGCAAAATTTTCCTTAAAATAGCTAATAGAATCAAATAAATCGGCTTGTCGTCCACAGATGGTCAACTGCCGCAGATGGTTGAGATTTGTAAAACACAAATTTTGTGCACCTACAATTCCACTTCTCTTTTTTTTCACCCTCTCATCTGTCATGTCCATTTTTCCTTCCAATTTTCTTTATATTAAACTTTCTAAGATCTGAACATACTCTTAGGGCATCCCCAGCCTCCTAAGTTCCACAAAATGAAACTCAAATATGCCACATCAACAAAATTTTCACTTTTTTTAGACTTGCATTCCGTAACTTCTTCAACCCATGAAACTTCAATTTTAATTACCCAATAAAAATATGTATTATAAACCCACCTTAACACACAATTTTTTTTAATCACTTAAAAATTATATATTATACACGAAGAAAAAAGAAAAAAAGCAAAAACATTTTTATTGGTGGAAAACCGTCCAGCGGAGAAGACCGTATACGCCGTCTCCCACACGAGATAAGCTGCACCATTTCTTGGATGGGAGCAAAAGGCTGACATGTGGGGCTCATCCCTTCCACGCGTGTCATGGGTTGGGAATGCCCTTACTTTTACAGTTTAGGTTAGAGGCAGCTATATGCCTATATCACAATTATTAAGGTAGTATTTGTGTTGGAAAAAATAATTTTCTCAAAAAATAGTTTTTTAATTTTTGGTTATTTGGCATAGTAAAGGATGGAAAGTATTTTCTAAAGAAAATGATGTTCCCCTAATGGAGGAAAATGATTTCCATTTTAAAAATGTAGAAAGTTAATTTCTTTCCTTCAACTATTTGACTATATGGTCAGCAAGAATTTAGGTGTAAAATTCGACTTCAACAATTTAGGTCGATATTTGAGTACTCTCCAATGAGAAAGATTAAAATAAATTCAAATTCACATTTTGAGCTCAAGTTTCGTTCACTTTGGTTGACATTTATCTTCGCCATGACAATTTAGACAAACATTTTTCACCACTTAAATAATTCAGTTGACTCGCTACTAAAACAATCTCAATAGTTCAAATCGAAACTTGATTAATCAAGTTGGAAAGATTAATATAAGCTCAAATCTAGATTTTAAGCTTGATATTCCTTCATTTGGCCAATTTTTTCTCTCTTCTACAACAATTCAATCGATATTTTTCAACACTTGAACAATTCAATCGGCATAATTTCACCACTAAAACAATTTCAATGGTTTGGATCGAAACTTGGTCATCGGATAAGAAAGATTAAAATAGGTTCAAATCTATATTTTGAGTTCAACATTCTTTATTTGGTCAACATTTTTCTCCACCATGATAATTCAATTGACATTTTTGACTACTTAGACAATTTAGGGCATGCCCTTTTTCAGGATAAGATATAGCTGTAAGCTGTAAGAACTGTAAGGCGCTTTAAGGAGCTGTGAGAAGATGTAATGAGCTGTAAGAAGTTGTAAGCAGATGTAAGGAGCTGTAAAGATATATATAAAGAGCTATTAAATTGTTAAAGAATTGTATACTATAATTTGTAGACATATATGCATATTATTGGCGTTTAATGTATGATTTGTGAAATAATGTGTAATATATTAGTCATATTCACAAATAAATTTGATACCAATAATAAACAAATTATTTATTAATATTATTGAAACAATTTTTTTTTCTTTTATAATTAACATTTTGGCTGAGAAACAATAATATCAAAATAATATACTTATTGAAAATAAACCTTTAACCAAGTAAATTAAACAACAATTAATAAAATATATTATAAACCCCACAAATTTTTCAATCAAAATTTCCTACAATTGAGGTGATTTCTTATATTTACATTAGTTTGATCTTTCAATAAGCAAAGTATAACAAAAATACAATCTCACAAAATTGAATAGAACTCTTATAATAAAATCGTATTTTAAGTAAACAATTTTAAATGTAAATTTCTTATCAATATGTTATTACGAAGAAATTTTATAAGTAAACCCTTAAAACATTAAGAAATAATGCTTGAAATAGGAAAATTGTACTGTCATATTAGACAACTAAAAACTAAAAATTACCTTTCCCAAAAAAACAAAAGATGAAAAATTAAATTGGCTGACAGAATGCCTCAAATGAGACTGGAGCAACAACTTGAGATAATTGTTTCTTGTTGTACTCTCCATAATTTTATTATTCTGCATAACAAGCGCATATCAATATCAACAAGGGAACCAAATTTGGAACGAGCACCAAGTGTTCAACTGTATAATGATAGTAACAAAAATTGTCATGGACAACCTTAGGGATGAAATAGCTGTAATATTTTCATCATATACAGTTTGAGAGTTTTTATATATGATTCAAACTTAAACATGAACGAAAATTTTGTATTATAATTTTAAATCATGTTCAATTATGTCATTTATAATAACATATATTGTTCATGCCGAAACTCAAATATAATTTACGTCGTTAAATTCTGCTTTTATGTTTATGTAAATTTTGTGCTCATAATATATTCACAAATTCTGTATACTGATAGTATAATAAAAAATATATACATATTTATGCAATTACTAGAACAAAAATAAATGAATGATATAGAAAAATCTATGTGGGATGTAAGAAGATGTAAGGGGATATAAGAAGATGTAAGGAGATGTAAGAAGATGTAAGACGCTGTAAGGATTATGTTAAGGATGTAAGGAGCTGTAAGGAACTATAAAAAGTTGTAAGTTGTTAACTAAATCCTTTAAAACGCCAAAGAAAAAAAAAAACAGGGTCTCAGTCAACGTTTTTTGCCACCAAAACAATTTCAGTAATTTGTTCAAAATTTGATTATCTGATGGGAAATACCAAAAGCTAGTATTGTTGGAACTAATTTATCTTATATCAAACAATGAAAAATGTGACATGAAAATCAATTCTCCTTGGAAAGCATTTTCCATGAAAAATTATTTTCTGAAAAAATAACCCCCCTCACACCCACTGCACCGTACCCAAACACTGCCTAAGCTACATATGTGACTCATTTTCGCCGCTTGTTGGATTTAAACTTCTTTTCCCAGCATATACTCTATTGATGCCTAACAATTTTTTGGGGGGTAAAAATTGGGCTACTCACTGGGCCCCTATTTTAGAGACATCTAGTGGACCATTATTTACGCTAACATAAAATTAAAAGTGACCAAAAGAAAAAAAAAGAAAAGAAAGAAGGGTAGCATTTACAAAGTATTGGCACATACCTCCTAAGAAATCTTGAATTAGTTTTTGTAATCCTCGCTTTATATAATGTTTTTGATCCCTTCACCTTTACATGAAATAATTTGAACCCCCAAATAGTTGCGATTCCGCTAAGTTAATCACCCAATTGTCGTTATTTGGGTTCTACTTGACAAAAAGACGAAGTAAGTACAAATTAACTCAATTAGTAAAATCTTCGAAAATTATTGTTGAAGATTTGGGTTTGAGTAACGCATACATTAGTCTTTGTGCCTCTTTTTTATAGCAAAAAGCTAAAAAAGGTGAATACAGATCATTGAGACACTTCGTAAACGTGAGTTTTGAAAATACCTATTCGACATGAATTTGCTCCAATGGAATTTTGCAACAACTACAGCCTCGGGGGCATGGTCCCTAACAAATAGGTGTAGACTTGGCAAAACTGACCCGAGACCTGAAACCCAAACCGAATGACCCGGATCCATACCCGACCCAACACCCGAAATATGCTCACCCGAAAGTGGACCCGAAATCCGAATTGACCCGACCTGAACCATACCCGACCCGAAATTTTTAACAAAGTTGCTTGTTTTGGCATGATGAGCGTATTTCACCAAAAATTGGTTAACCCGAAATCGGCCCGACCCGAACCATACCCGACCCAAATCGAAACGACCCGAAATGTCACTTAACCCGAACATGACCCGACCCGAACTTGATCCAACCCGTACCCGAACCGAATGATCCATTTGCCAGGTCTAAATAGGTGTAATCAAAATCAGTTAATTGAAAATTCGGTTAATCGAAAATCGGTTAGTCGGAAAGCCGGTTCGCAAAAATTGTGAACCAAAAACTGAACCGAAACTTTCGATTAACCGAAAATTGGTTAACCGAGTTTTTCGGTTCGGAAAAAATGTGAACCGTAACCGAACTGAAAAACTTGGTTAACCGGATTTTCGGTTCGGTTGCCGGTTAGCCGTTAATTTAAATTGTTAATTTTTAATTTTCACACTTTTTTTAATTAATTTAACTATTTAAGACACCAAATATTTATTTACACATTATTGTATGTTAAGTTTTATCTTTAATAATTATAAAATCTACACTGGACCAATATAAAATTTAGTTTTTTTTAATAAACGTGCAAGTGTTTGTTTCCGTTAACCGTGCGGTTAACCGAATCTCAAATGACCGAACCGAAATCGCAAAATTTTTTGAGTTCGGTTAACCAAACTGAATTTTTCTAAAAAAATCAAATTGGTTAACTGATTTTTCGATTAAGTTCGATTTTCGGCTTCAATTTTTTTTTCTCGTCTCTGCTAACAAATGCTTGCCACTCGGGTGAGCTTATTAGGATTCTTATTATATTTTAATGCTTAATAAATTAGAGTTGCCCATGAGTTTTATTATAAAAAAGGAAAATCATTAATTAATTCACTTTTGAAATCGACCTCAAGGATCTGCTCTTTTCGTTGATAAATTGCGGTAGGTAAAGGGGTGAAATTGGTTGAGGTAGGTTGAAGTCAATATTTTTTGTTGAAGTGGATTGAAATGGATTGAAGTTGGTTGAAGTGGGTTGAAATTAGTATATTTTTATATGATGGTTTGAAGTTAGTTAAAATATTGAGAATAAAATTTTGGAGGGGGTGGGTTGAAATAAATTGAAATGGGTTGAAGTTGATATTTTTTATTGAAATGGGTTGAAGTGGGTTAAAGTTGATAAATTGAAAAGGACCAACGAAAAGAAGAGGCCCTAAACTGAAAGGACAAATGTAGTCACGTCGATTTGATAAAAGAAGATTTTCAAAAGGCCCCAGAATAATTCTCGGTATGGGAAATATCTGACTCTTAATGGTCTAAAGTAAAGAAATCTATATTCGAAGGCAGAAAGTCCCTGAATAATTAAAATTCTAAATGCTATCAATCCAAGAACTAATATTGCATTTATTACACTGTAATAATTAAATATTTGTCAAGGCATTGTATTCATTGTTAGGGCTGACAAAAATTCGAATCCGGGTCAATTCGGGTCCAGACAAATAAGACATTCGAACAAAAACTTCATACCCGGACCCTATTCGGATTACAAATAGGACACTTTGACCAGACCCGGACCCGGACCCGGACCCGATTGTCTGAATGTCCGAATTTGTAATATAATTTTAGGAGATTCTGACCGAAATTTTGTGTGACCGAACTCAAACGCGATTTTTTAATGTTCGAACCCGATTGTCTGAATTTATTTTTATAAAATTTTCTGAAGAATTTGGACTAAAATTACATATAAACATAGTTGTCCGATGTCCAAACCCGGTTGTCCGATTGTTCGAATTTGTCCGAATGCGAAATGGTTCAAAAATTTGGACAACTCGAACTCGAATGTCCAAACCCGAACCTGACCCGGTTTAAATTCGAACATGATCGATTGTCCGAATTTTAAATTCAGACATAAATTTGGTGACCGTACCCTGTTTTTTTCAGGTCACTCAAATTCGGGTAATCGGATCGGACAGATTTTTGCCAGCCCTATTCATTGTTGTGGAAAATCAAAAGTTTGTTTTAAATTGCAATCACTCCATAACCTGCTTAAATTATGAATTATTACTAGTTGAATTCAATTTGCTTTTATTATTAAATGAACATTAACGAAATCGGTGAAGTAGGGTATACTAATATACAAAAGTAAACAATCAATAACGGAATGGAGGGCGGCGAAAGAGAACTCTCCCGTCAGGAAAACGACCAATGAGTAAGATCGACGAAGAAGATGAAGAGGGGAGTCCTAGCACACATATGCCGGATCCGTACTACAATGGCGAGATTGAGGTCATGGAATTGGGATCTCCTCGTGTGGTTGAGGCGATGGAGAACAATTCGGGACTAGCACCAAATCTGCAAGCCCCATCTTACAGAGACACTTTGCAACGAAACAACCCTAACCTAAACTTTGACACTCGAGACAATCCTATTTGGGCGGACACGAACTACGGAGATCTAATTGAGGGTGATGAACCCTTTGAGAATGAAGACCCTACCTGCCCAACTATTCTGTTAACAACAACTGAGAAGTGTATGTTACGAGATCCGTGGCGTAATGCACTCATCATCCGAATGTTTGACAAGGGTATTGGATATCTGCAAATAAAGAAGAGGCTCAAAGCCAAATGGGCATTGAAAGGAGACTTTTCGTTGATCGATATTGGCTGTGAATATTACGTCACCAGATTCACAAACATGGAGGACTATGAACATATAATGTTGAATGGGCCTTTGATGATAGGACACAACTATATGGTGATTAGGGAATGAGTACCAAATTTTGCCCTGGAAGAGGACACAATCACCAAGCTGACGGCGTGGGTTCGGATTCCAAAGCTAAGCATGGAGTATTTTAACAAGAATTTCTTGTTGTAAAAAATCGGTCAAAAGATTGGACGAGTCCTTAAGGCGGATAACACAACCGCTAATGTCGAGAGAGGTTAATACGCAAGGTTGTGTGTAGAAGTGGATCTAACGAAGCCACTGATGTCTAAGTTTAGGTTGAATGGACGCATTTGGGGCATCCAATATGAGGGACTTTGTATGATTTGCTTTAATTATGGGAAATAGGGCCACAAGGAAGAGAATTGCCCGCTGAACAAGCCAACGGAGGAGGTAGGCACAGTTCATGAATAACGTCCTGAGCAAGCGACGTCCATGCGCAAGGAACCTCATGAGAACACCACCTATGGAAATTGGATGCTGGTGAAGAAGCTCGCAAGAAGACACGGCACAAGGACACAGAATCCATCCATGCACAGAAGCGCAGACCGTGCAGGTTCAAACTGGCTGAATCATGAAATCGAACCCAGCCGGGTTCCACAGAATTTGGAAAGTTTAACAAATCAAGTAAATACGACCAAGGCTCCTTCTATTACTAAGCAAAATCTTGGGTCGAGATTCTGGGCACTAGCGGAGATTAACTTGAATGTTAACTTAGAGCACCTGCATTGCTAGGATTGTGAGCCAAAATTTCTGCCTGCGGTCCAGAAAATGACATACAATGGTGATCCTTTCAGCTCGTCCCACGGTCCAACTCGTGGCCATGATCCGCTCACCACCATTTTTTGTTTTTATTTTTTTGCCAATTAAGCTCTAAACTTTTTTTTGAAAAAGTTTGACCAATGATATATTAGTAGTGGATTCCACAAAGCATTATTTTATTTGGTGATCCATGGGATGTAGAGAAGAAAGAAAAAATTGACTTGTGGGATGATGTAGAGGGTGTGGACCCCCACTTATGATCCAAACTCTTGGATCACTAATGCAGATGCTCTTAGAGAATGCGGGAGAGGAAGACACAATACAAGATCTTAGGGAAAACGTTTTCCTAAATGAAACCAACTCAAGTTTGGAAAAGGATCCTCAAGATGAGATCTTAGACGGTGAGGCAGGATGCCCTGGGGGTAGAGTCCCATTTTAGAAAGGAAAATATTCCTGAAGCTATCTCGGAAGGACACCCTCAGGCCGTGGCCCTTCATAATGTGGTCCAGCGCACTCAACAACCAGATAGCAGATTCGTTTCCTTGCCTCCATAAGACAAGGCCCAACCAGTTCGGCCCACTATTTTAACCCGAGCCACTAATGTCGGTAGCCTAGCAGTCTGCAACCGAGCTAGGGTGTCTGGACAAAATGGGGAATTTGAAAACAATGTTGGGCCACCAAATATAGAGAGCGAACCGTTAGATAAGAACCTAAACACCGGGCCCATGAGGGGAGAGCCGTACAAATGACAGGCCATGCGAGAGGTAGCCCAGTCCAACACATCAGTGGGGCTTCTCTGGAACAATTGGGGGAGGATCAAGAAGCCACTGGGCTCAGGAGGATAAGGCCCAGTACCCAAGACCCACGCGTTTAGGTTCTATGCAATTAAGTTGCTCTTTCTCAAACATTTCATGAATAATAATAATCAAGTCACAGAGAGTTCGGTTCAGAAGGAGATGGGGAAGCATCCCATCAAGATCTTCGTGTGGAATGTTCAAGGTGCAGGCAGCTCAAAGTTTATGAACATCCTTAAGGAGTACATTCGAATTCAGCAACCCACTATCCTAGCCCTGGTGGAAACCCACATAATCGGTTCTGTAACGCCCCCAACTCTAGGTTAGGAGTGTTAACGTTATACTTTGATTTTCTTTAAATCCTGGGTAGAAACGGGCAGAGTTTCCCCTGAAAACTGACCGTTTCCCAGGCTTAAAACCTTACATTAAATTCCCTCCAATTAAACGCAATAATAAAACCAACTCAACGGCTACCCGCTGGAGTTCATGGCTCTACGGGTCACCCGCCTGGAGCATATCAACCAGCACAGTTCAATACTAAGGTAATGAAACAATAAAAGTACAACTCCACGGACCACACGTCTGGAGTACTGGGATTACATCCCAACTATAAACAACCTGAGCTAAACGATGATCGACTCATATGGCCGTACAGAGCGACTATAGATGATATGCGATACATGCACACAAGGACTTAGATTTCATAACAATACAATTACAACTCACACGTATAGAGCATGTAACTTTGCTCCTAGAACAACAATGACTCCATCTTGGCTTACTTGGACAGACCTTTACCTGATACTTCAAAAACCTGGGAGGGAACAGTAATAAATGGGATTGAGCAATTATCGCTCAGTGGATAACCCTCTCCCCCAAACCCATACTTAAAGTGCAATAGTTTATATGTATATTATAACTTATTTAAAACATATACATATAACTTAAATATTACAATATCAAAGTACAGTATTAACTTATGAACGTTGTTCGTAATTCCTTCCCTTTGAAGAACTCACCTACCTTACGATATAGCCCACCACAATGCAAGGGACTAGCAGTCGCTTCCACGCTTACACTCTAAAATAGCCATACTCAATAAATTTACCATAAGAAATTCATATAAACTCATAAATTCAATGAAGAGAAAGGGGTTAACCCTTAAACACCACTTGCTGGGATTTTCGCTATGAAAGGCTTATTTTATGTCATATGATTTATGCCGTATATAAATATTGAAATTTTGTTGAAGATACTGTCAGGAGATAGACTATATGAATTTAGCATTTACACTCGAATAACCATCATGTTCAATGCAATAGAGTCACTAAACTGATGATTTCACTACATCATGCAGGTCATATATAGAAATAGATGTTTTGTTAAAACATGGAAGGATAACCACAAAGTGAAGCATATAACTACGCCATGTGAATGGTATACTAATGCTTTAACTTCATATGCTTGTTTATTAAAGTCTAACGTTCTATAAAGCATCATATGGTTCTCTATTGACCTGGTTTTTCTACCAGTTAAAGGGTTTTGATCACGTATGACTTTGACTCTACTGCTTGTTGACAGAAGGATAGGATACATGGACTTTAAAGTTCCTACCTATTGACAAAACTCTGAAACATAAAACTTTGAAGTTTATGCCTACTAGCAGAATTACGAAACACTGAACTTTGAAACCTCTGCCTACTGGTTGAGCTATGAAACATTGAACTTTGAGTTCTCTGCTTGTTGGCAGAACAATGAATTTCTGAACTTGAATCCTCTGCCTACTGGCAGACCAATGAACGTTGAATTTTGAATCCTCTGTGTACTGGCAAAACAATGAATATTGAACTTTGAATCCTTTACCTGTTGGCAAAGCAATGAATATTGAACTTTGAATCCTTTGCCTGCTGGCTGAACTATGAACATTGAACTTTTAAAACTTCATGTAAACTTTGGCGGAGCGTACTGGGTTGGTTACGCGCTAAGAATCCAATTGATGCAGTGTAACCCATACTTATTACTTAATTTCTTTTAAAAAGGTTCCCTCGACTTATCAACTAGTCACCGGACTCATTCGGTTGATCAATCCGATGACTCAGGGTTATTTCGTTACCAATGACTTGTCAATTAAAACAAGCGATCGATAAAGCATTTAGAGACGCTTAGGAAACAGGTAAATAAGCACTCATAGCTATATCATCTCTATGCAATCACTATAAACGATGAACACATGTTGTTAAAATGCCTTGAATCTGTTGTTCTGTAGACCTTTTTGTAGACCTAGTACGGTGGTCTCGCTGACCGGTTAGAGAGTCGGGGTCCAGGGGCGATGCGCCCTGGTTTGGGGGTTCGGGGGCGTAACGTGGCCCTCGAGGGGGGTTCGGGGCCCCCCCCCCCGAAACTGATGGCGTACGTGATGTATGGGTTAGGGTTAACCCTAAAACCTAAACCCTATATATGTAATGCGTATTCTCTGTACTCCTTCATCATCAATAAAACTATTCCTCTCTTCTGCCTGTGGATGTAGCTAACACATTGTTAGTGAACCACGTTAAATTTGTGTGTAATTGTCAGTTTGTTCATACTTTCTTGCATCCGTTATAACACATGTAATCGATGGACTATATATATAATCGCTAAACTTTATTTAGTCGATAACTTGATATACTCAATAAGCCATATATAGTCATATATACTTAATAAACCACGTATAAAGCAATAAACCACTTATAAATCGATAAACTTTATATAAATTTCATAAATTTCACATATTCGATAATCGACATATAATCAAGAAACTATATACATATGCAAACGATAAACTTTATAATCGATAAACTCTATATAATCGATAAGCTATATATTCGATAAACTATATATATAAACAATAAACTTTATAATCGATAGACTCTATACAATCGCTAAACTTCATATAAATCGATAAATCGCGAAACTTTATATAAATCGATAAATCACTAAACTCCATATAAATCGATAATCACTAAATTTCATATAAGTCGATAATCACTAAATTTCATATAAATTCATAAATCGCTAAATTTCATATAAATTGATAATCACTAAATTTCATATAAATCGATAAACGTTATATAATCGAATAATCCTCATAATCTCATACAACTGATTATAATTCTGTATAGTTTCAATAAACTATATTCAATCGAACAAATTTCATATAATCGATAAACTTTTGTTCAATACGATCAAGATATATATATACACGGCATCATTTAGTTTTCGCCACAGTTTCCTCAGTTTCCTCAAGTCACTATAACCAGTTCCAATTCAAGCTCAACGAACTATGATCGATAAACTTTCCCCGAAATTAACAACAATTAGGAGGAAGAGGAAAACTCACCTCGAATCCAAGCTAAAGGACCCGTAAATGGGTTGAATCTGAAGCAGAAATCGACCTCTAAACATTCCAAACCTAGCCGAATGTCCAACCTTCTCCCTCTCTCTCCTTCGGTTCTGCCCAGTATCAGAACCGGACTCCACTGCCCCAGTGGTGGTCGCGGTGGAGGTATGAGGCGGCGATAGTGGGTTGAGGCGGCGTTGGTGGTGTGAGGCGGCGGCACAACAGGCGTTCAGAACGGTGGAGGCGGAATCGGGGTGTGCCAGACGCGATGGTGGCTGGGCAAGCGTTGGCGTGGCGGCGACATCGCCGGCCCCTCCTCTCTCTCTCCCTCCCTCTTTCTCTGGTGTGGGTACCGTCAGGATGGGGGAAGCAAAAAGCCCCCCCTTCTCTCTCTGCGTGCCCATGAAAATGGAGGAAGAAGAAGAGAACCCCCCCCTTCGCGATTCTTGCTCATCGAGCAAGGGGCTTCGGCCCCTTTTAATTTTTTTTTGTTTCTTTTTCCTTTTTCTTTGGTTTGGGATAATTACTGCGTCACATCAATAATTAATACGATCTTATCCACTTGTCACCTCATAATTAATACGAGCTTATCACTTGTCACCTCGTAATTAATACCCAATGTTTGATTCAATAAATTGTAGGACTAGTCCCAAGGTTCACCAGTCCAGTTATATTCGGGAATTTACTCAATGTAGTACCCGATGTAATCCTTCAGAACAATAAAATAGGAAGACTATTCTTTTCAATAAAAACAACACCTAAACAGGCACGCCGACATTATTTCAAGTTTCAACGATACAAAGTTCCGGAATAAAGGGATAAAATTCCGGGTGTTACAGGTTCTAGAGACTAATCTGAGTGTGACAGAATTGGATATGGTAGGTGCTTTTGTGTAGAAGCCCAAGGATTCTGAGGTGGTATATGGGTCCTGTGGCGACCGGAAGAGATTGGCGTTAATATTATTCGGCACCATAATCAATATGTTACAATGGAAGTTAAGAAGCGACGCTGCAACCCATGGCTTCTAACAGTGGTATATGCTAGTCTTGACACCAGCCTAAGAGAACCACTATGGAGGGTGCTACACCGATTTGGCACTCAGTGTAAAACCCCTTGGCTTTTGGCGGGTGACTTCAATGAAACGATTTAGCTTGGAGGAAAGGAATCATGGGGGCCTGGAAATGCAAAGGAGATGCACTCGGTTTAAGCATTAGATCGAAAACAATGGACTCATTGACTTGGGATACTCGGGACCAAAGTTCACATGGACGAGAGGTCGAGACGGGAACACGACGAAGAAAGCTCGCCTTGATAGGGCACTATGTAACACCGAATGGCGACTAAAGTTTCAAGATGGGGTCGTCCGTCATCTCCTCCAGACCCAGTCAGATCACGCTTGTCTTTTAATCGCTTCTATGGGGTTTTTGGTTCCTGCCCGATCATACAAGCCATTTCGCTGTCATGCAGCCTGGACTACCCACTGCACCATTGAGGGATTACTTCAAGATACTTGGAAGCCGAATGCTCACCTTAGAGCCAACTTACAGACGTTAGTAACGGAGCTCACACACTGGAATAAGGAGGTTTTTGGTAATTTGTTCCGGAGGAAACATTAGTGTTGGCCAAGAATCGAGGGTGTCCAACGCAAAATTGCTCATGGTGGACCATGGTACCTTGCTGAGCTTGAAATGCATCTCCGCAAAGAGCTAGAGAACACATTGGACCAAATTGAATCGCTTTGGCAGCAGAAGTCTCGCATGGACCGGAAACGAGACGATGATCGTAATTAATACAGCTGACCATCATAGATCTACGGTTATTCGGAGGAAGTTCAATCGTATCGAGACTTTGAAAGGGCTAGACGATTCATGGCAAAGCGATCCGGTTCAAGTAAAGGAATTTGTGGTCATCCATTTCAAATCTATTTTTGCTGAACCATCATCGAACTCCACGTTGAGAGGCTTCCTAACTGACTGCTTTTCAGGACTTTCAACCGAGTCACTACAATGGATCGAGAAGGAATACACTATTAAGGAGGTTTTGGAGGCTCTCAAGGCCATGGGTCCCCTCAAAGCTCCCGGACTGGATAGTTTCCAACCGTTATTTTTCCAACATTACTGGGATCTTGTTCGGACAAAAGTTTGCGAGGTTATTTTGAATGTACGTACAGGAGGGGAGATACCAGTGGGTTTAAACAAGACCTCCATTGCTTTAATCCCCAAAATTAACCAACCGGGGATGGTGTTGCAGTTTAGGCCGATTGGCCTATGCAATGTTATCTATAAAATCATCACGAAGTGCATGGTTAATAGACTCAAAAGAATACTCCCAGAGATCACGTCGCCGATGAAGTCAAGCTTCGTCCCGAGGAGGCAAATATTAAGCGATGACATCATTATTTTACAGGAATTATTACATTCAAAGCGCAAAAAATCCGGAGCCCATACATGTTTGTAGCATGGATGGAAGGGTTGTCGCACCTCATCGAAACAGAATGCCACTTAGGTCGCTGGAAGCCCTTACAAGCTAGTCGTGGAGCTCCCAAAATCTCTCATCTTATGTTTGCGGATGATGTGCTCCTTTTTGTGGAAGGAACTTTGGAACAAGCTCGGATCATTCGTGAGTGCATGGATCGATTTTGCTTGGTGTCAGGGAAAAAAATTAACCTCCAGAAGTCGAGCATGTACTTCTCGCCAAACACGGGTGATGTAGAAAAAGACCAAATCTGTAGCACGCTAGGCACACAAAAAACTGATGACCTCAGCAAATATCTGGGAGTCCCTATAATTAACAACAGAGTGACCAAAGTCACCTACCAAGAGATTATAACTCGTGTGGATCGCAAACTCGTTGGTTGGAAGGCCAAGTGCCTCTCAACAGCCGTGTGAGCCACTCTTATACAGGCCACAATAACGACAATTCCTGAATACATGTTGCAAACAGCTAAAATACCGAGAGCAGTATGTGATGAGCTGGATCGAAAGCTAAGGCATTTCCTCTGGGGGGCACAATCACAGAACGGAAACCCCACCTCGTGTCCTAGGAGACGGTTACACAGGAGAAGGATATTAGCAGGTTGGGTTTGAGAAGCATGAGGCAGTTGAGTTCGGCATACCTCATGAAACTGAGCTGGCGCCTAGCCACTGAACCCAAGAATTTGTGGGCAAAGGTCCTTAAAATGAAGTACTACAGAGGCAATAATGATGACAATATGAGGGTGAACATACAAGCTTCTAATGCATGGAAAGGCATCATGGACAATATTCACCTCACCAATGAGGGAGTAGGACATGCCATAGGGGATGGTCATCAAGCTAGGTTTTGGACGCAGAAGTGGATTGATGGTATGACACTCCTTTCCCAAGCGATCAGCGAAGTCCCAGAGGAACAACAACATCTCTTGGTCAGTGACTATTGGATATTGGACGTAGGATGGGATTAGGATCAATTTTCCCCGCACCTCACCCCGGAAATGCTCCAAAGAATTGCCTCTTTTGATCTGGACCAAGATGGGGTGGACAACAGCCTATATTGGGTGGTGTATAAGTCGGGTAAATTTAGCATCAAATCGGCATTAGCTATAGTTCGTAGCGAGCATCACATACAACCGGAATCGGATTGGAGATGGGTGTGGTGAACGACGGTGCCTCACCGGGTTAGACTATTCACTTGGCTTGTCATGCATAATAGACTTCTCACTAATACAGTGAGACATGAAAAGCATATGGCTCCTCATACTAATTGCTTAATTTGTGGGGCCGATACAGAGGATTTGGATTATATCTTTCGTCATTGTCTGCAAGCACTTCACATATGGCAAATCCTCCGGTATAAAGGACTTCGCCCTTTGGGTTCGCGTTTCGAGCTTCAGGATTGGGTCAAGCTCAATGTCACTGAAGCACACGAAGACCCCAATCGGCCAATAAAATTTTTACTCACCACTTGGTATCTTTGGAAATGGAGATGCAAAGCTTGTTTCGAGGCCACTGAAGAGGATAATTTGGACAAAGGGCGCTTCTTGGAAGCTAAGTTCCATGAAACCGTACAAGCGTTGTAAAGTATAGATTCTTCTCCTGGTGCAGCACCGAGGGTGATAGGGGCAGTTGAGTTAGTCAGATGGGAATTACCCCTAGGAGGATGGTTCAGCTTGAACACTGATGGCACAACAAAAGGCAATCCCGGGCCAGTGGGATCGAGCGGGGTAATAAGGAACAATAAGGGCAATTGGTGTGGAGGTTTCTCTGAAAAGTCGGGGTCATGCTCAGCCGTCAAAGCAGAGATTCGTGCAGTGCTTCAGGGTCTCAAGCTAGCTAAGCGTCTGGGAATTTGCAAGTTGCAACTTCAACTTGATTCAATAGTCGTCGTGGGCATGGTAAAGGGGAACATGGATTGGTGCCCAGAACACACAAGACTACTACATCAGTGCAATACTCTACTCGTGAATGGAGACTGGGAAGTTCACATAGCTCATTGTTATCGTGAAGCTAATCAACTAGCGGATAGATTGGCTAATATGGAGATAGAGGCAGAAACAGGACTTAAATATTATCAATTTCCCCCTCTGGAGATAAAGGATATAATGCTTGCTGATTCTAGGGCGTCTATTGGCTCCGGAAGCATAGATTCTAATAAAATCTTTTTAGGGGCTTAGCCCCTCTTCCGCACCCCCCCAAAAAAAATACAAAAGTAAACGAAGTTGATGATTGTTTGACGATTGTTGGATAGTACTATTGTAATTCCTATTTGGGGCATGTTCGGTAATAAAGGTTGAAGTAGAGGTTAGTAGTTTGTAGTGGTCAAAATGGTATGGACCACTGCGTAAAGTGTTCGGTAAAGTAATGAATGAGATAGTGGTTAGAGGTTTATGTAGTGTTTTTTAAAAGTTAATGAAAGTAGCTTTTAAGAACCTCTACCTAGTGGTTGCATTGCAAATTGCAAAATTCTTCTTTTGATTTACTAGAAACATTTATTTATTGTGTCCTTTTTAGTCATTTTATATAAATCTCCTACTTCAACAGCTACCTTTACCAAACGTATTTATTTTAAATCGTTAGTTGAACCGCTAACTACTAACCACTAGTGGATCATAACTAATCGCTAATAAAACCGCTAACAACTAGTAAAACAACTAACCATTACTAAAACAACTAATTTTACCAAACACGCCCTTAATTTCAATCTAAAAATTGATTTTGTATTTATTGTAATATAATAATTGAAAATCAGTTTCATATTTACTATTTTCAAAGATCAATGGTATGGCAATTACTCAATAACCTACTTAAATATGAATTATTGCAAACTAATTTCATTTAACTTGTATTATAAAGAAATATTAACAGAACATTGTGTGAAGAATGGAATTTATCCTGGTTTTATCATAAAGGAAAGCCAAATAATAGTTTTCTATGTTTTCTTCCATATCCGACATTACAGTCCCTATTTCTTTTGTACTCCAGATTTAGGAAATAAGAACACATTAGCACGACCGCAAATCATGGTGTTTAGAATGTGTCACACATTCTCCCATACTTAACAAAACATGCGCTTCTAAATTTACATGGCTACATTGCTTTGATTAATTTGAAAAAAAAAAAATGCTATCTTTGCAATTGTTTCAACCCTAGCTCGTCGTAACCGTGAATAATTATTTGTCAAACATATCAGTCCATTTCTTGAGTTCTTACACATTTTCTACTCCATTTTCCTGCCCTCCCTTTTCAACATCAAAGATGGGCCGGAAATCCCTATTACCTGAAGAATTGGAGATCAAAATTTTGACGGAAACATCAGTCAAATCCCTTTTCCGATTCAAGAGTGTTTGTAAAGATTGGTACTTTCTCATCCGTAGCCATTCCTTTGTTTCCCGCTATTCTTGCAATACCAGGAATGAAGATATGATTATGTGCTTTCGCAAAGATCCAGTTACCAAAATTCACATGATATCGTTACTCAATCATCAAGCTACAGGAAAAATCAGGGATTTGGAATGGCCACAGTTTTTGGATGAAGGGGTGGAAAACAAAGAGGCTTTTCAGAGGGGTATCAGTGTTTTCGGACCTGTTAATGGTATTTATTGCATTTACAATAGATTAATCGAAAGGTGGGTTGGTACGCTTGTTCTTTGGAATCCTGCGACCAAAGAGTATAAGCACATTATCCCTCCTGTCTGCCTTCCCTACCCCTCCAAGTTGATTAGTGCAATGTGGAATGATTATTGGGACTTTTTTGAGCTTCGGAGGCCATTGGGTTTGAATCTTGGGTTCGGGTTTGACCCTAGCACGAATGATTTCAAAGTGGTTGCAATTTCTCATTGGGAGATATGCGATGGTCCTGATGATGATCGTTGGCATGCCAAAGTTTATAATCTCTCCAATGATTCTTGGAGGACAATACATTACCTCACCTACCATAGTGATGTGTTACCTCCATTCCAAGGAATCTTCCCCCCTTTCCCATACATCAACTCAGTTCCAGATTACGTTCATTGTTTTCTAAACAGCGTGTTCCACTGGCCATGCTCTTGGAATTATGGGAACTGTGAAGGCGTTCTTGCATTTGACATGACTAATGAGTCATTTCAATTATTAAAGGGGCCTCCTCTTTCAGGGCAGCATTTTAGACACCAAAGCATTTGGGTTCTTAATAAGACGCTTGCTATGGTTGTCAACTATGTTGATTTCGATGGGAACCCTGTAGGTAATGTTGAGGTATGGATGATGATGGAATATGGGGTCGATGATCATTGGGCTAGGATACATTCTTTTGGACCTATAGATGGGTTGACTCCTATTGGGATTCCAACTTATGACAAAATTTTCTTTCATAATGATAAGGGGTATTTAAGCTCATTTCGTTTTGAAGATCATGAATTCAAAGAGTATGATATCTATGGACTTCGACAAGTGGTAGATTCTTTTAACATATGTGAAACTCTAGGAGTTTCAACATATGTGGAATCTCTTGTATCGCTGAAGCCAATAGACCTCCAATAAGAACAATTTTATTTTATTTTATTTGACCGCCAATATAAGAACAATAGTTATTGTAAATATCACTGGTAGACCTGTAAACGTGGATTTGTGCATAGGACTTTTTTGTCAAAATTTTCTTACTGTTTTGCTTGAAACTCCTGATGTGCTTTTATGTATTGACAAAACTGCAAATGCTTTTGTGATTGTCTTTACTATTGCGGTGTTACTGTGTATTAGGCAACCCCCTATAACTCTAAAACAATGTTTGATTGGATGTAAAAATAATCTTGCAATGCAAACAAGATTCTAATTGTTATGTGGGTAGTGGGCAGTTATATGAGAGCAATTATCTTCACTACTCACCTCATTCATCTATCATTATTTGGGCATAATGACTCAACTTTTGATTTTCATCATCTTTACCACAAGAGTTACATTCTAGCTCCCCATAAATTGGCATTTTACATAGGTATTTGGTGTGGCTATTGTCCCACCATTGTGGACATTTTATGGCATTTTGCCATTCGGGAGGGTTTTTAGACACGTTCCTCGTATGAACATTTTATGAGGCATTCGTGAGTCAAATATAGGCCCTTATACTCCACATTTTATTGAGAGTTAGTATTTAGAATTTTCTTTGTAATGTGTTTCTTCCTTGAGCGTTTGTACTCATTCCTATTATAATGGATCTTGTGCCTACCATTTTTTCTTTATTTTTTTATATTCTCGAATGTCTACATCCTTTTATACTTCCGCATCTACTTGCTTGAATTTTATTATTAATTTTTTCCTAACACACACCGGTGAAATCAGGTGCTCAGTGTGACCCTGAATTTGCTTTAAAATTCTGTGATCATGCCAATAAGAATTTAGAAATCGATGCTCGTGTTTTCTGGGAGATTTTTGACCCAAAAAAGTGGAGGAATAAAATACAGCATGTGCCTTGGACTTGCCGGCTAGAAACCTGCACAAACGAAAATTTTGATCTATATATCTAATAAGAATGATAAGAAGTCTTCACATAAGGCACAAAAATTAAATAAAGCGTCTTGCAGTACGCTAAAGAGTGACTTTATCATGTACTAAATTGCACAAAAAAAAAGTGGCAGGATTGAACAATAATATAAAGATGTTACCACTTATAATATGTGTTAAATCACTTTATCATCTAAAAATTTTTCAAAATTATAAAATCATTAGTATAATAATACTTCTCTGTGTAGGACTGATCTGTTTAAGGTGTCAATTACATTTATTAGTGGAACTGATGAATACTAAAGTTTCACCACTAATAATTAACTGTTGTTACATTTTGATGGCTTTGGATCGTTTAGTATGGTAGTTTAAGCAAAGGGACAACACCTTTTTGTGTGCGTTTGATACAAGATCTTTATTATCATTTGCCATTCATTTTCAACCATATCTGTGTATAGCATAGAGATCCCAGATGTTTGGATTGAAATTTTTGGGATTCCTCAACAAAGTCGCCAATTGGATAATTTTAGATACAATAGCATAAATTTGGGGCAAAGTGGTTTATTCAGAGAAAAACTTAGAGAAAACTAGGTCTTTTGTGTCCATGACAATGCTAATAGACACGGATACATTTAGAGTGTGTTTGGTAGGAAGCAAGGTTGAGAGAACCGACCCGATCGACCAAGTGGGCCCATGGTTCAACCGGTCAGACCGTTTGGACCGGGTTAGGACCGGTTGACCGGGTTTACCGTCCAATCGGGTTAGACCGGTACAACCCGGTGAACTTGAAAATTTTTTTATATGTATTTTTTATATAAATTTTTTTCAAATTACTAACTAAAATCTAATAGAAAAGTTACAAGTACAAAATAATAAAGAAGATAAATGAGAAATTTATTTATGGTCCCACATTAATAGAGTAGAAGGTGATTACAAGACTCTCATTGCATAAATATGAGTTCTGTTATAGAATGAGAATTGGGAAGTCTCACATTGCCAATTTGAGCATATTCTCAAACTTGGTAGCCTTATAAAAAAGCATGGAAGGCAAGCCTAAAACAATACAAAGTCATGGGCTTGTAATTAAAACTATGCTTTGTAAAAGAACTCAAGGTTTTTGTGCGTTTTTATCACCTATAAATAATTGGCGTTCACACTCCAAAAAAAATAATATAATTTAGATATAAATAATATAGTAACACAACTAATTAGAGGGTCATAATTTTTTTAATTTGGACATAATAATTTGGTAAACCATGCTTGAATATACAAATTACAAGAGTTTAATGATAAACAAAAAATATACATTTATTACATTAAATGAAATAAAAATTATAATAAATGAACTACTACAAAATAATGTGGAAGAAGAGATCATTAAATTATATATTTGATGAAAAAAATACTTTTTAATTTAACAACATAAATTACTAAAATCTAATAAAAAAAGTTACAAGTACAAAATAATGAGGAAGAAGAGAAATAAGAAATTTAATTATAGTCCCACATTAATAGAGTAAAAGGTGATTACAATACCCTCATTACATAAATATAAGGTTTGTTAGATTGTGAGAAATGGGAAGTTCCACATCGCCATTTTGAGAAAATTCTCAAACTTAATAGCCTGATAAAAAAGCATGGAAGGGGAAGGCAAGCCAAGGGTGCTATTAAAGGGTTGAGTTGTGCTCAAAATCTTCATAGCCCAAAAAAATATTGATTTTTATAAAAAGCCGAGGAAAATCGGTCCAACCGCAGGTGGGCCGGCTTGACCAAGTCAATCGATCCAACCAAGTTTATTGGTTTTCCCCGGTTTGATAGCTTAAATGGTTTTAGAGAACTTTTGGACCGATACTGTGGCCGATTCCCGGTCTAATCGGTTGAACTGGCCGGCTCGGTCCAGTTCTCTCAACCATGGTAGGAAGGAAAATCATTTTTCCAAAAAATCATTTTTCATGAAAAATATTTTCACAAGGAAAATGATTTTCCACTTACATTTTCAACTGTTTGGTAGAATAAAAAATTATTTTTTTTCCGCTTCATTTGTTGCTATTTGATAGAAAGAACCTCTCGTCTTCACTTCATTTCTTTTTACCATCAACCCCCGTCCTTGCTCACTATTCTGATCCGACCCAATTAATAAATTCTGTTTCTCGATCTTTTCTCTTCAAAATCAAACCCAAAACATCAGTAAGAAATATACCCAGTAACAAACCCAGCAAAAGAGAGAGTCAACATTAATGAATTTCAATTTTTTCACTATTCCCAAGGATTTTCAGTTGACTTTGAGTGATATTAAATCCAGATTGAAGAAAATGACGAACGGAGAGACGATGGGTGTCTCAGATTGCGAAGTTCTTCAAAAGGACAATTGTAACAAGATCAGAGAACTCAAGAAATAATTACAGATATTAACAATGGAAATCATCAATGAACATGATGAACATGAAAAAGAGGGGAAGAGTGAGAGACAAAATGAGAATGAAAATAAAGTGATTCTATGCACAATTAAAAGAAAATAGAACGAGAGACAAAATTGGACAACGAAATTTGAGCTTGGAAAATCGTTTTCTCTACTTTTTCAAGGGAAAACAATTTCCTTTAAATGGGGTAAAATGATTTTCTCCTTCTTATTTTACCAAACAACGTAAAATAGAAAAATCATTTTTCCCCTACCAAACACACCCTTAATATGACCAATTAACTTTAGTTACAAGAAATACATTTTAGTGGATTTTAGGTTCAATAAATTTCTTTCTTAAAGTGCCAGTACATTCGTAATTTAATTATTTTTTTTTATTTTTATAGGCTCTCAATAGGTTTATCAATACAGATTATTTAAAATGGATTGATATTCATTTCTTTTAAGTAAGATTTTGAATTCCAATGTTATGAATGGAGACAATTTGTAGTAGTAGGAATAGAGACCCAGTAAAACCAAAAAGCTCAATAGGTTTATACGCCAATTCCAATCAAGTATCTGATATCTTTCACGCGCTGCATTCTTCCTTAGATTTGTTCTTCTCCAATCCATGTTGGCCTTCCTATCCTAACTAGTGACACGAAAGCTGATGGTCTAGATGAACTTGTCATCGATTCTTGGATTCTTGGATTCTGTTTTTCTGTTTTCTTTTTCTTTTTTCTTTTAAATAATGGATTCTTCTTTTCATAAGTGTGGTGTGGGTTTTTCTTTTTGATTATTAATTTGGTCAAACCCAATAAAATACAGATGTCAAAGGCAAGTATATCATAACTGCTAAAATTAAAATTTGACTCCACAACCATTCGAAAGTAGAGAAATGCACAAAATTCTGCTACGTCCTATGGACGACTTGTCGGCTACATTAAGCAAACAATGCACTGCGAGAGTATCAAAGACCACCTGAAGGAATAGAACATCAACCTTCAAAATTTGTCACTTTCAGGCCAGAAAATGACTCTTCATACTTGCCTTTTCTTCTCGAGTCCTTGGGTGGTCTCCTACGCTTCTTGTGATATGCAGTTTTATCTCTGGCTGTTTCGCTGGTGCCCCATGAAAGTAAAGAGATCAAGAGGCATGCTGGACTTAGACACAAAGTTGGTGGCCGCATCTCAAAAGTCATTAAAGGAAGATAATTATCAATAACACAAGAGGCGTCACCTGTTTCTTAGGAAGTTTTACGATGAAATTTCATTAGAACAGTTTCTTTTTCTACACTTTATATTTACTGTTCACAACAATGGACCTACTTAATTGTATAATAATCTATTGACTTGAGGGGTAAAATTGATTCCGCATACTTTAGAACCCCAAAATTCAAATGGATACCAAATTCTAGTGTTTCATATAGACTGTGGACATTATACTCTTTACAGAGGTGATCTTCAAAGTCATATGAGATTAGGCGTCCTCTTTCATCACAAAAGAAAATTTGATCATCAATTGGAATTCCAATACATCTAAGCCCATCAAAGGGTCCAAAAGATTGCAACATGATCCAAGAATCTTCAACACCATATTCTTTCATTATCCAGACCTCAACTGTGCCTGAGGAATTCCTACTAAAATCGACAGAACTAAGCATGACAGTTAGAGTATCTTTAAGAACCCAAACGCTTCGCTGATTGTAATTTGTTGAAGAATGAGGTCCCTTGATCAATTGAAATGACTCATCCTCCATGTTGAACGCAAGAATACCATCAATGTTCCACTGCCAATTGCATGACCAATGAAATGCACCATTCAAAAAGCCATAACCAAACTCTGGACTTGAGTTAATATTTGGGAATCGGGGATGCATTTCTTCAAATGGACAATACAATTCATCGGTATATGAGGAAACATAATATATAGTCCTCCACGAATCAGTGGAGATATTGTAGACCTTAACATGCCAACCGTCATTATCAGGACCATAAAAGTGTTGCCATTGAGAGATAACGACGATCTTCAAATCGTTTGTGGTATGTACAAAGCCAAATCCAACATTTAAACCTGTTGGATTCTTTTCGTTGAATATGTACTCATTGGGATTCCACCGTGTGGCTAACAATTGGAAAGGTAAGGGATAACGAATAGGAGGAAGAACATACTTGTATTCTCTTGTGGCAGGGTTCCATAAAATAAGAGTACCAACTAACCTCTCTATTAATCTATAGTAGATGCAGTAAATACCATTCATCGGACCCAAAACACTAATATCTCTAGAAAGCGTTATTTTATTTTCTATTCCTTCATCAAGAAGTTGTGGCCATCCTTCTTCTAGAAATGGTGGCCATCCTTCTTCGATAAGTGGTGGCCACTCTAAATCTGTAACTTTTTCTGTAGTTTCATAATTAAGCAAAGATATAGCATGAGTTTTGGTAATTGGGTCCTTACAGAAGCAAAGAACTTTATTGTTGTTCTGAGGATTGGTATTCAATGAATATCGTCTGATGAAAGACGGGTCTTCAATCCAGGAGTACCAATTATTACAGACTCTCTTAAATCGGTAAAGGGATTTGACAGGTAGCTTTCTTAGAATTTCAATATGTAATTCTTTTGGTGGTAACGATTTTATGTCCATCCTTGATAATGAGACAAGAAGAAGAGCAGACACCGGAGAAAAGGGGAGGAAAAGAAACGACAGAATGGTTGCTGAGTTGCGATAATGGCATAGAATTTTGAGGAGCTGGGGTTGGCTCTTATTAAAAAGTTGGGGTGCATGAGAAATTTCTTTTATTGAAGGCACCTTGATTTGTGGGAATACTAGTCAATTGTTCTCGTTTCCTTCTCTGACACGTAAATTGAAGATGGTTGTTGAACTGGTGAGACAGACCATTTGAAAGTAGCCTGTAGATATTGCTAAGCCATTAAATTTGTAAATTTCCTTTTGACTAGCTCAAGATTTGAACAGATGATATTTATTTTTTGATTAAACAGAAAACCCAGAACCTAAAAATTGCTTTCCACAAAAATAAGAAGGTCAACAAAGTAATTCAACAATTTTTCTAAAACGGCCTTAGGCGGCTGCTTTTATCCTGGCATTTTTACTATGTTAGGATAGTTGCGATTATAGGAATGGTTGTGGGGCGGGTATGGGGACAAATTATTATGTACAACCGGGTAGACAATTCAATTGTCTACCCAGGCCCACCAACAGCAGTTTTGAGTCCTCCAACTGCTGAGTCCTGACCCATGTAAAAAAAAAAAAATTCATGCTCGTCATTTTCTTGAGATCGCGTTTTTCATTCTTCCCATTGCTCGATTACTCTTCGTTGCTTCGATTGATTTAGAGCACCCGCATTGGTGATCCAAGAGTTTGGATCACAGGTGGGGGCCCACACCCTCCACATCATCCCACAATCGAACCTTTTTTCTCTTCTGTACATCCCTTGGATCACCAAATAAAATAATGCATATGGACCCCACCCCAAACATATTTATTTGGTTGTGGACTTTTATTTTGTGTATTTGTGTGAATTTGTATATTAGTTATGACGATATTTTCTATACAAATTGAATAATTCATTTATAATAATGAATCTTTCTTTAAAAAAAAAAAGAATTTCACATAATGTATTTGTATGTATAATTGTAGATTACCAATTTGAATTTGTATGTATAATTAATTGTAGATTACTTATGACGACATTTTTCCAAAAATTGAATAATTGACCTATAGTAATGAAATTTTTTTTGGAGTATGATAGCAAACTAAAAAAAATAAAAAAAAATAATACAAGCTTGATATGAAAAAAAAGAAGAAGAACACAATACGTCGGTTAACAATAAAATAAAATTAAAAACAATACAATAGTTGCACTAAAAAAATTAATAATACAAATACAATAGTTCAACTTAAAAATTACATTAGAAAATATAATTTATGACCTACCTCTATGTCGATTCCACATTTCTTCAACCAAATTTGTCTGAAGACGCGCATGCGTTTCGGGGTCTCGAACTTCCATTGTTCTACGTAAGTAAGTCTCATAGCACGGATGAACATTACGTCGAACAGTCGGCTCTGGGGTAGTACCATCCACGTTCTCGTAATCGAACGCAAGGTCGTACGAATCTCGCTCATCCTCAACAATCATATTATGGAGTATTACACATGCTTTCATTATGAACAACATGACTTTCTCCTTCATGTACTGTGCAGGGCCACGAACTATGGCAAAGCGAGCTTGTAGCACACCAAAGGCTCGCTCGACATCCTTCCTAACTGCCCCTTGACGTTGAGCAAATAGTTTTTCCTTTGGACCTTGCGGAAGGGGAATGGTTTTCACAAAAGTCGCCCATTTCGGATAAATGCCATCTGATAGAAAGTATCCGTTTTTGTACTCGTGACCATTGACGATGTACTCGCATTTTGGAGCACGATCTTGATACAGCTCATCGAACACTGGAGAACGGTCAAGGACGTTTATATCGTTAATACTTCCAGGCATTCCGAAGAAGGCATGCCATATCCACAGATCGTATGACACAACTGCCTCAAGAATGATTGTCGGCACCTTATAGACCCTTTTAGCAAATGCTGCTTTCCAAGCGGTCGGACAGTTCTTCCACTCCCAATGCATACAATCGATGCTTCCCAACATACCAGGAAAGTCACTCTCATTCCCTACAGCCAATAGACGATCAACATCGACTTGGGTTGGTTTCCTTAAATACTCTTCTCCAAATATTGCAATGACACCTTTAGCGAACTTTTTCAGGCACTGCAGTGATGTGCGTTCACCGATCTTCAAGTATTCGTCGACGCAATCGGCAGATATACCGTAACCAAGCATCCTCAAGGCTGCGGTGCACTTAGTCAGTGGTGTCAAACCGCAGTTCCCAACTGCGTCATACTTCAATTGAAAGTAATCTGAATGATTTCCTAGTACCTCAATTATATGAATTGTTATGATGTTTATGGTTTTTGATGATAACAAATCCAAGTGTTGTTGTTGTCCCAAACAGGTCCACTCTAGTGTTCTCAATTGCTTGGTTAACAATGTTCAAGAACAGGTCTTAAGAACAGGTACTGAAGATAAGTTGGCTGGCAAAACTTTCCAGAACTTCAGAACAACCTTAAGAACAGCTCTGCGAAGTGTTTGGAGCAACAAGTTAAGAAGGCTGTTTGATTCAACAAGAGTCTTAGGTTTGCTATGGTTTTATTTTATTAGATTCTTGTTAATATGCCAATTAGAAAGTCTTGACTTATCACTTACTTGAAACAGTTTGCTCTTTTGAAAATTTTTTTGGACCAACTTTCAGAAACAGTCCTGGAAACAGGGCGGCTAGGGTGTTTCCAGACTAAATTGCGAAAAATGATTTTACACGATTTTTTCCTTGATATTTGGGCTAACATCTCTGATCTTTTTTGGATAGATTTTCTGCAAATTGATAAAGTCCAAAAGGGCTATTTTTGGCTTTGAAAACTTGGAGAGGATTTTGAGCCTATTTTTTTGCTTTACCTTATCCTCCAAATAACCTCTTCTCTATTTTTAGAAAATGGCTGAATTTGTGGAGAAACTCAGGGGCTGAACTTTTGAAAGTTTGTGGCTAACATTTAGCCATGTAACTCAAGCAGTTAAAGGGAGAATTACATTCACACTTCCCACTTCTTATGGGATAAGCATTGTTTTGAAATTCTCCCAACTATCTCTATTTAAAAGCAAAGTCTCCACATTCACTAGGAATTGGTTTTTCAAGAGCAAACATTCAGTATTCAAGAGCTTTAAATTTTCAAAAGAAAACCGAGTCAAGGGAGTGATGCTTTGAGCTTTCAAGATTGGCATACTAGGACTTCATTTGTACCCTATATTAGCGTGGTTGAGAAGTATTGTAATAGGGTGTTCTCTTTGTAATCTCTCTTTTATAAAAGTGAGGTGAGTGTGTCCTAAGTCAAGTGGACTTTTGGACGTGGGGTAACCGGTCTTAGGGAAGACGGTTACGTAGGTTGCAATTAGTAGCAAGGTGTGTTACTATTGTAACGTATTAAGCCCGTTTAGTGAAGCGGTTAAAATCCTACACGAGGTAGGTCGTGGTTTTTTCACCTCAGTTGGGCTAGAGGTGTTTTCCACGTAAAAAAATCCTGTGTCCATTATTTCCGCATTCAATTTCGTTGGATTTTCACTTCTGCTCAACTCAGAAACAGCTTGTGCAAACAGGGTCTAAGACTATTTGCCAGAAAAATTGCGAAAATCTGACACCACAATTCACGCCCCTTTTGTGGATGTGTACTCTCAAAACTCACACGAATGAATAGATGCTTGCGCATTTTAAATCTTCGGCGAAAATGTTGGTCATTGTAAATGGAATCCTCTGCAAAGTATTCTTTGAATAAGAGCTCATGCGCTTCTTGTTGATCTCTCCTTATAAATCTCCTCTTCGCTCGAGGCAATGAGGATGAAGGTCTCAAATCTTGTGCAGCTTGCAAAACATTTAGAAGGAATGTCATATCTTGGTTGTCAGTCTCATCATCAAGTAAATCTTCCACAATGGGCATAATCTCTTTATCGGAATCTTCTAATATGAAGCTTAGACCATCCGATGATGAGGAGGAGGACATGTGCGATGAGCCTGAGGAAGATGAATCTTGTACAAGAGGTGTCAAATTTGCATTCTTATTTTCCATTGTTGACCACCAGTGTACATATTCATTAATTAAGAAGAACATGAACATAAGTAAATTACAAATAGAAAGAACTAGAAGTAACAAAACATAAGTTATACACAAATGGTTCCAATTAACAAAACATAACTTTCATTTCATAACTAATTTAAATGGATACAACTGAGAAAACATAAACTATTCATTGCATAAACTATTCGTTACAAGTAACAAAACATAACTAGAGGCGAGTACACTAATGTAAATAAGAAAGGTTCATCTAAATAGCTAGAGGATGGTAGACTACTAATTTTGGGGAGATTTTCCCATTCTTTTCTGTCTAATTTCTTCCTTCATTATTCTGAAATAAGCAGCATCCTCTTCAAACAGGGATAAAAGGTCCATCAACATTATTTGGTCGTCATATTGCCTCTCCTTAATGGCTTGCTTCCTCAACTCCAACTCCGCCTTGATGTCCTTGCGTTTTTTAGCCTCATCTCTAAGGCGAACTGCTTCCTAAGCTGCAATTGCCTTCTTATCAACTATGGTTACTAAGTTGCCTCTTTCCCTATTCAAACCTTTTTTTTGTTTTTTATTTTTTTGATGAAAGTAATAAAGCTTGGGTTGCCTCCCAAGAAGCGCTTGTTTTAGGTCTTTAGCTTGACCATTAACTCAAGTTGGCAGACGATGACAAGAAGGAGGGAGGTGAAGATGGTGGAGTTATGAATAGCGTTCCCTCCAGAACCTACTCAAGGTATAAGGTAGCACCTCCAAAAGCAGTGGGAATAGGTGGATGTACATCAGGCAGCGCTAACGACCTCATATTAGGTCCTCTATCCCCATCAAACACTGTGCCTTCAGAATTAGCCACGTGGGGGGTATGATATGCAAGGCCTTCGGGAGGGGATGGAGGAGCAGGAACCAAGGGCGGAGCCAGGATTCAAAGTAAGGGGGGGGCGAGATTAATAATACACATAATATAAACTTTAATAGTTCTAAAAATGAAGTACGTGGCTAATACATTTAAAAAAGTTATCCTCAATGAGATTTCATGTTTTGAAAATAAAGCATGATATCGTCATTCGATAGACTTTTAAAAAGATTCAAAGAAAAAAATACACAGAAGGCATCACAAAGAGTTGAACCCATGACCTTTCAAATGAAGCAATAGACAACCAACCAATTTGCTATGCACTCATTTGTGAAATATCTAAGAACTAATTAACATATATCTATTTGTTGTTTACACTAGAATATCCCACATTTAATTTTTTTTTCCCCAAAAAGCTGGGGGGTCAATTGACCCCCCTTGCCCCTTAGTGGCTCCGCCACTGGCAGGAACTGCAGAAGGTAGTGGGGGAGGGAAACAGAAATCAACTGTCTCCCACAAATTTAGAAGGTTATAGTTCCTGCCTTTACATCGATCAATGCCCCCGCAGTGGCCAGAAACGGCCTCCCAAGGATGATAGGAGTTTGGGCATTCTCATCCATATCTAGCACAATAAAGTCGCAGGGGATGATAAACTTACCCACTTGGACGGGAACATCATCTAGAACACCTGCAGATCACCTGAGGGTGCCATCCGCTAGCTGTATAAGCATGGTGGTAGGTCTCAGGTGCGACAGTTTAAGCTCCTTGCATAGAGAAAGTGGCATTAAACTCACACTGGCCCCCAAATCATAGAGAGTTTTCTCGATTTGCGTATCCGCTATGTAGCAAGGGATAGAGAAGCTACCATGATCCTGCAACTTCGATGGCGATTGGCGTTGGAAGATTGAGTTGCAGACTTCTCCCATAGGGGCTACTGGAACTCCTTCGGGCTCATCTCGCTTGGGAAGGAGTTCTCTTAAAAATTTGAGGTAGGCCGGTGCTTTCTTAAGATACTCCCAGAAAGGGGTATTAGTGTAAACCCGCCTTAGGGTAACCATGAAGCTCGCGAACCGAGGCTCAAGTTGAGAGAGCTTAGCCCAGGCCAACCTCTGAGGGTAAGGAACATGAGGCTGATAAGGTCGGATTGGAGGAGATTGATGACCCTCCTCTTCTTGGTTCGGAGCCCCTTCCTTCTTCAATAAAGTTGTTCCTGCAGAAATAGGAACTGGAGCCTCTTCCTGAAGTACCATCACAGGACTTTCCACAACCCCCTCATCTCTCGTGTAAACGACATTGACATGTCCCCTGGGGTTGACATTGGGCTGGCTCGGTAGTTGTCCCTGTGGTCGGGACAAACTACTAACCTGCTGAGCAATCTGTGTAATCTGAGTGTCCATCACCTTTTGATGGGAGGCCATGGCGTCGAACTTAGAGTTCAGTTGATTGATTTGCTCACTGAAAATCTCATTTGTCTTGGTTTGGGTTGCTATGAAGTGCTCCATAAGGTTCTCCAGGTTAGACTTGGGTTGTGGGGGTGGTTGTGGGGTAGATGGATTGTAGGGTGCCCTATGTTGAAAACCAAGGGGTTGCGGGGCACCAGGTGGCAAGGGGTTGTTGTTCCGGTAGGAGAAATTAGGATGATTTCTCCAACCGGGGTTGTAGGTGTTTGAGTAGGGGTTGTTTTGTGGACGTTGGCCGTAAGTTTGCATTGCATTGGCATGCTCAACGCCTGGGAAAGTGGTTTGGCATTCAGTAGCAAGGTGGCCCTGAATGCCACAGATCTCACAAAGTGCTCATACCTCAAACATTGCACCAGATGGACCTCCCATTGAACTCCCTGAAAGAGTTCCAAGCTTGTCGAAACGCTGTGCCAAGGCGTCGACCTTGCTGGCCAACATGTCTACGGCATCAACATCATACTTGCTACCACCTTTCCTTTGAGGGGCCCGCTCATTCGACCCATGGTAGTTGTTAGCAGCCATGTCCTCGAGTAAAGCCTTGGCCACTTCGATCGATTTTCCCATAAGAGCTCCCCCAGCTGCAGCATCAATGGACATCTTCAAAGTCTGATCCAGTCCATTGTAGAAAGTTTGAATGAGGAGCCAATCAGGGACTCCATGGTGGGGGCACTGGCATTGAAGATCCTTGAACCGTTCCCACGCCTCATATAACGATTCGCTATGCAGTTGAGCAAATGAGGTGATGTCGACTCTCAACTTGGCTGTCTTCCCCGGGGGAAAGTACTTGCTCAAGAAGGCTCTGGAGAGAGCATCCCAAGTGGCGAAGGTGTTGGGTTCTTCATTCTGGAGCCAATCTCTAGCTCTATCCCTTAAGGAGAACGGGAAGAGCCTCAATCGAATGGCATCGGTGGAGACCCCATTGAGTTTAACTGTGTCACATTTCGCAAGGAAATTACGAAGGTGCATATTGGGATTCTCAGAGGGGTGTCCACCGAATTGATCACGCTCCACCAAGGAGATAAGGGCTGGGCGCAACTCGAAGTTGTTGACCTCGACCGCAGGGTTCACTATAGAGGAAGTGATACCCGACGACTGAGGCATAGCATAGTCTCTCAAAACTCTGTTGTTTTGCGCTGCCATGGTATATTCGGCTTGCTTCTTTGTGCGTGCGCCGCTTTGCTTGCGAGCAGTAGCTTCGATTTCAGGATTCAAGGGAAGCAAGTTGGGACTCCCCTGACCTCGCCTGTGCATACAAAGCCAAAAACTATACCAAGCGTAAGCAGGCTCAAGCAAGGGTAAAAACAAGCAGGGTGGAAAGAGAAGAAAAAGAAAAGAAAGAGCCTAATCGCAAGTATAATAGTCGGTTCTAATGTCAAAACGAACAAGTTCCCCGGCAACGGCGCTATCGTTTTATTCAATAACCGCAAGTGCACGGCGCCGGTTATAGCTAGCGACGGCAAGTACGGGTCGTGTCCACAAGGAACTTGGTTTCGATCACCGAATCCAACCTTTAACACTCACTTTAGGCCAGAGTCTGGTAGAGTGGGTTTTCAACTATATTCAATCTAAATTACTGCTTTTATCTAAATCAATGGTGATAAGGGCCCTGGATTAGGGTTCACCACTCTTTGATGTTCTTAGGATTGAAATCTAGGTCATGTGAATATGCCTACAAGACAACTGAAACGGAATGGTTACAAATTAAACGTGTCTACGCCTTCTCTCAAAGGTCATTAGACTGGTCAAGTTATCCTAGTTATCTATTTTCATGAAACTAGGGTTGCAAGACCACAAGATTCTGTAACCCTCAATTCCCAATTGAAACCCTAACTATCTTCATGTTAAGAAATTCAATCGCTCGCAAAACCGCTCTAAGTAAAGGACTTAACTTTCGTTAATATCCTAAACCCTAATTACGAACATGAATACAACCCTTTCAGGCAATTCATCGAATACCTGACACGCTAAGCGAGAGTTTAATTATAACATGGACATCAATTCACGAAAACCTAGGACATCAATCCAAATTACATCAAAGGGGCTACGCCCAATCCAAGACACGAAATTTAGCCGCAAATCATAATTCTAATCACAATTACAATCAAGAAGAAAAACATGCCTAAAAGCCTCGGTAGTTGGAAACACAACTCCCTGCGGACGACACCCCAAGTACTCAACGATACACCTTGCACTTGGGGTTTATAAATATTAAAACTTTTTCTGTAACAAGTTTTTGGCGCCGTTGCCGGGGAATTGGCGTTTTTCGATATTGGGGTTTACTTCAGCATTCGAGACTAGGCATTTAAAAAAAAAATCCAAAAAATAAAATAAAATTAAAATTTCAAAAAAAAATTCAAAAAATTCAATGGCAATTTTCCATTTTCCCCAATGTGAGCAAGAATTATTTTACCATTATTGGGATCGTTTACATGCTTATCTTGCTCAATGTGCTTCTTGTGGATGTTTATATGAGAAATGGGAAATATTGCATGTTGTTGATGAGGGTGTGAATTGTGAGACCCGTGCTCTCTTTGAGCATTGGGATTTTTATGCTAGAAATGTCGAAGACGCATGGGATTTTCTTGATTGGTTGGCTCGGGATACTTATGAATTTGAAGCTAGTTGTTCTGATTCTTGTACCCTACCCCATTGCATCCCTGATTATGCCCCTCCTGTGTGCGAAATTTGTCATTGTTCTGACCACGCCAGTAATTCTTGTCCCTATTATATTTCTAATGAAAGCTTTGCTCGACTTAGCAATATGATAGAGACAATGAATAAGCAACAAGTTGAGTTTGCTGAGTTTGTTAATGCACAACGGGAGTACGACCTATCACCCGTGACTGACCTTAGTTCTAGTGCTCCTAGACTTGATGTCAATCTGTGTGATGATGGTGCGTCTTTTCCTCCTCTAGAGTCCGGACTAGAGGACGTACTCGACCCTCCCTTGACCACTTCACTCATTGTTGCTCCATCCTTTCCTAATACCCTTTGGGACAACACTGCGTTTATCACGACCTTTCCTGATACACCTTCCCCTTTGACTCAGTCGACGGAGTTCGAGGTAGGTGAGACCATCGGCGTTAGCGCTAGTGTTGATGAGGATGATACTTGGTCTGAGTCTGACAATGTTTCTATTGAGGTGCATGATTTTCATGAGGCTCCCACAGGGACTTCATGCATGGATGTTGTGGTTGCAGAGCCAACTAGTCCTGATTTTATTGATAATATATCCCTCACCTCTTTTGATACATCCCATGCTTCCTATTCATGTTCACCACCCTCCCATTCCCCCAAGTATTGTGATTTGTCACTTATCAATTCTCTTGTGATACTTGAGGGGAATGAGGCTGCTTGCTGTCAGTCTCTAGGTACTTTTAGATGGTATGACCCCCTCCTCGATTCTTATCGTCCGTACCTAGAGGGCATGCCTGGAGAAATCGCGTTGACTATTGCATTTGATTTTTCTGCTGATTTCTCACAGGTATTTGGTGAGTTTAAGAGGGCACTAACTTTGTTTGCTCCATCTTTGCCAGTGTTCTCTTACTCACACCATTCTGAGCTGCATGCAGCAATGCATGATAAGCTCTTACGAGCTCTAACTGCATCCGAGCTGACGACTCGCATCTTGAGCGGCAAGGAGTGGCTGATGCTCCTTATGTCGTCGTGGAATAGTTCGGGTACATTCAGTACCCGACCTGGTATACTCGTTCTCACTCTTCTCCCCCCCTTCTTTTATTTTTCTTTTCTTTCTTTTTGTTTTTGTTTAGTTGTGAATATTAGGACTGTATTTTTGTTGGTGATCGTCTGGTGGTGAAATTTGGATGTTGTTGAGCCGTTGTTGGCTATGACCACCATTTTTGTGTTTTTGTGGTTTTTTATTGTGTTGTGACTGGTGGTGTTGTTGGATTGGTCCATATATGTTTTTGGTGGTGTTAGTTTGTATATATGTGTGATCTCGTTTTTGTTTGGGTGAGATTGTGTTTTTGGGAGAGTGTGTTTGCTTGTGTATATATATGTCGTTTTTGTATGTTTTGTGTTTGATTTTGTTCTCTTTATTTTTGTGTGTTGGTGATGACTCACGGCTCCCAATGAGGACATTGTGAGATTTAGGTGTGGGGGTAGGGTCATCTCCCCTTTTCTTCTTATTTTTGTGAAAATTTTTCATTTTTGTGTACATTTTTCAATCTTTCTCCAGTTTGTATAAATTTTTCTTTTCTTTTTGCATTCAAGGGAGTTTTGTACTAGTTTGATCAGCCTTGATCCCTGATACCTTGACTATTAGTTCGTATATAAGTATACTGTGCGTGATAGATATTCAATCCCAGTCTGTCATTTTAGACCTCAGTTCTAACCCCAACAGTCCATTATAATTTTGCAATCCAGTCCTGATTTATGTATTATCATCATCCTATATTCTTAGTCTTCCATGATTGACTCTCCCACTTGTCTACTGCACAGTTCCCTTTATATGTGCTGGCACCCCCTTTTCCATAACGAAAGCAAAAAAAAAAAAAAACAAACAAATTCAAGCGCTACTGGGTGTACCCCTTTGAGGCGCGACATGAGTTTGTATTGGAAAAAAATAATAATGAAAAAAAAAGGGGGGAAGAAAAGAGTTGGAAATGACAAGTACCCCTTTGAGGCATGCGCTACTGGGTGTTACCCTTTGAGGCAATACTGCTACTGGGGAAGCTTGCTTTCCATGCTAGCCATTCAAAAAGGTAGCTTGTGTCAGTGAAGTGGGATTGGGTTTGGTTTTGGTTGGCCAAAGTTTTAGGGTGATGATACACTTGCATACCAGGCACCAGGATGGATTCATTGTTGTCATGCGTCGTGGGGTGAAAAGCTCATGTCTGGATGTCATTCTTTGGGAAGATGTGTCCTGAAATGCATATAATGCTTGTGTACAGACTGATACTTGAGTTACTGGGGGGTTTTTGGTTGATCCAAATGTGTACAGTTTACCCAAACGTATATAGTGTGTTTTGTCATTTTCTTTTTTTCGTTTTTGTTTCTCTTTCTTTGTTTCTCCTTTTTGAGATTTTGTGGGTATATCTTCTGCAAACCCTCACGAGACCTTACTCGTCCACTTGGGGTGACCAAGGGGTTTAAAGGGCTTGTTGCATACGCTAAATGCAACCGTGATTCCTACAAAAGTGAGTTAGTTGTTTACTTTAGTTTTTCTTTTATTTTGCTCGAGGACGAGCAAAAGATAGGTGTGGGGGTGTGTTGAACGTTAAATTTACCCATTTTACGCGCCTCTTTCACCCACTTTTTGCTCGTATAATAACTTAATCTTTAGGATTTTTACTTGTTTTATTTATGTTTTGCAGGAAATAACTCCAAATCAAGCAAACGTCGCGAAAAGGGACGAATACGGGACGAAACGAAGAAAAGCAGCGAAAACCGACGAAAACCGGCAAAACCGGGGGACCAAACCACCGTGCCACCAGTGAAGTGGCACGGTGAGGCCGTGCCACATGGCACGGTCGTGCCACCATGGCACGGTGGGACCGTGCCACGTGGCACGGTCGTGCCTCCCGGGGTTTTGTCCGGTTTCGCGATTTCTTCTATTTATGCCCCTTCGGGCGTTTTTGGCTGGGGGTCGCTCGGGGGTTCTTCCAGGCGATTTTTAGGGTAGTTTAGTTTAGGTTTTAGCCAATAAAAACTCCATTGGGAGGATTAGATTAGGGTTGTATTGGATTGTTCTTGGATTCAAGCAATTGGATTTGAAGTTCCTTCCATCAATCTATAAGCCTTCTTCTCTCTTTCTCCACTTATTTCAATTTGGTCATTGTTTGTTCTTATTTTGATTATGTTAGTTTAGATTGTGTTCAGTTTATTTGTTTGGTTTCCATTGTTAATTTATGTTATTTAGTTGTTTAGATTCGTTTTATTTCATTCTCGTTGTTTTGTTCTTCGTGTTCTTGCACTTGTTTGTTAGTTTAGGTTTTGTTGTGTTTGTGATGTTTAGTTGTTAGATTTTGTGGGCTTGGATTGTGATTAGCTTCTTGATGGCTAATTAGTCTTGTATGTGGCCTAACCATACCCAATCTATGCCTAGAACCTAGAGTTTTTCCTCACGCCCGCCAAGTGTTCGATGAAATGCTTGAGAGAGCTTTCATCCATATTTTTGGGCGATTGACTTATGCTGAGAGGTGAGGTCAATTAGCTAGTGTGGGAGAGGGAATAGCTGAGTTCGGGACACGAAAGTAGTATCCGAATCGAGTTAGGTCCAGGGTTGCTAGTTTTGTGGTCTAATTCGACTAACCCCACGAAAGTAGGTGGTTACGCGAATTAGACTAGCTCATGACCCTTGAGAGAGGGCTTGGGTGGTCTCTGATGGTGCAACCGACCATCTCTAGTTCGTGATGTAGTTTGGGTAGGTTAGGACTCGTCTTGATTAACTGGTTCATCACTTGGTGAAATCATAAACCCAAGTCCCTTTTTGTTTGTTTGTTTTAGTAGTTTAGTCCTTCTTCCTTCACTCTCTCTCTGGCCTAGATTGAGACGCTTTAGTCAGCCTCGGTAGTTGGAAACACAACTCCCTGCGGACGACACCCCAAGTACTCAACGATACACCTTGCACTTGGGGTTTATAAATATTAAAACTTTTTCTGTAACAACCAACATGAGCTAACATAAACATTTTAATATTGCCTAAGATATTAAAATTAATTAGAGTAACTCATACATCACATTAAACATTTTTTATATCAATCTTTGTTCATCCTTTTTCAAACTCCCTAACATGTCACTAATAAATTTATTAAACATTTCACCAAGTGAAGTATTTTTCATTTCAATCTTTTTGATGTTTCATATGATGTTAAAATTAATGAAAATAACTCATAAATTATATTAAACATTTAACCATAATACCATTAATAACCATAGTTCCTAACATGTTACAAGTAATTTTTTCATATCATTCTTTTTTCATACGAAACATGTGAACATAAATTTCAGCAAACAAAAATAAATTTTAACATTTAAACATTTAAACATAAAGTTCAACATTAAAATATTTAAATATAAACATGAGCAAACATTTAAACATAAATACATTTTTCATGCCAATCTTAAATTGATAACAAACTAAATGATTTAAACATAAATATGAGCTAAAGTTAACTACAATTAACCATAAATTAATTTACTTCACAAATAAATGTATAAACATAAATTGACAACAAATTAATTAAAATATTTCATTGTCATTGCCATAAATATAAAAATTACACATGAAAACAAATAAATGTATAAACATAAATTTCACTAATAAAATTACTTACAAAATCCCAAACTTGTTTCTTCTCTCTCTTGCTTGAAAGACAACCTTTTCCACCTCTTCAAAATTTCATGAAAATATAAGAGATAGAAGTGTAGGTATTTTTAGTTGACAAATTCTACACAATGTGTTAAGTATTTATAGAATTAATTTCCAAAAAACAAAAACACAACTAGCCGTTTGATACAACAGCAACGGCTAGTTTGGCCAAATTCCCAGCTTTTTCCTTTTTTTTCCCTCCCATTTTTGGCTCCCCTTCCCCCCAAAAAACAAAGCAGTTCAGCCCCCCAAAACGACGCCGTTTTGGGGGGATGTGGCACAAAAAAAAGGGAAATTGTGGGCGTGGGCGGACCGGCACGATGGGCTGCCCTCACGGGCGAGCTGACTGGCCCAGCGATGATGGGCCACGCCTTGGACCGCGGGCCGAGATTTCGCCCCCCGAGCCAGCAATGCGGGTGCTCTTAGTGTTCAGCAATTATTGAATGGTTGGGTTTGATCTTAACGTCGCTATTGATGTTGAATATTCATCAAATGAAATTGTTCGTCAAGTTTGATAGCGCTTTTTTGATCTCTATTTTTGTTTTCGGGATTGGAAGTTGTGTTCGTTAATTTTGCGTTTTGATGAGTTAATTTCGAGATTTTCAAACTGGATTGCATTCATTCCATGTAAATTTTGGTTTGTGACATACGAGAAACGATAGCTCACCGTTATGAGTTATGTGCTCATTAAATATAGTCGTTGACTCATTAGCAGTATACATTTAGCTCACTATAAAAAATATGTTGTCCTGTTCTACAGAGCAGTTATTTGCTCACTAAAAGAAACATTTGGCTCACTATGATTGACTTGCATGCTCATCGATATTGCATTATAGCTCACCACAAATGTTATGATTGTTTTTCCAGATGATATTTTCATTGTTGCTATGTACATATGAGAAACAATAGCTCACCAATATGAGTTATGTGCTCACTAAATATAGTCATTGGCTCATTAAAGAAATAAATTTAGCTTAGTTGTATTGAGCTTGTATTCAGCAATCATAAATCAGTTCTCTGCTCACCAAATGTAATCACTATAATTAATCTTGTGCCTAACAGGGAAAACAATAGCTCACTATCAGTATAGCTCACTATAAAAAAATATGTTGTCTTGCACTATATTTTATAGCTCACCAAATATCTATCATGACTCACTAAATAAATGGCATTGCTCACTAAAAAGAATAGTATAGATAGCCAGCAAATAATATTGTGAAGTTCTTGAGATATGTTACACCTCAATCATTTTTTACTATGACATAAGGGTGTTTGTATTATATTTCGTGAGTATAATAGAAATGTAGTGAATTAATTAAATATAGTCTAACTTACTAAATATATGCCATAGCTTACTAAATATATATCATAGCTCACTAAAAAAATGTAGACAACTAGAATATAGTTTAGTGAGTTTCAAATGAAGAATAATATTTTTTTAGTACAATAGCACATTTTAATAAGTTATATAATACTTTTACTAAGTGAAACCTAGGGTACATAAGATGCATTAGTTTGATCTATCCACTCATTAAAAGTATGTATTAACTCATTAAAAGTACGTACTAGCTCACCAAAACTGTGTCTCAGCTCGCTAAAATATTTTAGTGAGCTATACATTCTTTTAAGTAAGTGAAACAGAATACACAACAACATATTTTGGTGGGCTATAGAGTATTTTCAATGAGCCAAAATCTGACAGTTTTCTTTGTCGGTCCAATTGTACAATTGCATTTGTACAACCGGGTAGACGATATAACAACTGGGATATGGGTGGGATGGATAGAGTTATATCTACACCTATATCAATTTTCAAAAGTCATCCCCATATCTACATCCCAATACGTCTATCATACTCCTGGGAGCATATGCTCCAAAAAGCCACATCATCAAATATATATTAAGAAAATAAATATATGACAAATACACGTGTGAAATATATATATACGTAGATAACAAGAATATGTACTCCCGGGAGCACATAAGAAATTGCCTATACATCTGCATTCATCAAGCTTTTAAAATCTATCCCATACGGCCATACCCATACTCATTGGGGTCTTCAGATATTTTATGTTTTATTCGGAAATATATAGATATTAAAATACAGTACACATCGGGTACGATATTTTTATTTAATATAAAAAAATTCATAAAACTGAATTCAACAAGGTAGAATGTTCCTAAAAAATATAATGCCAATCAGATTAAGTATAAGAGATCATACTTAACCTATGAACAGAAACTGCATTTTTACACTACCAATTAAAATGCTAGAAATAACCGGGCCTTTTTATCAATTGAAATTTGTGCCAAAAGATTCTATATTGTAAATATCGAAATTTCAATGACTATTCAAACTTTGCAAAATTTGAATTTGAAATCAAAGTGAAGTTTTTAAATACTTCTCTCGGTGAATGCGCTATATTGATAGTTGTAACTATTTAATAGAGTTTTATTTCTTTTTTATAACCTTCCTTGTGACATATTAATGTATTAAAAATCTTAGAATTATCTACTCCGTTATAATCAAAGTATTCTTAAAATATTTCTTTAATACTTCAAATTTGCTACTATTGTTTTTACAACTAAACTTCTATACTATTCTTGTAATAGTTCAAATTTTCCCTTATTATTATTGTAGCTAAACTCTCCTCCTTTACTGAGCTTCCATGGATTAACTTTATTTCTAACATTTAATTACATTGGCTTCAATAGTTTTATACATTTCTAATCTTTATAAGTTTGACTTTCAATTAATTTCACTTTTATTGATCTTTTTGTAGAATCAACTTTATATTTTCAAAACCATAAACTTTAAATGAGGTTTTTCTATTGTTATCTTTTTGGTGTAAATTATTATTATTATTATTATTATTATTATTATTATTATTATTATTATTGTTATTATTATTTTATTGTTGTTGTTGTTGTTGTTGTTGTTGTTGTTGTTGTTGTCATCATCATCATATCATCGTCGTCATCATTATCATCAGAACAACTTTCATCATCATATTTTTTTTGAACGAAAATCATTGTTGATATTATTGTAGCAACAACTATAACTAGCATACAATTTTGTATTTTAGTTTCATTTAAAATTTTATTGCTACATTTATACACCCCTTCCTCCTATAAATTTTCTCTCTTCCACTCCTAATGGTGCTGCCCATGGTAACTGATGCCATGAGCCCTCAGCTGTCGACCCGAATTGTTAGTCAATTTATCATAAATAACTTAGTGTAAAAGAATCTATTTCACTACCAATTAAAATGCTAGATATGACTGGGGCCTTTTATCAATTGAAATTCGTATTTTACACTACCAATTAATGAAGTTTAGTATTATAAGAAATGCAACTTTCTATGAAAAGAAATAATAATCTCTGAAGTGCGATCATGGTATCATAAAAAATGAAAATTGAATAACATAAATACATATAATTTGATTTATAAAGACATCAATTGCTATTTGAAACACTTCTGCTAAACATAAATTTTATCTCGTGTAAATTTTGTCAATGTCATAGTGCACACAAAGATTATACAAATAGAAGATGAATAGATTATGAATATAAGTAAGACACATAAGTAGGAAAGAGATCTTGTCGGCGGTAAGTGATTGTCATTTCTAATATCGTGAATAAACAAATCCTTATTGGCTTACTGCTCAACTTATCATAAATAACTTATTGCTGACGAGTATTGGGCAATAGTGATGAGATCAGTATAATGAATGTTGATGAGTATTGAATATTATCAAATAATCATTGTTTACTAGTGAAGATAAGTATCTATCAGTGTTTATCAGTGTAAATGTAATTTGATCATTGCATTTTATTATTCTTACGATTAATTGACTTTCATACATGATATCAACCAAAATACTACGAAAATAATTATCTTTTGATATATTGAAAATTAAAAATGATTAGATACTATATATAAAAGAGATTTAACTTTAGAAGAAAACATAGAATTAAAAATGTTAATCATATGCAAAAATAACCAAACGTCGACTGATCATATCTAACCATAAAACATTGTACATGATTAAATAGATGTTGTTTGTAAATTCATAGCTTCACAGATACCTATTGATTAGTGTCTTGATTAATTAAAAAATGATAAATGTCACTTTAAACGCTATTGCCGAACACGACCTTAATGTTAGGTAAACTTAGCTGTATAGAAAAGGGATCGGTGCAAAATAACATAAACGGATATGATGGAGGAAGGCTTTTGTCATATGAAAAGGTAAATCAGAATTATAATTAAAGCCATTAGGTAGAGGTTTTCAAAAGTTACCTAAATGGATTTTCAAAAACACCACATAAGGCTAAAATAGGTGGTCTTAACCACTGATGTTGTTGAACACTCAAAATTGTAACCACTAGTAAATTGACTTTGTCAAACAACTGATTTCTCTATAAATTGACTTTGACAAAAATATTACATAAGCCGTAAAATAAATATATAGGAATTTAATAAATTGAAAAATTCAACTAAACAAATTGAATCAGAGTGAAGCAGGAAAAAAAGGAAAGTATGGTATTATTTTTCTTTTAATCTAAATAAATATGATATGTAATTATGGTAATTGGTGAACTTAATAGTGTCCCTTGCTCTTCCCTTCCTCTCCTAAGAATCATCATCATCATCTTTGGTGTCTCACAAGTAAATACATCTCCCTCTTCCTTGCAAAGGGGCAAAAAAAAAGGAAGTTTTCGTATCTTAATAGAAGATTATTCCAAAACGACATTGCTACTGCAAGATATTTTTCACAATTTAAAGGAACAATTGAACTATCAGGTAAAATTTTAAACTTTCTTTTTTTATATGATTTGCCTTGTTGATATAACTTTTCATTACTGACATTGGAGAGAAATACAAAATTAAGAGAACAACAACAACAACAACAACAACAAACTCCCAATGTGGGTCCCACTTTCGCGGGGTCTGGGGAGATCCAGCTGTAGGCAACCTTACCTCTACCGGTATTCCTACCCATAGAGAGGTTGAGAAATACAAAATTAAGAGAAGATGAGATAAAAATGTCTTCTTCAACATTTCAAATGAAAGTATAGAAAGTACTTAATTAGCTATTACAAATAATAAAGTGTTTGGAATGAATATATTATGTAGAAACAAATATCTGCTGAAGGTTTGAACTAATAGCTGGTAAATTGCTTTTTTTTCCTTTCTATTTTATCATATTAAAGGAAGTAGATGGGCAACAGCTACTACTCTATTCCAATGCAATTTAAAATGAGGACAATTACTTGTTGGGCTAAATTTTGTTTTTGCATTGCTTTTTTCCCTTTGTGAAGTTTATTATCTTCAAGGCTAGAGCTATTTATTTCAGAAGATAAGAAACTAATATTTAGACATAATGTAATATCTTCAAAAGTGAAACACATTATGCTATTATTTGAATTGCTAGCTATCTGTTACTTATATCTATTATGTATGCACTCGTATATTAGATGATGGATAACTATGAAAGAAGACATGTGATAGAGATAGACCTAAATGAGGAGGTAGAAGAGTTTAACAATAATGTGGAGAAAAGGATAGACCTAAATAAGGAGGCAGAAAGAATGAACGAGGAGGTTGAATAAGAACAAATTGATATGGGAGAGGAGCTAAACAAAGACAGTGATGGATTAAACAATACAGACAAGGTACCTGACCCATGTGTAGGAATGTGCTTTGACAGTGGCAAGAGTTTGTGAAGTATTGTCACAAATATGCATTTGGTAGAGGGTTTCAATATCATACTTGTACATGTGAATTATTAGATGAATTCAAGGGGAAATCATATGGAAGAGGGAAGTCAGAAGAAGAACCTCAATATTATATGCTAAAAAGGTTGAGGTTAGAGTGTGGTAAAGGAGGGAAGCAAAAAACAGATGACATAGGTCAATCCCAAATAACTAGGTGTAAAGCATATGTAGACCCGCGAATGCAAAACAGAAGGATGACAATCACAATTTTACATCTCGAACATAATCATCCACTAGACCCAGCAAATAGTCACTTCATGATCAATTATAGGTACACAAACCTTCCTTTAAAGTAATATTTTCTATCTACCATTGTATTTTCTTGATTTATATTTATTGTAGTATGTTGATATATTTTGGCAACGAAATATTTAATATCCTTGAAGGTACATAACTCCATATCACAAGCGGAGAATTTTGAATAATGGTACTGCTGGGGTCCCTATTACAAAGAACTTCAACTCATTAATTGTAGATAGTGGAGGGCATGAAAATCTACCATTCAATGAGTGAGATATGAGGAATATGTTGGGAATAGAGCGTTGGCGTACAAGATTAGAGGGTGATGCTGCCGTCGAACAGGTATACTTTGAGAAAATGAAAGTAGATAGTGACACCTTTTTTAGTTCCATCCAAAGAGATTCTGAAGGGAGGCTAATGAATGTGTTTTGGGCAGACGCACGAAGCCGTGCAACCTTTAAGGACTTTGGTGATGTTGTCACATTCGACACAACTCACCTAACAAATAGGTATAGGATGCCATTTGCTCCATTTGTTGGGGTCAATCACCATGGCTCATCAATACTTCTTGGATGTGGATTAATATTGTATGAAGATACAGATACATTTGCATGGTTCTTTAAGTATTGGCTAGAGTGTATGGGAAGCCCTCCTGGTGTTATTTTAACGGATCAATGTAAGGCTATTGGTAAGGCAGTTGAAATTGTTTTCCTTCCGATGAGGTATAGGCTTTGTATTTGGCACATTTTACAGAATGTAGCTACGAACTTGGGTAGTCATAAAAAAATGGAAGGATATTGAGAAGAATATGAAGATTGTTGTTCATGACTCTTTAAATTTACAAGAGTTTCAGGAGGCATGGGAGTTAATGGTTGAGAAATTTGCATTGCATGATAATGTTTGGATAAAAGATATATATGTTATAATACGTCGTTGGGTTCCAGGATATTGGAGGGACTCTTTTTGGGCCGGTATGTCCTCCATTCAAAGAAGCGAAGGAATGAACTTTTTTTTCAAAGGACACATGAGCTTAAATAGTGGTTTGAAATAGTTCATAAACTTATTTGAAATGGCTCTTGCAAGAAAAGTTGAAGAAAAGAAAATCATGAATGCCAACACAATGGAAAGACCTCACAAATGCTATAAAACAATCCTTGTTGATGCAGTTTTTCATAAGGCATATACAAATTCTAAATTTAAAGAAGTTCAAGAAGAGGTACTTGGGCTTATGCGTACAAATGCAAACAAGGTTACTGAAGATGAGTCTTTGAAAATATATGAAGTTGCAGAGAAGATTGTTAAACCAATTTGGAAGGCAAAGAGAAAGAACTTTATTGTCAACCTAAATAGAGCTTTAGGTGACTTTAAATGTTCTTGTAGACTTTTTAAGTTTAGAGGTATTTTATGCAAATACATTATTCGAGTTTTGGCGATTGAGGAAGTTGATTGTATTCTAGAGAAATATATTTTGGATAGATGGAGGAAGAATATAGTGAGGAACTATGAGCACATTCGAGTACATTACTATGATCCAAGCCACTCTGAAAAGGGAAAAGATTTCAAGGGATAACCACTATAAATGAGTATCTGACACCTTTGGCCTTGCATAACGATGCCACTTATACCATGTTTATCGAAGGCGCAAATGAACTTTGCAAGAGGCTTGAGTGCACTCTAGGCATTCATTATAAATCTGGTGGGAACTCTTTGCAGTGTGGTGGGACAAAGTATATGGTAGAAGAAGGTTACAAATACTGGAGGAGAATGAAAGGTATATTAAAAAGAGAAAATAGATTGATAGCAATAGTACTCTTAAGGATCCTCCTAATTGTAAAGGAAAAGGTAGAGCACCAACAAAACGACAACATCATCCGTCAAAGAAAGGAACTGCTAACAAGAAGATGTTAAAAAAACAAGAACTAGATCGAAATGAAGTTAGTTTTTTTTTTATCTTTATTTTGTCTATCGTATTCCTTTTTTTTGAAAGAAAAATATAGGAAATCATGCTCTTATTGATTTCTTCATTTGCATTGTAGCAAATTATTCATAGCACTTTTAGTAGTGTGGAAGCAAGAAGAGGTGGTGCAAGTGCTGCTTATAATGTAAGTATTATCCACAATTACTTCACTCATTTTTTTTATTAAAAACAAGTTTCTAATGTTTTTCATATTTCACATTGAATAGGATACTTTGCTTGAGATGGGGAATTGGGAAGATGGTAACTCACAAGACTTATCTTAATAGTGGCATAAACTGGTTCAACTCCCAACCTTGAACTAGAGCACCAAATGCAAGTTATTAGCTTGTGATTGTTATTTTTTTAGATACTACTAGTAGCATAAACTGGCTCACACGACTTGTTTTTCTAAAATGCTTCCAACAATTTTGTATTGTCATTTTGGATTGTTATTCAAGTCTAGCTTATTTTATTTTCATCAATTGTTGTTGTTATTATTATTAATATTATTATGATAATCATTATCACCTGATTATTTTTGAATTTTCTAATTCTTGTAGAGCTTAATGTTATTGTCACATGTTACTGCTAGGGGAGATGAACTCATTAAAGAATTGAAAAAAGAGAGGGAGGAAAATGCAATCCTCAAACAAAAGTTTGACACAGTTTCAAAAGAAAAGGATGAATTTCAAGACCAGTTGGAAACATTCATGATTGAGCAAAAGAAATTTGCAAATTTGATTATTGAAGAATTTAAGCAAACGGATGCTTATATGAATGAACTCAATGAATATTCACTAAATAGTTTTACAGATGGCATTGCTACTTGTAGAGACTAGATCAAGGAGAAGTGCCCTAATCTTGACCTAGGTTTTATTGATGATGAGTTTTTTAAAAATTTAGAGGAAGAAGACTAAATGCTAGTTTTTGTTTAATCAATAGAATAGTTACTTGTTATGTAATATGTGTTTCTAATAAAGTAGATTATATAATAGAAATTGTGTCCCTTGCTATGTAATACCTTGTTTGATTTTTTTTTTTGGATTTTTTTTGGGAGCATAATTGTCTTTCAGTATAGTTTATACTAGCAACCATCACAAATAGATGTGGGATGAATATTTATCAAGCAAATCAAATATCGAGATAATAATTAATAAATCCTTAATAGCTAGAATGGGTAGAAGATACCTTGAGAAAGAAACATCTTGTTATTAATCTTCATTGGAAAGTTAAAATGCAGCGAGCATTAATTCTAGTTAGTTTGGAGGCAAGAAATTTGGAGGGAAAATTCACCTATAAATAATATTGTAGCCTTACCCTCTCTTGTATAATTTATTTAGTCTTCTTCATATTTTATCATTCGTTCATTACCCTTTCATAGTCAAAAATGTGTCTTGATGAAAAGAAAACTCATGTCAGAGATTTACTTCAAGTTCATTTGTTTATACGAAGTTCGATTGAAAGTCCAAAGGTAGGTCCACAAGTCAGCGAGCAACTCCTAACTAGATATGGAAGGCTTGAAACTCTTGAGCCAATTTTTGAGGAAGAATATAATCTTCATCAAGAACTACTGGGCAATCCACACATAGTACTTCATAGAAATGTTAATGGCAAAAGAGTTGTTGCTCGTCCAATTGTTGACTTGTGCATTGTGAGGGAGGAAGAAGTTGAACCTAGAAGGTCCAAGCGCATAAAGCACAAATCCTCTCAACTTTGATCATACAATGAAAAGTTTCCTAAGTTTTTATGTTAAGTTGCTACCTTATAATATTTAGTAGTTTAATGTTTTCCATCTTATTTATGGTTGTCACCTAGTTGTTCTACCGTTCCATATTAATGAAACAAGTTGTTTTCTCATTACCCCATTTTCTTATCTGCTTCTTCTTATTTTGTATTTGGCATGTTCAAACTTTTTCCCTTGATAACACTAAATACATGAAAATTTAAACTATTAGTAACATCTATAGATTAAGTTCATGACAAGTTAAGTTAAACTCATTTAGAAAAAAATAATGTCTACATGATGAACATTACATCCATCCTACATCTTAGAATAAGTACAACATCAAAGCTTATATTTAGTCAGCTAAGTTAACCCATTTATTTAGTCAAGTTAACAAATAAATAAATATTACATCCACCTTACATCTTAGGTTAACAAATACTATATCCATCTTACGACTTAAGTTAAACTTATTTAGCAAAGTTGGCCTAAGTGTTTACTCTTAAACTTAACTTAAGTTAAAAAAAGTAATACCTACATTAACTTATTTATTTAGTTAAGTTGGATTAAGTCCAGTAACCTATTTATATATTTAGTTAAGTTAATTTATTTATTTACTAAAGTTAAAAAAAATAATGTCTATATCAAACTAATAATAAACACTACAACCCTCCTACATATTAAGTTAAACATATGATTTTTATTTACTGATAGTACATTAAGTTAAACTTATTTAATAGAAAAACAAGGGATAAACACGACATTTGAATAATAATATCTACTTGGTATACTTTAATTAGTAGAAGTAAACTAAGAATGTTTTGTGTTTCTAATGAAAGAACTTCCCGCCAAAACTTTTCTTTTCCCGCTACTTATCACTAATTTTTCCTCCATTGCAGCTTAATTTCCCTTATCTTGCATCTTAAGTTAAATTAATACAATTAATACTACATTGCTCTTACATCCCACATAAGCTAAGTTCAAAAATAATGTTAAGTTAAGTTTTTAAAAAAATATCTTAGGCTCACTAGACTTGAGCTAATAGCAAAGACTACATCCCTCCTACATCTTCAACTATAAAAATTCGGTTAAGTTAAAAATAATATCTATTGATAAGCATTATATTCCTCCTCTATCTTAAGTTAATTTATTTAGTAAAGTTGGTCTAAATTTTTTATTCACTTATCGCATGTTAAACTAAACTTATTGAATCTAAAAAAAATTGATTATAAATACTACATCTTAATAATAATACCTAACTCATAAACTTCAATTAATAGATGTACATTAATACAGGTTGTTTTTCCAATGTCAGAAATTCTTCCCAAATTTTTCCCTCATTTGTAGCTTCATCTCCCTCCACTTTTTCTATAGACAAGATTCTTCTATTGTCACTTGTCAATTATTTGTTGGAAGTGTAAAATAGATTCTTTACATTAAGTGTAATTGTATCAGGGTCCGCATTTTGGGCTTCTTGGAAATTAATAGAACAACTGAAATACTTAATTTTGGTACATATTTATGTTCTGAAAGGCAACACCAAAGCTCCAACAATCAAATCATAAAACAAAGCTCTAAAATTTAGTACATCTACATAACATCCACCAACATTAATGTCACAACATTAATTACATCCACAGTAGCATGAAAATCAACCAAGCCGCCCAGCATATATATCTCCAACAACAAGAAGCCATCATCAAAAACAAGAAGCCATTATAATGCCTCCATTCCAACATCACTTTCAGTTTCCTATGAAAATTATCAAATGACAAATATAAAATCAATTTCAATTTCCTATGAATATAACCCACTTAAGAAAAGGGCTTAAGTAACTAAGAAAAATGGTTGCTTACTGGATCAATAACCTCAATCATTGCCTTGCCGTCACTATCAAAATTTTCAAGGACAGTACAAACAACAAAAGAACTCACCAATTTAGTAGCAACAAGACAAGAGTGAGCGTTTAGAATTAAAACAACTAACATCATATGAACTTTAAAGAAAGATGTTAGGATCGGTTTAGAATTTGAGTGAAAGCAACAAGTAATCACAAAATATGATAATAAAGCAAGACAAAGAAAATAGGCACCAACAACACCAAGATTTACATGGAAAATCCAAAACGGTAAAAAACCACAGGCGACGATGAGCAAACAATCCACTATGGTGATGGGAGAGTACATAATTGATTTCAGGATGATACGCCACATGGAGAGGTCAATTAGTGATTACAAATTCACTCAAAATCATCTCTCATAAAACAAGAAAGTAGACTAACGGCTTGTGTTCTCGATGTGTTTGATGATCCTTGAGAATAAGTTTGGAGCCCAAGGCAAGGCCCCATATAAAGCAATCAGTAGGTCAAAATCAAGCAAACTACTAGTAGCGTTGGCATCGCACACACCACGGACTGTGGTGAGGACCATGGACGGTTCGTGATGCCCTTTGGAAGTAGTGATTTTTTTGCGTTTGACTACCAACCGTGGCCAAACCCTTTGGGGGTGTGGAGGACAACATTTGGGTCACTAAACCCTACAAAAGAAACAAAGAAATATACATTACCTTTGTGGTATCTTGTAATAGTACGAACCTAAATCACACTAATCAACTTGGTTAATCTCCAATTAAATTAATTAAGTTGGGTTACACATTTCAATTTAACATTCATATAATTCATGTAATTGCAGGTTAAGACAACAAAGTGACCTCGAAAGCAAATTTAATCGTGTTCCAGATTAAATCATTCAGAAGTTTTAAATAAATACGTTAATAAATAGGCAAAACAAATTAGCCATTCATATAAGTGAGTAATCATGGAATACACACACACACACACACACACACACACACACACACACACACACATATGTATGTATGTATGTATGTCTGTATGTATATGTCTGTATGTATGTGTGTATATGTATGTATGTATGTATGTATGTATGTATGTATGTATGTATGTATGTATGTATATGTACATATATATATATGTGTGTGTGTGTGTGTGTGTGTGTGTGTGTGTGTGTGTGTGTGTGTGTGTGTGTATGTGTGTGTGTGTGTGTGTGTGTGTGTGTGTGTGTATGTGTGTGTGTGTGTGTGTGTGTGTGTGTGTGTGTATGTGTGTGTGTGTGTGTGTGTGTGTGT
>JACYFF010002017.1:59460352-59494109 GCA_017589665.1 Selenicereus undatus
GTTCTTTGCATTGCTAGAGTTCAGGAACATGCCTTACAATCAACTGTGAAGATGGCGTTCTTGACTTAATATAGAAACACCACGTGAAACCTGTTTTAAGGACTTGTTCTCACATGTAGCAAACTAGTTAATACAATAAAGATTACAAACATCAGTTAGGCCTGTTTGGAGATCGTGTTTGGAGCAACATTACTTGGACACATTTTTACACTTGGATTTGTTATCACCAAAACTTAAATGTAATAACTCAACAATACTCATATTCTCTCTCTCCTTTTTGCAAACTAAAATGAATTGAAATGTGGGTGCCCAACTAATTTGAATCCAAAGTTTATTTTACAGCATGGGAATATGCCTACTAGCTTCGACTCACTTTTCGAAATAGTTTTTATATTTTCTGTTTTAGGTAACGGATTAGTAAATAGCCCTCTTTCTAGCAAGCCTAAGGGTGGCAAACATAGAAGGGGGCCCTTGTACCTTTTTTGTTGATGGTTAGTGATAGATGCTCACAGTGTTTTTAGGCTAGCATGAAGCCTAGAAGGTACTGATAAGACACATCATCTATATATTCTGTTGGATAAGTGATTGGCACAGCAAGCACACGGGTGTTGTAGTATTGATCAAGGTTATTCCCACGAACATTAGATTGAATTACTAAGTTTTCCTTTACAAAGTTTGCTTAGTTGAATCAAGATTTTATTTAACAAACATTAAACAACTAGGGCTAAATTCAATGTCTAAAAACATCTAGGGGGTAGCATCACGTAATGATGTGCCAATCTAACCAGTCAAACAAGCACTTTTCATCTTGCCTATTGATTCAATGGTCGATAATCATAAATAGTTCACAACTTTCTTTCAAAATAGAGTGAATTAACTCGATCAGGCTATTACTAGTCGTCATTAGATCATAATTTAATCAATTTTGAGGATATGTTTAACACAAGACCACTCAATTCATAATACTTTTTCAAGTGATTATCAAACTAAGTCTAACCCAAGATTTCTAATGTTGATCTTCCCTTTTCCATACGTTGATCTACCATCTAACATACATGCAAGAAATTGGCTAAAAATGCCACAATAACAATCAGAATTCAAGGATTAGATTGGAATAATCAAGCAACAATACAAAGTCCACAAAGTTCAAATTAGAAAATTCAACTACTACATCAGTTTGGCTTTACAACCCCTAGATTAAGATATATACTCCCCAATTATTGAAATGAACAAAATAAACATCTCTAAGTTCTTAACCTAAACTATCAGCAGAAGTTAAATGAAAAGAGAACAAAAGAAAAACTTATTCTAGTAGCCTGGATGTCGATCTTTCAATCACTTCCAAAAAGCTTTCGAATGTTGCTCGATCTTTGCCTCTGTCTTCTTCAACCCTCGCTACTAGTGGATCATGGACATAAAAAAGATAAAGGATGATGGGATTGGATGTCACGGAAGCAATAAAACAGGGCTTTTATTGCTGAAATCAAAGTTGCTTATGTCCCTATAACACGAAAAGCTGTAAAAAGAAACTGGCAGGCTTGGGGGAATAGAGCTCACCATGGCTTAACCGTGCGGTTCCACACGAATTGTGATCCCTACCATAGCTAATTCGTGGTGCCTACTGGTTAGGTCGTGCTCTCTTGTTTGCCCTGCTGCTTCTTCCTACATCCTCCTTACCGAGGTACTGGCCATGGTACGTCTATGTTGGGTGTCTTCGGTTCTTTTTAAGCTATCTTCTTTGATCTACAAGGCCTCAAAATCTTTATTCTACTAGTATGTTTTGCGCTCGTAGGGTCAAAGTCTGCAAACACTTCTCAAGCAAGTGAAATAAAGCATAATAGTAGAAGTAGGGGCATAAATCACAAAATTTAAGCATGATAATCCCCCAAAATGACTCCCAAACACTTATATGATCCATACAAATGTGACGTTCACTACAAAAAAGGTTGCTTCCCTCCACATTTAATTTTGCTAATAACCACACTTATAAGTGTAGAAATATCTGTTGCCCACACTTAGGCTAAACGTCGGGAACTTAAGTGTGTGGAAGTGTTCTCCACACTTGATAAAAATGCGGGTAAAGCTATATTTCCCACACTTGTAATTTTACACTTGTAATTTATGTGTGGTCATTTTACACTATGCCCCTCTCTAAAAGATGCAAGAAGTTATAATTTTCCCCACACTTAAAGTGTTACTAGTGCCGTTTTAGTTTTTAAAAAAATAATACTGGTAATTAATATAAAACTTGTTAAATTAAAAATAGAACAATTGTATACAAATGTTCTTTTTTTAATTAATAGGTTTTATACTAATTACCAGCTCGCATCACCCTACATAAATGAATAAAATTAACAAACCAACAAATTAAAGTAGATCAAACATGAATTAAATAAATTACACATTAGTGCTTGAAAAAAATTAATTGTATACGCATCAAAAAAGACTAATGTAATCAAAACTAAATATTCTTGCATTGTTTTGAATCCATCATGCTAATTTTTTTTGCTTTAGGTAGCTGATTGAATGTTTTATACTACGAAAAACTACACTTTGAAATTAAAACATGCCTAATGTCCAAGTAGAATATATAAAAATCTCCATCTTCGTTTTCTTCACTAAGAGATCTTAGCTCCAGAAATGCAACCTGTTAGACAATTTAAACACCCAAAAAAATGAATTATTAGAAAAAATAACCAAAGATATTAACTAAGATGTAGACTCGGTAGAATCAAATTTAAATACGCACAACAGAGTTCAACCAACTATAGAACCAAAACAGAGTTGAACTAACAACAGAATTAACCACAATTGAGTTCAACCAATAATACAACCACAACCCTAAATGAAAATGAATAGCAGACTCTTACCAGGTTGCTGAATAGTAGCAAATAACTTTTCATAAAGAATCTTGCTCAGTAAGTCCTTCCTTCGTTTCACTCTCAATATAGGCCTACAATAAATGATGTTTTATTTTTAGACTTAGTTAAACCAAAATAAATGACGAATCAAACCTTAAATGTAAGAATATACGAGCATTTTATACCATGCCGCCTAGGAAACAATGAGCAAACTAAGTTCATGATGCCTGTGTTACCAGCAAAGACAAAATAATTTAGAATTGTTTTCATCACTAGCTAGTCGCTCCATTTTCTTAGCATATTTCTTCTGAAATTTGAAGAGTTAACAGAAGATTCATATCTAAGAGGAAGGGGAAGAAATGGTACATATGAAGAGTTCTCTACTGAGAGAAAAAAAAAATAACGTCCTTCAATTCATTGCATAACTAAATGCTGAAAATTTGACAGTTAATTAGAAATTCCTGTCCACTTTAGAAGCAGTTGAAAACAGTCAATGCTAAGCAACTTCTTAGCTTTGTGTCATTACAGTGGATCAGAGCAAAATGTGTCACTAAAATGTCTCTACTTCCGCTTCTATCTCTCAAGTAGCAGGTAGAGGATGCCTTTCAAATCTGTCCATTATCCCAGTAAAGCCTCTCTACCATGTAATTGTTGGAGTCAATGTGCAAAGCTCACCCCTTCTCCCAACACACACACGGAACCCTAGGCTAGACTCTTTGGGTCATCGGTTTCGTTTTGCTTGGTCATAGTCAATTGAAAAACACGTATCAGTCAGCATCATGCACAGGGATAACAATGGCCTCATCTTCTAATCCATCAAGTGAAGAGTGTTGTGAGATACAGAGTTTTAAGTACTTTGGTTCCTACGTACAAGAGGACTCGAACATTTCTGACAAGGCTACTTTTGAAAAGTGAGCTACTACACCTTAGGACATGGGAGTCACCAAGAGCAAAAAACTCTTAATAGCTCGAATAGGTTGGAAACTAGATGTTGTTAGTCTGGAAAATTTGTTAGAAATTAGATGCCAAAACCCCTCTAATTAGACACCATGTTCATAGTTGATAAAGGCCATATGGCCAAGCTCAACGGAGAAATAACCACACCATTAATGGGCCATGTGGATTCCAATTGCCACCAACCTTTACAATTACTCAATTGCAAACTTCCAATCATCACTCAAACAGTCAAACTACCAAACCTACCCAATGCTGAAAAGTCAAAGCCTAGGAAGACAAACCAACACTTTCTCTTAACACTCTAAATCTTCACCAACGCACATAATAGTCACAAAAAAGGGGTCAAAGGTTTAGCAGCATCAATGGCATGCAAGAAAATAGTACAACTTCTCTTCTACAGTTCCAGAACACTCTAGACGAGATAGTTCAGTAATTTAACAGCAAGGAAGTTGCTAGAAAAACTTCGCATCAAAATAGGTCCCACAAAAGAGCTCAGCTACAGCACAGGACACCATATGCTTTGACCTAGAAGGCCAAAATTAACTACATTTTTACTCATGCATCATTATTTTAAATTTTTTTAAAAAAAAGCCTAAAAAAGGTAATGGTCACAATTGTGGAAACAGCCAGGGAGCGATGAACTCCGCTTCTCAGAGAATCAAGCAATCAATCATAAAATGTGAAAATATCGATTTCCAAATCTGACTTCAAAATCTTCTTTCTAGAAGGGGCGGAAGTATACTCTCTTTAAACTACTCTCCTACGATTTTCTAAAAGAAATGAAAGGGCCTAAAGTACAAATATCTCTCAAAGTCAAAATAAAAGGTCGTAAAATAATTATGTGTAAAAACTAGAAGCAATACATGCATTATAGCTTCAATGATGGATCATATTGGTCAATAATATAAACTGCTAGGCATGATTTAAAGCCATACTTACATAATGGCCAGCAAATTAACAGTGGCTTGTAACTGCTGTATACACCAAAATAATGGTCCTGACTTAGTTCCATGCTGAGCCTGCTCAACATTTATTTTTCACATCTTTGTGAAGGAATTACAGAGTCCTCTGCTGCATATCGTGTTTTATAAGATTTTCCTTTGCTCTATATTCTCAGTATCGGAAAAATGTCTTTAAACCTTCCCTTTCTATTTAAACCCCCTTTTAAAAAAAATTAACATTAAAGTTAATAATCAATATCTAGCAGGGAAGAAAGTTAAGAACCGAAAGACGCATATCATGGAGGACCGGAGGTAGCTAAATGAGAACATTAAAGAAAAAAATCAGCACAGCAAGACGAGCACTGTAGAGCATAAGTTTATATCAAAGAACATCAATGCCTTTTATGTACACACAAAAGAGGGACTAATTTTGGATGATCATGCCGAATCATGAGGATTGCCTCAGTCGCAGTTTGGTCAAACACAACTTTTTAAAAATATTAAACATGTTGCAAGAAGCAGATTAAATAAACCACATTACAACCAGCAGTCTGCATTTATGGCAAACAAGATCCTAAAATCTATATTAATAATAGAATAAAGGAGAGAGTTGATTCAGTTGAGGCAACCTATGATTTATTTGCACATCTCTTTTTAGTGCAGTTTAACATATAAGACAGGACAACCTCTCAATTTGAGAGAGTTTTCAACGCAATGTGATTTGGTTTAAAGACAAGAAGACGAAAGCAATGTCTAAAACCCTAAAACCCAAAACCACATAGATAGCAACTCATTCCAGCTTCTAAGATGAAGCCAGAATACATAAAGCAAATAAAATCGGTGCACATAAGATAACAATGAGAACATCAGAGCATCCGCAAGAGAGAAAATTGGATTACCAAAGCAATCCTGCTTAAAGAGCTTGCCTGGTAGATCCTTGTAATCGCCTTCTGAACAATGGCAATGCCATGCATTTTGCATACCTGACAACAATTTGATGGCCAACCTATAACACAAAAATACAAAAACAGAAGAATTGAAATGAAAGGTTAATAGAAGAGCCAACACGCAAAATAAAGAACAACCGGACATGTCCACCCTTAGAAGCTTACAACTTCTAGTTAGCTCCCAACAAAAGGCTTAAGAATGAGGAGACACTCAACCAAACATAAGTTTTGGTTGGTGGAGGAGTATAAACTCGGGGATAGAGGGAATCCCCTAGTGAGAACCTTACTTAGATTCCAAATCTAAATCCATATACAAGAGCACTGTCCAACTGTATTTAGGTATGATTCGCAATGCAAATTCATTACAGACAACAGAAGTACATAGAGCATACTCCAAGATCATTTCACCAAACACATTCTATTTTCTTTGTTCCCCTTTTTTTAGATGAGCAATCACACTAGTCAAATTCAAAAGCACAACATCATTACCATTTTTTCCAGATTTCAACCACAAATCCTCCAATTACTGATAACAGTTTTGGAATTAAACTTGAACTACCTATACTCATTAAAATTCGTTTGAAATTACTAATAATTAGGAGAAAGAGAAAAACTCACCTTGAATCCAAGCTAAGAACTCGTTCTAAGGGCTTTTGTGATCGATTTGGGCGCTAGAAAACCGAAAATTCGACTCTCTGCTGCTTTTATGCCCAACCCCATGCTAACAGACCCAAAATCGACTGAGTTTTTGACTCTCTAGTTCAATGTTGCAGATGATGTTTGTGCTGCGAATTCCCCCCCAATGTATAGAGGAATTGGAGTGGCTAGAGATGGGGTTGCAAGGCCGAGCTTGGGCACATGTTCGGTGCCTCAAATCGTCGCCCAAACATACCACAAACGTGGTGGTCTCTCACTAATTTCGCTCAGGATACTCAATAATAAGTTTGTTTGATGTTGGGGAGGTCGGATGTGAGGAATTACGAGTTGGATTGAGTAAAAATCGATGGAGTTTTGGTTCTTGTGGCTGCGTGTTTGGAGAGAAGCGTAAGGAAAGAGATGGGGGCTTGGGGTTGCGCGAGGAAAAAGAGGAAGAAGAAGCCAGGCATGGGTCTGACTTGTGTTGACAAAACTGCCCCCCCTTTTTCTTTTTATTTTTTTGTTTAAAGCTTACCCAACCATTTGTACCTCATATTCTAAACTCAAATCGTTAATATAAACTTTCGTCGATTACTAATCCTCGACTATATTAAGGTTCGATTTAACAATCAACAAAAATAATTCTAAGAATCTCGTTGTATTCAAGAATCTACTCGATTTAGTACCTGATAATAATTCTCATTGAAGATTATTCGAAATCATCGCAAAATTTTCAAAGCTAACAATAACAATAATAATAACAACAATAATATTCTTTTTAATAAAATTATCACTTACGCAAGCACATCGATATTAATTTAACTTATCTAGTTAGTAAAATATGATTTTACAATGTCATAACATAGGATAGTGAGCTCAACATAAAAATAAAGAACACAGATATTACAGATTGACTGAGCGCTGAGCGCTGAGCTATTTTTGCTTTTTTGGGGGGTAGCCTGGCAAAGTACCCGCTAATTGATCTTTCCTGTGATAGTTTTATTTTGCTAGATATTTGCGTTTTTTTTTATTGTTTGTTTTATTCTTTTGGCTAATATCTTTAGGTGTAAATATTGAAATAGTTTACACAAATTACCTCACTAATATAATAAAAAATAATTATAAAAGCTCTTTTTATTTCCCCGCAATTAATAAGTATAGGAATAGGTTCACACTTTACCCACACTTGTTAAATGTGGAATCGAGAAAACTACCAAATCTTATCATTTTTCTCCCCACACTTAATTAAGTATGGTGATACAAATACTGGAGGATGCATTATTTTTTGTAGTGGTTCATCACTCTCACATGCTTAAACCTTTGCTTGTCCCCAAACAAAGCTAAAATCAATACAAATTGACACGGGGAGATGTATCGACGATTCAAAAACACAACAACCTCATCAGGGTAGGCTACTTGTAGCATATGACAAGCAAGAATGGCAATAAATGGCAACCCCAAATAGTGGACAAGACATTTCAAAATTAGAAGAAGGTAAATGTTTTCAAAGAAGTAAGAAACTGCAAGCTAGATATCAAACTTGATCACCCCTTAAGAACCACAAAGCACAACATGCAAGCAAATGGAATTAAGTAAAGTTAAATGGATTGGGACAGCCTCACCTTTAGGAACTAGGGATCACTCGTACATGTTTGAAATATAGCTTAGGTTGACTCAAGGTCCATTGCAAAGATGCTTGCCAAAACTCTCAGATTCTCCATCGCAAAGAAGACAACATATAGACGACAATCAAGAGGACTTTAGATGGGTAATGTGGACTACTGGTTTAAGGGAAAGGAGTGGAGTAACGAACTTGGGCAATGTGGAGCTATTTAGATAATTGACTAAGTAGCACCTATCAAAGCGCCAAGCATCCATGTAGTTCACCAAAACTCCAAACATCAAAAATACAATGAACATTTCCACAAGTCAAATAGGGAATGAGTAGCAAAGATAGGAACTCAAGTTGTTTATATGTCCGATGCCAATCACTTATTTTTCCCTTCTTTTATATAGCTTTTTTTCTTTTTTGTCTTTCGAAAAATGAAACGAGAATTTCAATTATTGAAAGGCATCGGGTCACTAATTATCAACTGATAACCGATACATGTATAACCCGAACAAGAAGAGAACTAAACCAAATGATCAATGTCATCAACTCCTTAACAAACCAACATACCCAAGAACCTTGAACTCAATTACCCCCAAAACAACTCACTACATAGACGAAGGGATGCTCCATAGACTTGGTGTAAAGATAGGAATATCTATTTAGCCAAGGGTTAATATGAAGTGACCACAACTAGAAAGGGATCACATCTTAATTTGGTTAGCAAAAGGGATAAACAAGTAACACAAGGGTAGGCTATTTGGCTATGTGGCTAAAATGACTAAAAAAAGCATGCCTCTTCATATCATCAACTATGCACATGCTACTGTGGTTTTTAGCAAGAATCTAGGGAAGTTCAAGAGACTCAACATGGAAGACTTACATACATGAAAGAACATGAGATTAAATATAACGATTAGTCCAAATAAGGCTCAAAGTCTCATGTCATATCTACCACAGTCTCAATTGGCTCGTAAAATGACATTCATATACCAACATTAGTACCAAGGACTCAAAGGGTTAGTAAAGTTCTCAATCAAGATAAGGACCCAACTAGGATACATTCACAAAACCTTCAAACATTTTCACACCAAAGGGCCATTCATCAAAATCACTCAAACTCATGTAAACTATTTTTCCTAGAGAATAATCCTTGGAGGTTTTTTTTTTTAAACTTAAAATTTTAATTCTATTCAAATTTTTTTCCCAATGCAACCTAAATCCTACATGTAAACTTAAACATGACCTAAATGCAATGCTAATGCAATTTAAACAAAACATGCCTAAACTAAGATGCAACACATGCAAGGTTTCCTTCCCCTGCGCTTAGACAATATATTGTCCTCAATGTAAATACATAACGCTCGAAAATACTAAGGGGAATACGATCATGCAAAAGCACACACCCAGAAGACTAAAAACTAGGGAAAGAAAAAATAGAGAGAAAAGAAAAGAACCTTAGGTTGCCTCATAAGTGGCGCTTCTTTTAGGTCACTAGCTAGATCTTGCTCCGATCATCCTTTTGAAAGGGGAACAACCTGTAAGAAAGGGGACTTCACAGTTCTTATCCCACCTTTGTCACGGACCTCAAACTCAAACTCATGCAAAAGAGACAACCACTTTAAGAGGAGTAAAGTTGAAAAGCAAAAAGAATAGAAAAAGCTTAGTCAAACTCTAGATTGGTAACTCAATATCTAAATCTAGTCCACAGCAACAACAACAAAAACGTGATCGCTACCGCAAGGCACAGGTGCTGTAGTATTGATCAAGGTCGTTCCTACGAAGACTAGATTGAATCACAAAGTTTTCCTTTAAAAGTTTGCTGAAAGGAATCTAGATTTGAATTAGATTTTATCTAACAAATGTTAAATAGTTATGAGTAAATTCAACGGCTAAAAACATCAAGGGGTAGCATCGCCTAAGAATGTATTGTTCTAACTAGTGAAACAAGCACTTTAATTTTCACATTGCCTATTGATTCAATGGTCGATAATGTTAAATAATCCAAATTTCTTTCAAAATGGAGTGTATTAACTAGATCAAACTATTACTATTTGTCATTAGATCATAACTTAATCAAGTTTACAGATATGTTTATCACAAGGCCACTTAATTCATAATACTTTCTCGAGTGATTACTAAACTAAGTTTAATCTAAGTTTTCCAACGCCGACCTTCACCTTTCAGTATTTTGATCTAACATCTAACATACATGATAGAAATTGGCCAAAATCCCACAATAACATTTAAAATTCAAGGATTAGATTGAAGCAATCAAGCAAGGATTCAAATTGCACGAAGTTCAAACCAGAAAATTCAACTATATCGGTTCGGCTTTAGAACCCCTACATTAAGATATCTACTCCCTTATTATTGAAATAAACAAAATAAACATCTCTAAATTATTAACCTAAACTATTAAGTGAAGTTAAATGAAAAGAGAAGGAAAGAAACGCTTATTCTAGCAGCCGGATGTCGATCTTTCAATCACTTGTAAAAAGCCTTCGAATGTTGCTCGATCTTTGCTTCTCTCTTCTTCAACCCTCTCCAATAGTGGTTTGTGGATGTGAGGACGATGATGCATGATGGGATTGGATGCCAAGGAAGCAGTAAAATAGGGTTTTATCATTGGAACCAAAGTTTCCAACGCAAAAAACACTTGGAACACGAAAATCCAATAGTGGTATGCTCCATGTCTTGACCATAGGTTCCCTACAAACCATGCTCCTCAGCATGGCCAAGCTATGGTGCCCACTGGTTGGGTTGTGCTCTCTTGTTTGCGTCCCTGCTTCTTCCTGGATCTTGCTGAACTGAGGTGTTGGCATGGTGCGTTTGCATTTGGTGACTTTGGGCTTTTCCTGCTATCTTCTTTGATCTACAAGACCTCAAAATCATCTTTCTACTAACATGCTTTGGGCTCACAAGGTCAAAATCTTCAAACATTTCTTAAACGAGCGAAACCAAGTATAATAGTAGAAGTAGGGGTATAGATCACAAAATTAAACATACTAATCCCCTAAAATGACTCCCAATCACTTTGTGACATTCATCAACAAGCTTGCTCTAATGTAGGGGTTCAAGAAACCTCTAACTAACTTGTATTTTATTATGTAAGCTGAATAGTTTATGGATATAACTTCCTTACTCCTAACGTTTAGTGGGTTTAGTGAATGTGAAAGTAATTCAGTATAAATGCATAGTTTCCATGTAGCCTTGTCCATCTTCGGATAACAGTAATGTCACCATTCAATAAGACTTCTGCTGCAATTATGAATAATAAATAATTATATTGAGATAATTATGTAATTAGGGATTGGGGTCGCTATATTTCTCCAATCATCCAATTTTGCAAACACATCAATGTTTCCACTATCTTTACATGAAACCTTGAGAGATATGGACTAGCTACTCGTCCTCCTATAGTAAATGCACTTTCAAAAGCCATGATGGAAACTATAATTGCTAATACATCTCTGCCAATCACTCTCAATGTTGGATACTTGAAATCTTTTTTTCCAAAAATCTAATATATCAAAATGCCTTGTATCAAGCATTAGACCTTTTCTAAATTTTATGGTATAACTTTGATCTTAAGTTAACCTTTGTTTTCTTGGTTTTCTTATGTGCAACGTAACTATCTTGACAATCTTCTTTAAGAAGAGTTTTTTGGGGAAAAGGAGAGTCGGTAGTCGAGGATGGAATAGGAACAATAGGATCCTCAACAACTAAAACTTCAACTTTTCTATCCATATACTCCACTAAGAGATTATACAACAAAGAGGTTATTCTTCGAATCTCCCTAAAAACCTGCCTTTCATATATCTCCTTGAATAAAAAGCCACACTATCCAATTTGTTCCATGGATCAACTATTGAAGCAATTACTGATAGCCCATTCATTTCACTCCAATCTTTATTAGACTTGTCAATCATTCTAGATGCCACATCAACAATAATCTCAACATCAAATCTCAATCAAATTTTCAACTTCAATTTGATCTCACAAATAAGAATAAAAAGCAAGTTAGTAGTAGGGAAATTTCTTCCAGAGATCAACAAATTCACATCATATACGATCCTCAACTTCTCACATATTATCTCGGCAAACCTCCAATCACTAGCACTAATTAAAGAAAAATACAACCTTAAATTGGTACATTTCAGTCTCTCAAAGTTAGCCTTATAAGGCAAAGCAGACTCAAGCATCAAATAAGTGTTCCACCTAGTCTTATAATCGAGATGAATCTTTTTATTAGACTGAATTTTCAAAAATCTAGCTGAGTCTTCAAACTTCTCATATCTTTTAGGAGTGGTGACCTAGATGGAAATACAATCATAGACCTTCTCAATCCCATTACCAATCACATCCAAGCCATCTTTCACAATCAAGTGTAATATATAAGTATTACACCTCATATCCAAGAATTTATCGCCAAGTGTAAGATAATTAGTTTCAAAATTCCCAGGCAAGAAATCCATCATGGAATCATTTATTGTACAATTATCCACAACAATAGAAGAAATCTTATTTTTCAAATTATATTGAAATAAGCAATGATCCATGAGAACATTTGCAAGCAAATCACTTGCATATGGATGTAGCACATAGATGAACGTAGATAGTAAAAAAAGCATTATTGGAACACCTAATAAGCATACATATAACGTAAATAAACATTAAAGGTACATTATCATGCATTCTATTTATCAAAGAAGCATTATCAGACATTCCAAGTGTCAAACAAACATTATCAAACATTCTAATCATGAAAGACACATTACAGGACAATCTAATTAACAAATGTAAATACCCAAGCCTCAAAGTATGATTTTGAAGGATCTAATCATCATTCACAAATGGCCCTCCACAACCATGTATCCCTTCTTCTAATTATAAGCTATCCATAAATCAGTGGTCACTGCAACTATACTTTTATTTACCTCCAACAACTTCTTCAAAGTAGATTTCCCATTATTAAACATCTTAAAAATATCAGTTCTTATGGAGATTTGCATCACTAACAAATTGTACACAACCAAGATGATCAACCACACATAAAGGATATTCATGCATATAATCATCTTAGCTAACTCTTGCCTTGATTTTTCTTGATTGAGTGCATAATGCAAGGATCCACCTCCTTGAGGGTGCGATCCCCCACGAATGGTTCAAGTACCCTTTTGGTGGAATGTTTTATTTTGATTATTGTTAATTTTTTTTTGGAAAAGGGAGCTAATTATTATTTCTTTTTTTATTTTCTGAAAAAATGGCAAAAATAAGGGATCGAACCAAGAAGCTAGTTCCTGATTTTAGCCCAGGAACCGGCCAATTCCCGAACTAAAATATGTTCCAAGTTTTCCTAGTCTTGATCCAGGGCAGTAATGACTACTTGATTTAGGAACCAAGTTTCTTGCCTAGCCCAGGAACCGGGGGGTCCATAGGTCAGATTAAGGCCCTTTTCCCTGGTCCAGACTATCTTACTATCTAGGATCAGTATCACTCTATCGAGTATAGAAATCAGAAAAGGGGTAGAAAATAAGAAATAATACAAATAGTTGTGATTATAAAATTTAATAGAGTTGCTAGTGAGTTTTTAGGATGACTTACAAAACAAGTCTCCTTTTGAAGTGAATTGTACCGATATGGACAACTGAAGGGAGACTAAAGGGACGAATCGATTTAACTTCAAAAAGGTTTTCAAAAGCCCCCGTATAATTATTTGTGTGGGGACTCATCTTGACTCCTTAGTCTCGAACCAAGGATCTAGATTTGGGGACAAAGGTATGATGATGCAGTTCACTAACAACCTCTACTATTCAACGTGGAAAATCTAAAGCTTTAATTAGCCTTACATACAATCATGCAAACATTAGTAATATTTCACATAAAATTATTCAAAAGGGTACAATCTTTAGTCTAATGCAAAGATAGGTAAAATAGATAATTTACAGCGGGCGGAAACTACCTAAAAGATTACTTCTTTATTGACTTATAAGAACACAATAAACATGAAAAGAGAAAACAGGAAGTGGAAGATAAAATTTTTGCCTTCAGGTCAACCCACTTGATTACCTGGGGAACCCAATGGGGTTATTATGGTGCTAATATTAGATTAGAAACTCGGGATTGTAGTTGAATAACAATAATTTCCTAACGATCTCTCTAGTGATCTCTCAATAGCTCTGATCTCACAAATTAACTTAGGTCTCACTAATTGATTGATTGCTCATTCCCTCCATTGTCTCTTTTTGTTGTTCTTTCCTCCCTTTTTTACCCTTGATGCACCCCTTTTATAGGTGATAATTAGACAGACTCTACCTAGGAAAAGAATACCAACTCCTAATCATATTAGGCTTAGATTTTTCAGGAATTTGTCTTTAACTAGACGTGCCTGCGAAATTAGCAATAATAACTGAGTTGGACTTGAACTTGGGAAAAATGGGAGCACAAAAGGGGAAAACTAGCTTGCTTTTAGCCATGGTAAACCGGCCAGCTCCCATGCCCAATGGGGCTTGCTAACTCGGCCATCTATCCTCTAATTGGACTCTTATTATAATAATAACAATAACAGTAATAATAATAATAATAATAATAATAATAATTATTATTATTATTATTATTATTATTATTATTATTATAATTATTATTATTGTTGTTGTTGTTGTTGTTGTTGTTATTATTATTATTATTATTATTATTGCCATTTTATTTTGATTAATCATCTCATTGGGCCTTAGGGTTCACGATTGGGTTAATTTCCTCATCATTAAACAATTAAAAGTTCGATTGCAATTTTTAGGCATCTAAAGTTAGCCCCTACTTTGATCGAGCCTGAGTAAGGCGAAGGTCAAAGTAAGTACTTAAAATTGCGCCTTCACTTGGACGTCTTGAAGTCTCGGCACCTATCCATCCTTGTTGAAGTGTTTGAACCTTGATTGTTGTCGGATCTGAAGGCTCGACGCCTTGCTTTATTTCATTTTGAAGTAGACAACTTTATCCTTTTACTAGACTAGCAAACCTTTGCTACTGGTCTAGCGAGACTAATGTATTCTTCTCCCTTATCATTGAAGAGGCGAACCTTTGCTGTTGGTCTAGTGATCTGCCATCTAATAATCCTTCGATCATTGTCCAATTTACATAATGGTAATCCTTCAAAATCCTTCGATCATTGCCTGATTTACACACTGATAATCCTCTGATCATCATTTGATTTACATACTGATAATTCTTTAGCTGTCATCTGATTTACACACTGATAATTCTTTGATCATTGTGTAATTGACGTACTGATAATCCTTCAAAATTCTTTGATTATCGTTTGATTTACACACTGATAATCCTTTGATCACTGTACGATTTACATACTGATAATCCTTCGGCTACTTCTTCAATCATTGTTCGATTTATGCATTGATAATTCTTTGGTTATCGTGCGATTTACGTACTGATTATCCTTCAGTTACTTCTTCAATGATCGTCAGATTTACACACTGATAATTCTTTAATCATCATGTGATTTACGTACTGATAATCCTTTGGCCACTTCTTTAATCATCATCCAGTTTGTACACTGATAATCCTTTGATCATCGTGCGATTTATGAATGAATGATTCTTCAGTTTGATGATCTGATTGCCAATTGTTTTGATGCATGCTTATGGCCCCAATTTCATAGGAAACTGGCCGACACTCACACTTGGACATTACTTCTTCTTTTTCTTTGTTTCTTTTCTCTTTTCACTAGTCTTTGCATGTGTATCTCCCTCTTTAGGGAACCGACCAACTTTTTAGGCCACGCCTTTTGTTCTTTTCTTTGCAAGATTCTTATCCAAAGTTGGCATACAAGATGATGGCTACCAGCTGACCCCTAATATAATTGCTTTTGGTTTTTCTTCTCTGCTTCTATCTCCTTGGTGCTTTGAACTTTGTATTGTTTCCCCTGATAGAGACGCCGACCGGTTCCCTAGGCGTGACCTTCCTTTTTTTTGCTTGCTTTCTCTTGCTTTTTAGTTCCTTGGATGCTTGTTGTTGCGCAAGGTACCTCTAGGTAGAACCCGATCGGTATGGACCTCCCTTGGTTTGCCTTTCTTTTCTATAAATAGCCTCCTGTCCTTTGCATAATTCACACCATCTTATTCTCTTTCTGTTAAGTGTGTATTCATAGCTTCTACTCTCTCTTTCTTTTCTTAGTTGTGTTTTGAAAGAAAATCATGAGCATAAGAAGAGCTCATCCTCCTCAAGATTATTTTCTCAAAAGAGAATGAAGGCCTATTGATATCTAGGATGGGCATGACCTTTTGCTAGAAGTTGGAAGCCATGCATCTAGCCATGTAGTTATAAATGCAGTAACAATTTATTGTTCCTACTACTTGTTTTCTTACTACTTGCCTTTTTAGTCTCCTTCTAGCGTGGGCCTAAAATATGTTCTCTTCTTTCTTTTGCAAGATGGTAGAATTAGGGCTGCTAGTGCCCCGAAGAAGTTCATGCTTGAACTCAGTGCACAAAAGGCTCAAATTTAAGTTGTTGTAGAAAGTATAGGATTTGGCAACCTTTACTTTACATTACGTGGGGTGGTGGATTTAACTGAACGCTTCATCACTCGTGGGGTGCTTGAGCAATTTTTGGATACCTCTAACAAGTTTCACCTCCCTTTCGGTGAGACGACTATCACTCCTTTTGATTTCGCTGCGCTAATTGGCCTTGATTTCACATGAGAGCCATAAGTCTATCAGGAGGATTTTTTTGTTCATCATGACCAAGTCCTTCAACTGTTTGGACCAATCACAGGATCTATTCCTCCTAAGGATCACTTCTCCTAAAATATCCTAGAGGATTTAATGAATGATGATGAGCGGGGGTGTAATAACTGTGATTTTTTTTTCGGTGGTAGCTAGCGAATTTGCCTAATGATTTGATCAGTTGTAATTCTACCATCGTAGAAAGCTGGGTTAATATTGTGTGTTTGTTCAAGTGAATAACTTCTTTAAAAATGAAATTATTATTATTATTAGCTTTGAGATTTAATGATGCATTTAAGAATGTAAAATAACACTTTGTCAAAAGTCGGACCGAGTACAAGGCTTAACGCGTTTAATTTGTGGCTAGGCATCTTGAACTGGTATTAAACAAGAAACAAAAGGAAAAAGAATAAAAAAAAGGGAAGAGGGGTGGAAGCCTAGTGCTTTGAAAGAAAAGTGTAGGGTTGAGCCCTTGCTCTACTGATCTACTTCCCTCCTGACTCCACAACCCTGAGGGGGAGAAAGAGAGAGAGCAGGTTGACGACATGCGTGACGATGGCTAGCCAGTTCCCAACATCACCATTGACGGGCTCGGAGCCAAGGGCCACGCAAGATAAGGGTCTATGGGTTGGGGTTTTGAAACCCTCAGCACCATATGATTGCGGCCGTAGACGTCGCCACCACCGCCACCAATGGCGGTCTGGCGGACTTGAAGGCTAGGAGGGCAACAGAGGACAACAACAGTATGAGCTTAGACAGGCAGAAGACCGGATAGCTGCAGTGAGGGTGAGTGAAGTTCATCGAACCTAGCCAAAAATTGCCCAATTAGCCCAAGAGTAGGGTCCTTTAGCTTGGATTCGAGGTGGGTGATTCTTAGCTTCCGAAATTAATCACTAATTTATAAATCGTTTGAATTGTGCATGAACCCTAATTCAATTATGAGGTTGGAATTTGAATGAATTGAGAATAGTGGAAGAAGGTTGGCTTGTAAATTTGGGTTAAAATGATGTGTTTCGAGGTGAACTATGCGCAGTGGCGGATCCAGACATTTAGGATAGGGATGTCCATAAATTAATATCGTTACTAATATACACTATTTTATTTTTTTTGGGGTGTCCATAAACCAACATCGTTACTAAATTAACATATTTTAAAATAGAATTTTTTTTTTGGAACTTAGGGGTGTCCATGGACACCCCTAGAGACAACATGGATCCGCCAGTGACTATGCAATTAGTGGTGTGACGAGGGAGTTCAGGTTTGAGTGTTTTAAATTGATAAATTATGGAAGTGTTGAGATGTGCTAATTCTGTGCTTATTTTCATGATCGAACTTGCATGCATAAATCTTGAACTTGTTTCGAGTATCATCATGATAATATGTAGATGTCAAATGTGTCGAACCTATGATTGCGTGCTACTGAATCAAGATTGTTATTATGTTAGCCTACGATGTGTGTGCTATACGCGTATGTCACAATTGAGTTCTATGCCCAAGTGCTGCAATCTTAGGTGTTTAGGGTTGCCTATTCGGGTTTAAAGGTCTCGGACTGAATAATTTGTAAATAGGAGTCATTTTGGCTAAAGCTTACTTGATTTAATTTAAGCATGCCCTACCATTCTCTCATTAATGCGTTCGAATAATTAAATTCTTCAAGTAATTGGTTTAAGAGTAGTTCGTTCGTTGCCATGACTAAAACAACATCCTAACTACTTAAACAAGTGACTTGAATGTTTAATAACCCCTTAGTTGTTTCTCAAAGCTACTTAAATGGGCCATCGGGTTGGAAACCATGCAAATCACGAATGAATATGTTTGTATTATGCTTGAAGGTGTGCGTTAATAAGTATGTATGCGAACTACTGTGATCTGGAAGATATGTTGAGTTATGTGGTTAGTAATGACAATAGACCATTCGTTGGATAAGGATACTTTTATGCGAAACTTACCATGAATAAGTTCTAGGCATCTAAGCTTTTAAGACAAGTTTAATGACATTTCCTTTGTAAAGTGAATGCATATTTGGTCATTAACTCATTTAGAAGCATGATTATAATAGTTCCCAGGGATATTATGAAAAGGCGAGTGTAGATCTCCCCTAGGGCGAGTATACATTTCCCCCAATGACCATGAATATGAGAATCCGATGCCCGATGAAAATGATTTCGTACTTGTTATGTGATGAAACTTCTCGTTCGAGAATTATGTTAGCGCAAAGATTTGGAAAAGTGCATGTACTCTTAAAAAGAGCTTTTATTAAGTTTCAAATGATTTTCAGTGAATAACGACTGCTTTATAAATGCTTTCTTCAGTTTAAGTAATGGTCCTTTCCTTTATGCATTAATTCCAATGTCTTACTAAAACGAATCTCACTTGGTGATTTTAATTGAACTCCTTGATGATACATGTTTATGTGTGAATTAATTTCTCTACTGTTCTCCAACCTGAATTCGTGCATGAGTCAGCTTATTTTTGAGTCTGGTATGCTTGCTATGTGATGTTAAGTAACTGCTCGTCACTACTAAACTACAAGAGACATAGTTTAGGCCAGTCGAGAACTCTTATGCATGAAATAGAAAGAGATTAGGAATATCTTTGAATCTTGAAGGATATTGAGGTAATAATAAATATGGGAGACCTTATATGATTATTATGCGATATTAAATATCCAAAATGTATGATTGCTACTTAAAAGTATTACGTGCAACTGTTTTGTTTTTCTCAGAGTTGAGGATCACTCATTGAGCATGTGGTAGCTTATCCACTCTCTATTTCCCCTTTTCCAAGGTTTTCGATGTGACAGGTAGAAGTCGACTTATGTATGCTAAGTTGGAGTCCCCCTTGCTTCGAAAAAGTGTTATGTGTACATATATTTGTAGCTTTATGAGGTTAATGATGTAACATGGTGTATTTCTAGATTCCCAAATATATGTAAATAAAGTGCTTTGCTTCGTATATTGCATATTGAATAACAATCACTCTGAATGGCCATGTGGCAAACCCATCTGAGTAATAGGTCATTTGTTTTAGTTGGAGTTAGTTAATTTTGGGATGTAAACCCCAGCACTCCGGATATGTGATCCGTTGAGTTGTATCTTTCATTTCCCTCTTATTATTGAACTTTATTATTTGGTTACTCCAGGCGTATTGCCCGTAGAGTTGTGGACTGCGACGTGTAGCCCTTAAGCTTGTTTTGGTATTGTTTTATACTTTGTTCTCTATAGGGACCTAATGTAGGGCTTTAAGCCTAGAAAATGACCTATTTTTAGGAAAACTATGTCCGTTTTGCTCCAGGATTTAAGAAACACTAACGTCCCTAACCTTAGGGGATAGGGATATTACAGGGGGGCCCAACACCCCCTAGATCAACAATCTCGGTTAATTCTCACTTTCCTTCCCGACACGACCATCTTTGCCAACCTCGGCTATCGTTGCCACTTCTACTACTTAGTTAACTTAGTTGACTTAGATAGGGTAAGGTATTTAAATTGGGGAGTTCCTGCATGTTCCACCTTAATTCGCAGAATGCGCTAAGGAGTCTAGAACGCTGAGCACCCTCGTGGGGAGCAATGTATAAGTATACTCCTTGGGGGTATATAGAGAGCTTTTAAGGTAGGATTCCTCTTCCTCCTCTGTTTTTTTGCTTCTTTATTGGTGATACCCAACTTTCGTTGTTTTATGCAGCTCTGGTTTTATGAGTATTTCCCAGCTCTTTCATCGGGAACTTGGGCGTCTATGAATTTTCTGGCCATGGTTTCATGGACTAAGGAAAACTAAATCAAGAAGCAGTTCGAGTCGGAGGATCTTTAGAGTTCCGTGTAGCTATTAATGCTATGAGAACAGTAAAGTCCTTTTTATATTGTAAAATGATTTAGCGAAGGAGTTTTCCTTCTACTGAATTATCTCTTTTTTGTAGGCTGATGTTGACCTATGGAGTAACCATGTTGTTCCTCCTGGAGTTGAAGCTGCTCAGTTTCATACCTAGCGCAGGATCCTTATGGAAGGACCTTTTGACTTTTTGTGTTACTTGGGTAAAAGAGTTGCTCTCCAATTTGTTAGTCAGTGTCCAAAGTTCGTTCTTCAGGACCCTCCTTGATCTATGTTCTATATAAGTGCACTTTCCCATGAGGACATTGCAAAGATGAAGGAGGACGCTTCATCGACTATGTAGACCATCAAGGCGACTACAGGGCTTATATCATACGCCTCATGACCCACTTGGTATGTGTACTTTATACTGTTATGCATTCGTCTTATTGTTGACATTTGAAATCCCTATTTTCTAGGTAATGGCTACTGAAGCTCCTATCGAGCCTAAACATATCATGGTGTCTAGAGAAGGGGGGAGGCTACTTATGTGGAGATTCCATTAGTCCCTAGATTGGAATGCTTGGAACTCCCATTTCTTCCTACCTTTACTGGGGTAAGCATGTTTGTACTGACTCTAATACATGCACATTAGCCCTCACTCCCCCTAAAACTAAAAGTACTCAAAAAAGAAAGGACGCAATAAGTAATTAAAGGGCATTTTGGTCCCTAGTAATAAACCAAGATGCTATTGAATAATAACCATTTTATAACAAGATGAAATTTACAACCTAGGCCAAGAATAAATGAAACAAAAAAAGTAGGAAACGGCAGTGGCCTAGTAAGGCTTCGAGGTGCAGCTGGTACCCTTTACTAGGCGAGCCCTACTACCGAATTTGCTTCATTTGTTCTGCCCAGCTTAGAGTAAGGTTTTCTGAAAAAATAGCTACTATAAAACAGTTGAATTCTTGGCTCTGATCCCTTGATTCTGCCAACAAACATGGCCTTAAGAGCTCCCTTCTAAGCAGTCTTCTTAGCTTGTGTCAAGTTGAAATTTCCTAGGACCTTTTTAGAGTTGACGCCACATTCTGGGATCTCGAATTCCATGTCTTCCACTTTGGAAATCGTGAACTTTGACCATTAGTGGAGCAATTTAGTGTTATCTTTAGCTTTCCCCTTTATTATTCTCTTGTCATACTGACCACCTCTAGTAACCTGCTCTCTATCATCGTTCCCTGGGTTTAGATGGCGAGAGTATGACCACTATATTGTTGGGGATGAAGAGGACATTATGGCCCTAATTTCTTATCTATAGCAGAATGGTCGGGCTATCAATAATGTTTTCCGACGTAAGGCTACCATCCTATGTCTACTTGGTGCTTTCTTATTCATAGGTGGTATTTCGAATAGGGGTCTTGCAGCTTATTGAGTGTGTTCGAGCAGATGCATTGTGACCGAACTCTTATGCCCCTTGTTGTTGTTGAGACTATCTTATGTCTGGACCGACGCTATCATCATCCTTATCATTTTTTCTCGGATAGCACACTGCTACTGCAGGTAGCCTTTACGGCCTAGAAACCGATTGGTTTTTAAGTCTCTCTTTTTGATTTTCTTCTTTTTTGTGATATTAGCGGTATTTAGACCCTACTGATTTTTTTTGTTGGCGTGAGGATATGGCTGCTAGAGCATCTGAGATTGATAGAGATCCCTAGGAATGTGGGTATATATCTTGCCTCGTAATTTTGCCGAAGAAGGAGACTATACATGGATCAGGCTAAGGTTAGCTGGAGTAACTTCCTGGAGAAAGATCCTCCATTCCATTAGGCAGTTTGTTGGTGGCGTATAGGCCACTTTGTCTCTAACAGGAAGACATTTTCCTATGTTCGACTACTTGCCTTGTTTGGGGGAACCTATTAATTTTGGACTTGACTAATGAGGCAATGCAGTCATAGACAGTTCATCCCTGCAATGGACTATTATGTCCCTAAAGTTTACAAGAATGAATATTCTCATGTGAAGTCCTGGAGGAACTATTGGCCTGACCATCCCATCGTTGTTGTGTCATCTATCCCACACTCTCCACATGTCTCTGGGCAATATCTAGAGTGGATGACTGAACATGATACTGAGGCGAGGAAGGAAATTTATGCTAACCTAATCTCTATCAAGAGCAGGAAAGAAGATGACTCATCTCAAAATGGAAAGAAAAGAGGAAAAGACACTAACTTCATGAGACATCCCCCCCGATTGTGAAGAAGTTAAAGAAGGATTAAGAGTTTAAGCTTTGCCTCTTTTATGTTTTACTAATAAATTTTAGTGTTGTTCCGTAGTAGAATCTTATTAGGACTTTTTATTTCAAGTTGTATGCTCTTATAATTTTAGAAGGTAATAAAAGTGTTCATTTTGCTCTAATTACCATAAAACACCTTACTTCATACCTCCTTTGCCTAGACCCATTTCTTTGTGTCCAAATAATTTTTTAGATTTGGTTAGGCTAGGCTAGTTATGGCTTCCTATGTATACAGAAATAGGCCTTTATAGTTCATTACACTTTTTTTTTTGGCCTTAGATACACCTTATGAACTGTTATGAGTTCAGCTAATAGTCTGTTGTGGACGTTCAGGCATAATACTTCTTTAGTTGATCAAGATTAGTAAACTGAGTATATTCCTCTCCATTTATGTCCATAATTTTCACAGGTCCCCTTAGTAGTATAGCCTTTATGATGTATGTTTCATACCAGTTGGGCCTAAATTTTCCCCTTGAGTCCCATATTGGTGACCTTATTTCCTTTAATGCTAAATCACCCTCATGTAAATCTCTTGGTTTAACTTTCTTCTTGAAAGCTCTTGAGATTCTAGTTTGATAGATCTGGACATTATGTAATGCTCTTAACCTCCTCTTGTCTACCCTTACCAATTCTTCATAGAGGGCTTGTACTCATTCTAACTCTGGAATTTGGCTTTCTGTGATAACCCTAAGTGCGGGTATTACTACTTCTATTAGTAGCACTCCTTTCATTCCATACACAAGGGAGTATATTATTACACCTGTGGAGGTCTGAATTGACGTCCTATACCCCCAAAGGGCAATTTGGGGTTCAGGCCAATCTTTATAATTTTCACCCATTTTTTTCAATATCCTTTGGACGTTTTTGTTTGCAACTTCGGCTGCTCCATTTGCCTAAGGCAGTATTGTGATGACTTATGATGCTGAATTCTATACTTTTTAAGTTGAGTTACAACTTCCTTTTCGAAGTGGCTTCCCTTAATCACTTATTAGTTCATGTGGAACCCCATACATATAGATGATGTTGTTAAGGAGGAGCTTTACCATATGCTTGGAAGTAATTTTCACATAAGAGGATGCTTCTATCCATTTCATGAAGTATTCAATCGCTACAAACATCTATTTATGCGCCTTGGTCCCTTTTGGGGTAATTTTTCTGATTATGTCGATGCCCTAGATAGAGAACGGCCATGGAGAGGTTGATGTTGTGAGTTGGCATACACCTGACACTTATGACACCTTTTTACATATGCATACCAATGCCCCTCTAATATGGACCAATAATACCCCAACCTTTGAACATTTTTTCCTACCATTCTTGTTTTCATGTGGAGTTCGCATTCCCCACCATGAACTTCCTTCATGATCTCATAAGCCTCATCCTAGGTTACACAGAGTAAGTTTATGCCCATGTCTATTTTCTTGTATAGCCTCCCCTTATCCTCAATGAATTGTGAGGCCAACAACCTTTCTGGGCTTTCGGGGAAGATTCTAGTTGATATTTCTTCTTGGTTAGGTATTGGTAAATTTCATTGTACCAGGCAGCGAAGTCAACATTGCATACTTTAGTGGTGTAGTGGTGCACCAGTTTGCTCCTCCTTTCCACTGTTATTAGCATTGAATGGTCACCGCTACGGATGTTAATCATGGAGGTCAATTTTGCCAAGGCATCTGTAAACTGCTTATCATCTTGTAGGAGATATGTGTATGCAATATGGGTGAAATACTTGGTGAGATCTATAAAGTAACCTTGGTGTGGTGCCAAGGCTTCATTTCTTACCCTCCACTGCTAGGATATTTGATTAATTATTAAATTGGAGTCTGTGCATACTCACAACTTCTTGACCCTATCGCCATGGCTTCCTGTGACCCAATGATCCAAGTTTCATATTCTGCCATGTTGTTAGTAACCTCTAAGTCTAGTTTAACTAAAATGGAATATGTGCTCCTTCTGGTGATACCAAAAGAATGCCTAGCCCAAATCCTTTCTGATTTGAAGCCCCATCAAAGTACATCGTCCATAGGGCTTCTTCCACCTGGAGGATTTCTTCATCGGGCAAGTGAAAATGTTATTCCCGTTGGTCTTTTGTAAGTAGATCCGCCAAAAAGTCATAAACAACCATTCCCTTAATAGACTTTTACGGCATGTAATGTAGGTCAAACTTCGACAACATTACAGTCCACTTAGCCACATTAAAACTTATTATGGGTTGTTAGAGCAAATATCTTATGGGATCCATTGAAGCTACATCATATACCATATGGGTTAGTATGCAGTGTCTGAGCTTCTCGGTTGCCCATAATAATGCCTGGGTAGTTTTTCCAGGGCTATATAACGGATCTTGTATTCCAGGGACTTTTTACTTAATAATAAATCACCCCTTCCTCTCCCTCTATTTTCTGGGCTAGCATGACCCCCATGGCAGTATCTATCATTGTGAAGTATAAGATTAAAAGAATGCTTGGTTGTGATGGCATTAGAACTGGTGGATTAGACAGGTACTCTTTGATTTTATCAAATGCCCCTTGACACTCCTAGTCCCAATTAGTCTTTTTTCTTTCTTCAATTTCTTGAAGATAGCTCACATACCATTGTTAGATTTAATATGAAGCGACTAATATATTATAGGTGTCCTAGAAATCATCCTATCTCCTTTTCTCTCTTGGGTCGCTGGATTTCCTGTATTGCCTTAATTTTCGAAGGAGCAACCCCAATTCCTCAAAGACTGATGGCGTGCCCAAGTAGCTTGCCCAAGGTGACTCCAAATATGCATTTCTATGGATTTAAGAGCATGTCGTATTTTCAAAATCTGGTGAAGAACTTCTAAAGAGCTTAAACATGGCCATCTCTTTGCTTGGATTTTATGATCATGTCATTCGCATATACTTCAGCCTTCTTGTGCATTAGGTCATGCAGCAAGGTAGTAGATGCCCTTTGATAAGTAGCCCCGTTGTTTTTAAACCAAACAACATCACGCTGTAATAATAGGTTCTCCACAGGGTGATGAAAGTAGTTTTTTCCAAGTCTTCTGCTGCTATCTTGACGAGATTGTAACCAGCGTATCCATCCACAAAGAACCGACCATGTTATTGACCAAAACATCTATGTGTGGCAGTGGGAAATCATCTTTTGGGCTTGCCTTGTTGAGGTCCCTGAAATCTGCATACATTCTTACTCTTCTGTCCTTCTTTAGGACTGGTAAAACATTTGCTACCCACTATGGGTAGTGGGCAATCTTGTATCCAATTGCTTCTACACCTCTTCCTTTATTTTCAAGGCCCATCTCAGCTTCATCCTTCGGAGTTTCTATTTTATCAGTTTTGGATTTGGATAGAGACGAATTTTGTGCTCTGCAATGTCCCGATCAATGGCTAGCATATCTTTATAGGACCATGTAAAGACATCCATGAATTCTTTTAGAAGTACAATAAAATTTTCTTGCTCCTCGAGGGTTAATGATTTTTCTATTTTGAGTTCCTAGGGTTCATCTAGTGTTCCCAAACTGATTAATATTGCGTCCTCAATAATCAAAGTTTGATTTTCATGATCTTTGATTACTTTAATTAATTCTTTTAGGGTTTATTCTTCATTTTCATTATAAGAGGCAAAGCATTCAGAAGGAAAGGAATGAGACGAGTCATAAACGGAAGAGTTCACCTTATTAGAAGCTAAAATAGATAAATATGATGTAGCACGTAAAGAGACATAAGCTAAAGACTGACTCTTAAACCTTATCTTAGACTCCCCTAAACTACCCCCTATAGCTACGGTAAACACTTTTCCTTCCTCTTCGGCTAAGTTAATTATTTGCCGCGCTCAACATGAACTTCGCTGATGAAGTTAATAGGATCGAATCCACCATTACACATGGAGAGAGAGAGAACAATAAGAGGGTCTTCTTTCTTCCTCTAGCCTTGATTGAACAACATCCCAAAGATGTTTCTTTTAGCCAGGTCACCCAGTCTTTTATGGACTGTTCTTTTTTCTCTGCAGTGAACACTTCTTCTTTTAGTAGGTCATAGTTGTTAAATAATTCCAGCCCCAGCACTAAGAGTCCTTTTCTTTTATATAGCAAGGTTCAGGAAAGCTATAGAAGGGGAAGTCATCTCCTTCATGCAGAAACTGTCCATCGAGAGTGAGAGGATAAGGCCCAATAGTGTAGATCTTTGGGTAGCCCCTCTTAGCAAGAGTCTTCTGAGACTATGCTTCATACCGAGCCTTGACTATCTCTTCAAGAGTTGGGCAATATCCTAATCCGAACTAATAGTCTTCTCTCTACTTCAAGGGGAAGGTAGTCCACCCCTGTGCTCTCCGTTCGATAGCCATTACTAGAAAGTAACTCCACTTCTTTAGGATGACATTGACATTTAGATTAGAATAACTATCAAAGTCGAAAGGAGCTTTGTTCTTTTCTAATGCTACCACTATTTTAAAATTGTAGAGTTCTTCGTCATCATGATCATGCTCTATTTCTAGTGCTGGCCCTTTACTTGTGATCGTAACGCATAGGCTATCAACTTCAACAGTCAATACTTCACCTTTCATTAACATGTTCACTTTCTGATGTAAAGTGAAGAGAACCACCTGATGTCGTAAGGCCATGGCCTTCCTAAAAGTAGGTTGAAGATAGCTAGTATATCGAGGACCTGAAACTCTATATTCCTCTTAATAGGGCCCACATTAATAGGAAGTTGAATAATACCCAACACTAACATCTTTGAATTGTCCTATGCCCCTAAGTGAGCGGATGATGCCGAGAGCTGTTTTTCTTTGAACCCTAACCTTTTGGCCATCCTCCAAGGATAGACATTCACTGTTGAGCCATTGTCGACCAAAGCTAGATGTACATGCTTCTGAAGATAGGTTATAGTGAGGTAAAGGGTGTTGTTCTACGCCGCACCTCCTAGCGGGACATATTCACTGCTAAAGGTTATAGTGCCTTTGCCATTCATAATTACGATTATCATCTCTTCTGGGGTAGCTTCAGGAGATACCTCAATTTTATTTAGTGCGTTTATTAGCAACTGTGTATGCTTCTGAGAGGCCGCTGTGAGCTACCATATACTTGTATCTGCATTAAGTTTCTTCAGCTACTTGATCATCGGATGCTCTTCTTGGGGTACCTTGCTTTCTCTTTCTTAGGGACCTATTGTAGGACCTCCTTAACCTAGCGCGTCCCAGATCTTATAAGGTACTAGACTATTGCTTGGTTCTCGTCTCCCCAGAAGTCCTCTTCTTTATCCTGCCCCCAAAGGCACCATCGCTTGCTTTGTTAGGTAGGTTATAGACGTCATCTTCATCACTTTCCCAAAGGTCAAGGACTTCTATGTTTGGTGTAGGTGTTTTACACTTGGTTTTGGGCTGCTAATGTCTTGTATGAACATGCATTCTTTCTCTTGGTCCTTAACAATGAAAATATTTTCATGATTTCCCAGTGGATTCATCTTTTTGAAAGTCCAAGAATCTTTAGTATCGTGGCCTCGTGACCGATGGAAGTTTCAGTACTTGCTCGAATTAAAGTATTTAGATTGCCTTACGAATTTAGTCTCTTGCTCAACTTTGGGAAGATTGATCTTCCCTTTAGGTAGGAGTCGTTCTGGAGCTTGGGTGTAGGTAGTCCCTATAGGGGTATACTCGATAATACGGTTTACCGCATGCACCTCCTTGTAGCTATTAGCCTTCTTATCTATGTTTGGTTATTATTTCTCCAGTTGTTTCTTGTTTGAGCTAGTACCTCCTTGGATAATTTTTCCTCTACTAGCAAGCCAACATTTCATAATGTTGTGAAACTCTCAATTGACATGAACTGTAGGTGTTGATAGTATGAAGGTTGAAGGCTTCTAATGAACAACCCTACTTGATATATCTCTAAGGGTCGGCCTATCATGTGGGCTGCCTTTTCCCTCCATCTAGTTATGTAGTCAGTAAACCCTTCTTTCTCTTCTTGCTTAACTAACTCTAGATCCTTAAGTGTGATTAGGAGATTAGTGCTATACGAATATTGACTTAGGAATTTCGTACACAGATCATCCCAATTTGTGATCTTTGGTGGGTCAATAGTGTTATACTACCTCATGAATTCCTTATCAAAAGTCCAAGGGAATATTAAGTGAAAGATATAGTTGTCTATTCCCTTTAGAACCATATCGCTAATGAAATTCCTCAAGTAGAGGCGTGGATTTTCAATCCCATGAAACTTGATATCAAGCATGCTGAATTTTGGCGGCAGCTTCCCTTTTGGGATTGAAGTGAATCTCGCATAATCATTAAAATAATTATTAAACATAGAAGATTCCTTAAGCAACTGCTTTATGCGATCTACGCAGGGATCAACTTGGGGAGTGTTCTTCTCCAGTTCTTTTCCCTTTTCGTCCTCCAATTCTGTCATTTCTTTATCATTTTCCTCTTGGGGTGGAGGAGTTAGTTCATTATTCACCATTCTGCCCTCCTTATCGAGGTTTCAAAATGCAACCAGTAGTGACTCCACCTTCTTATCACTCTCATCCATCTTAGCTTGCAGTTTCTCAATTACCTTTATGAGTTAGGCGAGCTTATTATTCCTTGCTATTGGATTAGGCGTGTGATTCCTCCCTTGACTTTGACCTTAACTCTAACCTAGCCGATGAAGCTTTTTCCAGTTGTTTATTAGATAAAAGTCTCCCGATTATTGGGCTTTACTCGTACACCTTCTTAGGCCTCCCTATCCTTGTCAATAAGCGAGAGTGCTTAGGACTGGCCCATCTAAATCTTTCTCCTAGGAAATGAGGACTCGAAATACGCTGAACTTAATGCACTATGAAAATTTAAGACCAAGAGCTAAGTATGCACACCGTATGTTAACTCAAATTGACACAGAACGAGCTAGACCTATCTAAAGGTACTGACCAGCATCTGTACTGAATCTTTTCCTTTTTAATTCCGAGTCCAAATCTATCCTAATGTAATCGAACTGTCATGAAGCCAGTCGACATCTAACGCTTGTTCCCTTCTTAGTACTAGACCGACAACAATTCTATACTCTTAGCAGGATGCAGACTCTTTTATTTATTTATTTTTTTAATGGATACCTAGTGATACTTATAACTTTGTCTCCTTTTAAGACTTTAGCTTCCTAGACTAAGGTTTGAACGTAGTCAAATTCGAGGTCAAGAGTCCGTAGGGCTCAATAGGTCTTGAAGCTGGCTCGATCTATAAGCCTAGCCACTAAACGTTCACCATCTCCTGACCTGGGCTCCCTTAAGACCTAAAGCATCAACGCATAAACCTTAGGGCTAAATAGTTGAGTCATATAGCAACACATCCAAGCATACACTTGAGTTCCAACAATAAACCAAGGTTCTAAGTTAGAAGGGTTTTAGGTTAGGTTTACAATAGTCATCCCGTGACCCAAACGCTCTATACATCATCTATGGGGTATATGGCAAGACTAGGATATTTTTGTTGCTTCCCTAGGTCATGTGGACCAGACATTGTGTCGCGAGTGAGTGGATTAACTGCATGCTCGGTTGAGCCTAGTAGACCACTGAATAGCTAGCCAATCCCCCAAAGGGTGATAATGGTTTTATACTACCTAGAGGTGCCGTTATCCCATGTAGGGAAGCCGCTTTCAATGCAGGATACCTATGCGAGCGTAATTAAAACTATTTCCCATATTCAATTTCAAATCTCACCCACATAAAGAAAATCGTCCCTAGCGGAGTCGCTCTATAAGGATCCACCTCCCCGATGGTGCGATCCTTCATGAATGGTTCGACAACCCTTTTCCTGGTGTGTTCTATTTTGATTGTTATAATTTTTTTTTTAAAAGCGAGCTAACAGTTATTCGTTTTTTTATTTTCTAAAAAAGTGGCAGAAATAATGGACTGAATAAGGAAGCTGCTTTCTGATTTTAACGTAGGAACTGACCTTTTGTGGTCATGATCTAGGGCAGTACTGACTGCTTAATCCAAGAACCATGTTTCCTACTTGGTCTAGGAACCGGCCGGTTCCTGGGTTGGAGTAGGACCCTTTTTCCTAGTCCAGGTTCTCTTACTATCTAAGATCTCTACCACTCTACTGAGTATAGAAATCAAAAAAGGGGTAGAAAATAAGAAAGAATACAAATGATTACAATTATATAATTTAATAGAGTCGCCGGTGAGGTTTTAGAAAAACTTACAAACCACGTCTCTTTTTGAAGTGAGTCGTGCTGATAGGCACAACCGAGGGGACATTGAAGGGATGAATTGATTCAACTTCAAAAAGGTTTTCAAAAAGGCCCCGTACTGTCCCTGATGTGGGGTCTTGTCTTGACTTCTTAGTCTCGAACTGAGGATCAGGATTCAGCGGCGAAGGTACGATGATAGATGGTGTGTATCACATCACCGCCCGTCATCACTGACGACTTCTAATATTCAGCATGGGAAATCTAAAGCTTTAATTACGCTAACATACAATAATACTAACATAAGTAACATTTCATACAAAATTGTAAAGATTGTCAAAAGCTACAAATGTAACCACAACTTCGGATATTAAATATTTTTTATAGCATAGGGAAGTAGGGATCGATCCACGAGGAAAGATTGTTTTAAAAAAAGGTCAGCTTAATCCAAAATGATTTTACTAATCCAATTTATTAAGTCTAATATTAATAAATCTAAAAGAATTAAAATCTAATGAATAAAACTCTAGAAAAATACCCAATGATGCTCCTAAATATTCTAGATCATCCTGGAAATAAAACAATAAAAAGATTCCCTAAATAATTTAGAAAAGTGAAAACAGAATAGTAATTGAAATTCTAATTAAAAATCAACAACAGCAAATAATAGTTCGAAAATAAATATTAAAAATGTCAAACAATAACCTAAAATATTATTCTTCAGGTCTATAAGCTTATAAATTCTAAATTGTATTAAATTAATTTCAGAAAAATCAGATCAGAAAATTAGCGCAGAATTTCAATGCAGAATATTAAATATGAAATCAGAAATAAAATAATCTGCATAAATATAAATACAAAATTAATCACGAAATTTACCCTAATTTTAGGACACAATTTTCTGGACTTAGCCACACCTAATAATCGTAAATTAAAATTAAGAAACAAAATTTTCAGAATTAATAACCTAAAAACCTGCACTTATCAATTTCTTAAAATAATTCTGAAAAATTATCAAATAACTTCCAAAACTTACGAAATTAAATATGGGCAGACTAGGACACTATATAAACCCTAAGAACTGATAAAAGTCGAAAAGGAACGAAAATAACTATTTTTAGTCTAATTTCTAACAAACCAGTAATTAAATAATAAATCTGAATATAAATAAATCTAAAATTATAACCACTGTAAAAATCAAAATCGAAGCTATCTAAATCAACTAGGCATTAAAGTGTAAAACTTGTTTCAAAATAATTAATTTAGCATGGCTTCCAGAAGATTATACTAAGCATAAAAAAATTACTCACTCATATTAAAATTAAAATCACAAAATTCACCCAAATAAATCATATTTAATAATTAACTAAAAAAAATAAAATAAAGTAAAAAAATATGAAAAAAAGAACACTGCACTTGCTTGAGGGGATTGTGCATGGTTGTAGGGTGTGAAGGATTATGATGATGATAGAAGATGTTGATGATGATTATGGGGGAAGCGAGAGATGTGAGGAAGTTGAAGTTGATGGCGTGATGGTGGGGAGGAGGGAGCTGGAGCTGCTATGAGGGTGTTGATGTGTAGAGATTGAAGGGTGTTGTGATGGGGAGATAAAGATGATGATGGTGATCGTGGTGTGAGGAGGTGATGAGGATGATCGATGATGATGATGGAGGTGAGGGTGGGAAGTGTATGATGCTGTGAGCTGAGGAGAATTTTGAGGGGATTAGGCGTGAGTTTATATATAGGGAGAGAGGGAGGTTAGGTTTAGTATATTAGGGTTTTCTTCCTTTCTTCCTTAGACTTCTTCTCCCTCAAGGCTTCTAGTCTTATTCCAACTGTTGAAACCCTAGTCCAATTAAATAATCATGGAAATAATATTTTTCATAAATTATTATTGGACCGTCTTTTCAGCAAATCGTGTAAAATCGGAGCTTCGACGTCTTGTCTTCTCCTTTTTTATTGTAATAATGCCTAACCTGAAAAATATATAAAATAAAGTAAATTAGACGCAATAATATGTAAGATATAATCAAAATAATTAATAAAACAATGAATGATTAATGGCTTAACAAAAATCATGCAAAAATGTACAATCTTTATTCCAATGTAAAGATAGGTAAAATAAATAACTTAGACTAGGTAGGAACTACTTAAGAGATTACATCTTTATTGACTTATAAGAATACAATAAGCATGAAAAGAGAAAATAGGAAGAGAAAGATGAAATTTTGGCCCTTAGGTCAACCCACCTTATTACCTAGGGAACCTAATGGAGTGATTATGGTGCTCATCTTAGTGGAGCGGCTACGGATTATAGTTGACCAATAATAAGTTCCTTACGATCTCTCAAGTGATCTCTCAACAGCTCTGATCTCACAAATTGGCTTGGTTCTCACCCAGTGATTGATTGCTCACTCCCTCCTTTTTTCTATTCTTTTCCTCTTCTCCACCTTTTTTACCCTTGAGGCTCCCCCGTTTATAGGTGATAATTAGATGGACTCCGCCTAATCATATTAGACTTAATGACTTTTTAGGAATCTGCCCTTAACTAGATGCGCCTGCGAAATTAACACTAATAATCAAGTTGGACTTGAACTTGGGAAAAACGTGATAACTAGATGGCTTCCAGCCACAGTAAGCTAGCTAGCTCCCAGGCCCAATAAGCCTTGTTAACTCAAGCCACCTCTAGTCTAATTGGACTCTTATTATTATTATTACTATTATTATTATTATTATTATTATTATTATTATTATTATTATTATTATTATTATTATTATTATTGTTGTTGTTGTTGTTGTTGTTGTTGTTGTTGTTGTTGTTGTTGTT
>JACYFF010002017.1:59494119-59525622 GCA_017589665.1 Selenicereus undatus
TTGTTGTTGTTGTTGTTGTTGTTGTTGTTGTTGTTGTTGTTGTTGTTGTTGTTGTTGTTGTTGTTGTTGTTGTTGTTGTTGTTGTTGTTGCCATTTTATTTTGATTAATCACCTTATTCGGCCTCCGGTTTCACGATTGAGTTAATTTCCTCATCATCAAGCAATTAGAAATTCGACTGCCATTTTTGGGCATCTACACATAGTTGTCTAATATATTCTCTCCACTTTTGGACTTAAATCTTAGAAATGAATTGAGGCTAGATTTGAGAAGGGTTTGGTTACATTATTAAACCTTTCTGTATTCTCTCTAAGTTTTCGAAGATTATGGTTTTGTTTGCCGGCTAGGTAAGAGGTTGAATTTATAGTTGTTGGAAACAAAGGTTTCCTAGGGTTTCTTGGGAGTTCACTCCAAGCGTGCTGATGTTTTTCTCTAGGTTGAGTCACCGGCTATGGTTTGTGGAAGATAGGTCAGAAAAAAGGATTCATCCTCTGGGCCAAACTACAAACAGTCTAATTTGTTTCGTCAACAACTTTCACGTCTCACCTTGTTATGAATGATTTGTTTTTTATCTGAAAACTTATTGAGTATGCTTTATAATGATGCTAATTTTGTCATCTTTTGGTGAGTTTCGTACAATGTATAAGCAAAATAGAAAATATGTATAGTATTCAGCACACATATAAGTAATCGACTTATATCTTTTTCACTACTTATCGAATTTTGATGCATAATATGTCATTAGTAATATTATTTAGTAAAGAATATTATTATCTAAACTTGATAATTTCATGCAACCTAGAGTGGGCGAAAATACAGAATGGGTCTCAACTAAACATCAGACACCATCAGTTTAGGCCTATCATGACTTTTTAGGCACTTTAAGCTTTGTTTAGGCATCTTTGTTGTTTGGATGTATGGGTTAAGTGATTGGCACATTTTAAGGCTCTTCATTTCAATATTCAGGGGTCTCTACGTCTTATTTGATCAGTTTATCACAATGATGTATTTTATAAAAAGGTTACACATTTTAGGGGTCTACAATTATTCCTCACTTTGACCGAGCTAGAGTAAGTGAAGGTCAAAGTAAGGAACATTGTTTGGGCTTAACTATTTCAAAGTGATGATGCATAGACTTGGTCGTTAGAAGACTTGAAGACTGATGTCGATCCACTTTCATCATGACAAAGGTTAACGAGGTGAGGCATTATCTTGCTTACTGGGGGTCTAGAAGCTCGATGCTTGTCTACCACTTTCATAAAAAAAAAAAAAGAAGGCTACTGATGGGATGCCTGAACTTGACCACTATAGATGCTAAAGCTCGGTGCCTATCGGCCACTTTTTCTATGAGAAAGGCTGATGGTGAAATATCCTATTATGCAGGGAGCCAGCAACATTGCACTGTGTCGTGAGCCATCCTATTATTGAAATGTCCCCTTTTGTCGAGAGTCAATGATGTTCCATTATGTCGGGAGCCAGTGATGTCCCATTGTTCCAACAACAAGTGATGTGAAAATGTCCCATTATGCTAGAGCCAGCGACGTTGATCTGTATAGAATGAGTGATTGTGTCGGGAGCCAGTGTATTGTCGGAATGTCCAATTGTGCGGAGAGCTAGAAATGCCCAACGCACGGTTGAAATGTCGCATTATACAACTACCTAGTAATTTCACATTTTGCCGAAAGCCAACCTGTTATCGAAATGTCCCATTATGCCGATAGCAAGCGAGGTCACATTGTGTTAAGAGCCATCAATGCCGAAATATATCATTGTACCAGAAGCTAGCAATACCCTACTGCATCAACAGTCAGCAATGTCCCATTGTGCTGGGAGCCAACGTACTGTCGCATTGTCCCATTGCACTAGGGTTAGTGATGTCTCATTATGTTGGAGCCTACTCTCCTTTAGAAATGTCCCATTATGGCATGAGCCAGCGATGTCCCATTGTGCCGGAAGCCAGCGATGTTGAAGTGACCCATTGTGCTGAAAACTAGTGATGTCTCATTGTCCCAGAAGCCAGTAATGTTCTATTATGCTAAAGCCTATGATGTTGAGGTTGCCCCATTGTGCCAGAAGCATGCAATGTTAAAGTGTGTCATTGTGTCGAGAGCTAGTGATGTCTCATGTCGCGAACTAGTGTATTGTCAAAATGTCCCGTTGTGTTAGAAGCTAGCAATGTTCCATTTTTCCAAGAGCTAGTGCATTATTAAAGTGTCCAATTTTGTCGGGAGATAGGGATGCTACATTATGCCTGGAGCCAACATACTGTTAAAATGTCCCATTGTGTCGGATGTCGGCAATCTTCTAGTTTGTCGTGAGCCAACGTATTGTCAAAGTCACCCTTTTGTAAAGAGCCAGCTATGCCCCATCATCCTGGGAGTCAACAACGAAAACTTGAGGGTGTGGGTGCCTAAAGATACATGGTCAGATCCTTGAGAACTTGCTGGTGTTGGAGCCTGATGATATGTAGTCAGGCCTCTAAAAACTTTGTAGCATGAGAGCTTGAAGATTTATAGCCAAAAGCTTAGATCTTTGTGACATCAGACCTTAAAGATTTTTAGTAGATTTCTAGAACTTAGTGGCCTAAAAATATGATGATATGTGGCTAGATTAGCTTAGGATTACTTACCTAATAACCTAAATTTGGGTTGATGTCTTTCCTTGAAGTGTCCCCTTTCATTTTTAGGGCTATGGTACTTGTCGGAGAATACTTAGAGGTTAGAGCACCCACTTTGGCCGAGCCTAATCAAGGTGAACATCAAAGTATGAATGTTTACTGAAACAATTGTAGATTCAAGACTAACGAGGACTTTATGCCCTTATGTAAGGTTGTTTTAAGTTCTGATCATGCACTTCTTTGATCAAGGTTTCCCATGTGAATAAGGCGAAGGGCTAGTTAGTAAATAGGGCAAGGACCTCTGTATAGACATTAGTACACTTTGCTAGCCTAACTGACACTATACATGTTTGCTAACTATGTAGATATGTGATGGTCTAATCTCATATGCATGCAGGTAGAGGTGTCATGGTAGGTTTGGGGTCCATTGGATAAGGCCTAATTAAGGTAAATGTGACTTATGGGTTCGACAGGATGATGATCTATAATTTAGGCTACAACATATTGTACAATGATGGGTAAAAAGTTTAGTTACTACTAGCTTAGACCAGGTCATGTGGTATTAGCTACTCAGGATAGGGAATCTTTCTTTTTAATGAAGGAGTAACCTCTAACTTTACATTGAAGTGCTCATGTTTTAAAGAAACCCCTACAATTTCTTCCTAAACTAGTAAGAAGCCTTAGATGTGTAGGTATGTGTAGTCAAAATGCTTCTGCTAGTGCTAAGAATAGCTCCCAATCCTACACAATGAATGTGATTATCCCTGTATTGGGAAATGTTTGCTTTAAAAGAAACCATAGCTGTGTTGGAAATGTTTGGGAGTCATATATCCCGGTTAGCCCATGCTTGGAGAATCTAACACTGGAAATGAGTTTTTAACTCTTGATCTTGCAGCCATTATTGACCTAAAGAGTTCTTAATTTCATAATAGAGTGAGATTAGAGGCTATGATGTCGAGTACGAAGTGGCAAAATGTTCAAGTTTGATTTAATTGGAATATGCAATAGAATGCTTTTGTCCTCAAAAATTAAGGTTTTATTTTCGTTCTCCTCGCTTGGCTTTTAAGGTTTCATATTGACCACTCTTTTTTTTAAGACCAAAGGATTCAACTGGGAAGTTTCTTCATGGAAAATAATCTTCGTCGCTAGGCCTTAAAGAAGTTATCTACATGTCCAATATGAAATCATGCCACACGTAGTTTTGGAGTAATAACATGCAGTTTAAATAAGGGATGCCTCTAGGAAGAAATTTTTAAGGTAGGCATTAGGGTTAGGGTACCAAAGGGAATGAATCAGCCTGGAGGCTTAAATTACTTTTATGAAATCCCCAAGTGTGCATAAATGATGAGGTTAATGTGGATCAATAATTGTTCCTTTCTTTATTCTTCTTCTTTTTGAGCTTTTGTTTTCATTCTTCTCTTCTCTCTTTTTTTCAATTCCTATTTTCTCTTTTTTTTCTCCTTGAACGGGATCATTTGTTTCCAACTCTCGTTTTTGATTGTTGATTTTGATGTCATCCATTATGCACTCCTACTTCGTGGTTAGGTTAAATGTGCTTATGAAAGAAATAGGCTTTTCAAATGCTCAAATGAGTTCTAAGTGGTGACTCATTAGGTTTAACAAAGGTATTAATGCAGATTACCAAACAAGGACTCTTATCTTAGGTAAGTCATTTAAAGTTGTATGTCTTAATGCTTCATATAAGATTGAAATCCTTGGCTACTTTTAAATATTATTTCTCTTCCACTCCTTTTGAGTGGCTCACCTTATGAGGTTTCCAAGTTAGCCCCTCTTGTTCTCTTCTTTTTTTTCTTTTTCCTTTTTTTCTCTTTTTCTTAACACTAGTTTTGTCATCAAGCAAGATTATTCTAGTAAAGAAGGGGTAAAAGTGAAATAGGCTTAGGCTAAGTGTGGAAGTTTCAAGACTTTGGACTAAAAACTGGGAAGGTTAGTGGATAAGCGAAGGGACTCTCCAAGTCAAGTCATGAATGCAGGTGTAAAGGGTTTGTGATGCTCCTTAGATCCTTTACTGGGGAGTTGTATGGTGGGCTTTATAGTGAAAGTCTAAAAGAGATTCCTGATATGGTTAGTCACCTATCTCAGTATCTTATATGAATGGGACACCCTCTCTAAACAATTGCACAAGCTTTATTCTAAGATCTTACATCCAAAGTTAACAATGAGCTTAAGGTAGGCCCATTCAGCCTAACCTAAAGTGACCCTTATTTATTTTATTTTTTTCCCTTTTTTTGGAATTTGGGGTAAATCATTGAATGAGCGGATTTTTTAAGCTTGCCTTCTGAACTTTTTGATAAAGGTCCAAAACTAGAGTTTCATGCTCATCAATTTTGCAATCAATTGATTTACTTTTGGGTTCACCATTGGTAGTAATCTTTAATAGCCTGCATCTAAACACCACCTCTATCATCTTCCCTATCCCTAGTAGCAAGGTGATGGCCTGAAAGGTGGAGGTAGTTAATGGAAGGGAAATGTTAATGGTCTTGCCTATGGGTTAAGGAAAATTACTAATGACTTGCAGTTCGGTAGGAAATTGATGATGGCTTGGTGGGCTTGAATGTTTAGGCTGAGACATGAACTAATAAGGTCAAAATGTTGGATTTAAGCTATCCGTTAGGCCAAAGTTGGGCCTTAAAGAATGGGCTCTAGGGTTGCCGTAGATAGCTTACTTGTGGGCCTAAAAGCTAGGTCTAACTTTCTCTTAGATGAATCATGGACATATAATGAGCCTAAGCATGAATTTGGTTTGATTTGTCTAGAATGGGCTAGTTTAGGCATATAGATGGATCTACGTGGACTCATGTATGGATCTTGCACCTGTATGGCATGTGGGCCATATAGATTTATGAATGGATTAAGTATCTAGGTTCAAACTAAACTTATGCATTATGAATATGATGTATGATTGGTTGCAACCTTGAAAGGACTAGTGCTCCAAAGGTCTAATGGGCCGCAATATGAATTTTAGGCCTAGATAGACTAGTTGACTATGTATGATGAGAAGTAATAATGTATGACTCTCTGGGCCGAAGTAGCCAACACACAATTGATATGTTGAGACCAGACAATGACCTTTAGACTTTCCTAATCATGTATTAAGACTTGTAAGCTGATGATTTAAAGTGACCTGGGCTAGACTAATGATGTCAACCCTCCTATTGTGATGTATACAAGGCCTACAAAATAAGATAATTCCTTATGGTCCTCTCCTAATGGGGAGACCGAAACACATGGAGTTGACTTAATCTGAGAGGTCTACAACCTTATCAAACCCTCAATTTGGTCAAACTAACATTTTTCTATCCTTGGCCCTGGATACAATGATGACTTTGCGAACCTTAAGGTATTAATGCATGGTTTCTTGGATAGATGCTAGTTTTAGACAACCCATTAGAGTTGTAAGCATTCAAAGAATCATGCATGCACATGAATTCCAACCTAGTCCAAAGTTTCAAGTCAGAACTAGTTTAGGTAAGATTTAGAATAGTCCTCTTGCTATCCGAACGATTCATCCTCGATGGGTGTATGGCAAGACTACAACACTCGGTTGCTTTCCCATATATAATGTGGATTAAGGAAATTGTATCATGAGTCGGTAGAACAGTTGGCTGCGCAATTAGAACTCAAATAGATCCATAGAGTGACAAACTATTTCTTGAGAAAGTAGTAATGGGGTTAAACCTAAAAGCGTTGTTAGTCCCAACAACAGGATGCTTAATGCAAGTGTAACTAAAAATAATTTCTGATTTGATTTTTCGAATTTCACACTCTTAGAAAGTCCCTAGTGGAGTCGCTACTGTAAGCACCATGACCCGTAACCAATGCCCAATCCCCCACAAATTGCTAGACCCACTCACTAGTTGAGCTTTTGTATAACTTTGAAATTTGATTTGGACTAAAATAAGAAAATAGACAGGTAGTCATGCCAGTTTAGGAACATGACAAGTTCTTAGCATAGGAACCCTATAGGGTTCTTAACCTAGGAACACAGACGAGCTCTTGAACCAAGAGGCCAACTGTCCATTTTAAGCCTTGGACTTAAAACAATTTTTGTTTTTCAAATTTTGAGAAACTAGTAGGAATAGAGTCGCTAGCCAGTTTTGTCAAAAAACTAACCAAAAAACTAGCCAGATTTTAATTCTTTTACTGGCCCATAATCCAAAGCAATTGACACCTAAAAGGGACTTGGGTCTAGCAAAAGAAGAATTTCAAGAAGGGTCCCCTATATGGGGACCATTTGATTTTGTTGGCCTACACCAAAAGATCCAAACTCGGAAACAAAGATACTACATCAGGATGGAGTGCACCTGGTACTGTACATTACTGATGTCCTCTACTGATCAAATCAAAAACTAAAATTATCGCATTTAAAGAAGACAGACACAGAGAAAATTAAGTACATCAATAGACAATTAAAATGTCGATTAGGAAAAAGGAAAATGATGGAATTAAATATTTATAGCAAGCAAAGAATAAATTAATTACCTCAAGTTACATTTTAAAAATTAAAGGAAGCTAAAGAATGAAGAAAAGTGTAAAAGAGGATGGTAGGTAAAGATTAATTGGCACCCTCATGTTACCTACCGTGAGAGACCCAGGGAGCTCTGGGATTGAGAAAATCGGCCTCACTTATGCCTTAGAGGGTTACAGGGATAGATTTGAGAAGGATTCGGTTAGATTCTCTAAACCTTTCTGTATTCTCTCAAAGTTTTATGAGATTCTAGCTATGTTTTTGATGGCTAGACGAGGAGCTGAATTTATAGCTGCAGGAAATGAGCGTTTCGTAGGCATTCTCAAAAGTTGGCACCAGTGGGCTAGCGTTTTCCTATAGGTTGAGTTGGCGGCTAGGTTTTCTTGAAGATAGGTCAGATAAAAGGAGTTGAGTTGAACTCTGCTAGGTAGGAACCCATTCGAGCTCTAGATCGAACTACAGACAATCCAAATTGTTTTGACCATCACTTAAACGTCCATCCAATCAATTTTGAATGATTTTTTTTTTCTTGAAAGCTTATTGGGTATAGTTTCTAACGACACCTATTTCATGAGATTTGGATAAGTGCAGCAGAATATATAAGCAAAACAGAGAACATATATCACTTTATGTGCAAGCCTTAGCAATGACTTATATCTTTTCCATATAAGGCTATAGTATTTCGATGCATAATATGCCCTTAGAAAACTTATTCAACAAAGAATATTAGTTTTTAAACTCAATAAATTTATGCAACATATGATGGGGTGAAAATATAAAATGAATCTCGGCTAGATGCAAACACCATCAATTGGAGCCTATTTGGACGTTTTGGGTAACTCTAAGTCTTTTGTAGGTGTCTTTCTGTTTGAAAATGTGGGTTAAGGAATGTTTATACATTTTAAGGTTTTTCATGTCAACATCGGGGATCTTTAAGTCTTCTTCAATCAATTTATTGTCATTGGGTATTTTATAAAAATGGAGACATTTTTTAGATGTCTACAATAGTACGCACCAAACACTTTTGTGCATTGTTCTTAGGCAAGGATTGCGTATCGTCGCACGCTTAAAGAAAGGCAAAAAGGAGATAACGCACTTCTTTTTAACTTGTTTTTCTTTTTTGGGGGGGGGGGGGGATTAAATCATAGCGAAAATCACATTCATTACTGAGTGGAGTTGTATTCTAAACTCTGAAGCTAGACACCCACTCATTCGCTAACAATATTATCGTTGAATTGTTGTTGACGAAGTACTTTCATTGAGGGAAATAGATCGAGTTGGATTTGCAAGTGTCGTTCAGCTTCTTGCCAGCACAACTTATGAGCTTTTGCCCATGGTAATCCATACAAAGGCGAACTTCGAGCAGGAACTTGTGCGAAGCATTTCCCAAACAGTGTAGCACCGGCGCAACCTTAAGCGCGGCACTGACTGCATTTCGTATCGAGGCACTAGTGTAGTTCACTCCAGGGCCAGGAGGGCATCCTTCAGTAATTAATAAAAGAAACATTGGAGTTAATAACAAGACAGAAGACATTTCACAGTATGGTTATTATACGGGCATCCGGGAAGTATATAAAGAATGCACTCCTAGCAAGGACACATGTACATGCCATATGTGCTGAAGAGCTCCCAACCCGTGTGGCTCGGAGTTGCCTTGTCTAATCACACATCCCGGGTTACAATCCGGGGGGGAGCAAATTGTGCTTTGTGCATGAAATTTGCGGTGGGCCTGGTTCCTGGGCTTTATGCTCAGACTTTGGCAACCTTTATTCCTTGGCCTGTTAAGGCTCGTTGGATGCCCTTGATATAGGGGTCTGATAGACTAGGCCTGCTTATTATTATAAAAAAAAAATGTACATGGCATATAAGATACATCAGCAAAAGCCACATGTTCTTTATGTTCTAACATCATCCTACATTCGCACGCATTACTGTACACATGATGATATACTTAAATTATTTTGTATAACCGGGCAGGCGCGCATTACGCTTTGTCCGTTCGGCCTCTACTATATTTATTGCCATGTGCAGCAAGCTTATATACGCGAGAGTTGTTCCAACGGTTGTGTCCTTAGTTAGCTGCCTACAGCCTACAGGTCATGAGTATAAATTCGCTTGAACGCAAGGTTGAGGTGTTATGTTTTTGTCTTCTAATCTTCCTCTGTCTTTTATAGAATAATTTAGGCTATTATTTAATTTATTTACACTTCATTTGCTTAAATTTATTTATGTATTTATTCTATTCAACTAAGTTGGTGCCTTTCTATCTTTCTCGCCCCCTCTCTCTACATGCACACATGTATATACAAAAATTATTGCTCACTGAATATACACTATAACTCACCAAAAGTTATAATATAACTTACTAAGACAATGACATGCCTCAAAATATGAACAAGAATGTGTAATTAGGTATTATATTGTTTACTCGTTCATTTGGATTAGGATTAGTTAGTATTGCTCAATAAATCATATGAGTCACTGAATATATTTTATAACTCACCAAATATATATCATAGCCCACTAAATAAATATCATAGCTGACTAAAAAAAATAGTAAGAGTATAAGTGATTGAAACTTTTCAAGTATGTCATTTTTGTGCATATAAAGAATCTTATATTTGAGTTAATCAAAAGATATATCATAACATATTAAAAGATAAATATAAAGTATTTACTCACCAAAAACATACTATAGCTCATGAAAAGTCTACAACTCACTAAAAAAATTGGATGCCAAAATATGAACAAGAATATGTATGTGCCTACTAAAATTGTGTATGATATATTTGCTCACTTTTTTCATTATAAATAATTAATACTAACCTATAAATCATATTGATCACCAAATATATTTCATAACTCATTAAAGAACTATTACAACTCACTAAATAAATATCATAACTCATTAAGAAAAGAATAATATAGATAACTAGAATATAATTTAGTGAGCTTTAAATACACAATATCATTTTTTTTTTGTATAATAGTACATTTTAATAACATATATATTGTTTTTACTTAGCCATACTTGGGCATATAAAATGTGTTGATTTCGATATATCTGCTCACTAAAAGTATCTATTAGCTAACTAAAAATGAGTCTTAAATTATCGAGCCACTAAAATGTTTGGTGAGTTATACAGTATTTTTAGTGAGTGAAACTGCGTGTACAATACTATATTTTAGTAAACTATATACTAGTTTTAGTAAGTCGAAATCCAATTATACAACTATTTTTGTACAAATCAGTTGTATGATATAACAACTGAACATATTGAAATATCAAATTAACTTTATATGAAATATATTTTTTTAATAATTTTACCCATTTCCTTTTGCATCAAACAATTTTAAATCGTTAAATCTGGATATAATATATAATTAGTCATCACATGAGTAATTTTGACATTTAAAATTATTCCACATGATGACGAAAGTAATCAATTAAATATATTCAAATTATAATCTCTATAAAATTTTTAAAAGAAGTGTATGTCAACTCGAGAGAGAGATGAAGACAACCTTGCGTTGTCAGTAACTGAAGCATGTTGAGCCGGTTCTTCCAACCGATTGCCAACTTGAAATAACTAGGAACATTGACGGTCGGTTCTAAGCAGGTACCATGTGCTTCCCATTCATGCCTCCAAAATTTCTGGTTGTTGCTCTGGTTCTGCAAGTTGGGCCAGCTAGCATTCAATTCTTTCTCAAAGTGGGCCACCTAAACGGAATTTTTGCACGTTACTTTGTGGGCCACATAGACCTTACAAAGGTTTTTGTTTGTCTTTCGGTGGTTTTTGGCCGGGGGGGGGGGTGGGCAGAGGAGACTATTTTTCACGTAATCAGGAAGCTAGCTAAAGTAGAAATATATTACCAGTGTCGGATCGAACGATGTCCCTGTGCAGTTACCCGGACCCCGTTTGCCGCTGTTGTATTGATCCCAAATGCCGTGAATAGTGAATTCGTTTGGTATAGGCATTGAACAACGGTTGACACTACAATAGCCAGGCGGCCATATTTGCGCGAAAAGCATGTAGTCATAGCAATCGAAAGAACGCAGAAGAAAAGTAGACACGACAAGGGCAACAACGATACATCTCCTGTTCATTTGTCCTTTCCTTTCCACCTTTTTTAAGTCACAAGGAATTAAATTTTGCTACAAGGCATATATATAGGCAGAGCATACAAATTATATCATAGTAAAGACCTGGAATTTTTTTTTTTGTGCTAAAATGCGTGACGTGGGCTGCCTATTCGCCTAGCGGTTGGTGTGTTTTCTACTATCATTCGTTGTCAAGGTTACAGACTCGAATATGCAACTCTCTAATATATGGAATTGGGCATTTTGTTTTATATACTTGAATAATCTATTGTATCTGGTTGAGCACTTTGCTTTACTCACTTGAGTATTTCCTGCATCTATGGACCGAAAACTATAATATAACTATATAAGCACTGGAGCATACAAATTATATATACAAGCGCTGGACAAAGGAGGCCTAAGATTTAAGTAGCAAGTGTATCTTAATATGCGCCGGTCAAGTGAGGTGCGTTGATTTTAGCCTGTATACTGCTAAAACTGTTTTTTCCATCTTTGTAATTGATATCTAAAAGCTAGTTAATAGCGCTAATGACCAATGTGGCTTTTGTAACTCCTCTTGTTTACAAGGCTGATTTTCACCTTCTTAGAAGTAATCTCTCTTCAATCTAGTTTCTAATTCCGAAGCTTATTGTTCAAATGTATTTCTAATTAGTTGTTATAAATCTGTTTAAAAAGAACTACTTTTATCGCCGGATTGCATACAAAGATATACCACTTCTTCCCTCTACTTCACGGTAGTTTTTTAGGCTTCGGCACGGTTCATTTTAACTAGCTAATCAAGAGAACATGAAATTGGTTAGAACCATGTGGCCTTAGGGAGCAACTTCCACTAGAAAGTTTGCACCACTACTTCGGTGAAATCCGTTCCAACATAGTCCTTCTGCCACACCAGAATGCTATGTTCATTTCTACATGGAAGTTCTTCATTCCGAACCTCTATTGCTCATACAAGGTCTTAGTTCGTTCTGCACTTGGGTGGTTTATTTTAGAGCTGCAGCTATTATTACTCTATTTCATTGTTTATTGGTTCTAGTGTTGGTGTAAAAATTTAGTTTGATGGATACATATATCAGTTTGTCACAGACAAACTTAGTGTCAAATTAATCGAGGCTTCTATGTAGGTGTAAGTACGCTTTTTCTATAGACTTTGTTCACCCTAACGTACAACAGGGTTGTCTGAATAAGTCTTTGGGATACAAAAAAATCTCTCCTATCTGCGTGTTGCACTCATGAAGATAGGACCCTAAGTGTCCAACACATGACAGAAATTTTAGGAATTATAGTGATAGTATAATTATCTTGATCATGCCCTTCAAGACATACCAATGCATGTCAAGATCCTTCATATTTATAGAGTTCATCATGCCGCTTCATGAAAGAATAACATCCTTTCATAATACAACTTCAAAAGAGATATATCTCTTCACAAATACACCCTTTCATTAAAATGTATAAGTTAGTTAACCATCCAAACTAACTTGTACCCCTTCAAAAATAATTAAACAAATTAATTATTTACCAAAGGTTACATACAATAATTAATTATCAAAATAATTAATTATTATTTAGGCATCTTTATATGATGAATGCTAGAATGTGTAAGGGGTTGAGTGTTGAGGAAATGAAAAATGCTAACATGGGAGTAAATTTGGGGTATATGTTGCTTCACAACCGTCGGATCAAAATCTTAAACAATCTTAGCCCTTGGATTTATTTTTATTAGCCGCATTAGGTCTCAGGTTCGATTCCTCTCTCCCTCATTGTATTGTACTATTTACTACGCACATTAGGTCTCAGGTTCGATTCCCTCATCCCCCATTATATTGTATTGCCCATTGTGGCTCTTATGGACCAAAATATTTTTAATTTTCGTCATTATTATTATTATTATTAATATTTTGTATTTTTCAATACAAATATAAATTTGAGCATGTCTTATTATAGATAATAGAATAATAAATACGATTTTCATTATTATTTTTATTATTACTATTGTTGTTGTCGTCGTTATTATCGTTGTTATCTTTCCGTTTGAATTTGATAACATAATCAATATTAATAATGATTATCAAATTATCAAAGAGAGATTAAGAGATTATAATAGATATAAAAAATTTTATTAGTTCATTATTATAAAATACATTAATAATTTAGAAGTTTTAACTTAATGAAACAAAATTATAATTACTGAACAAGTCATAAAACCTTATATGACACCTCATTATCAACACATAATATAATATACACAATTATAAAAAAATAATAAATATTTTTTATTTTCATTATTATTATTATTATTAATATTTTGTATTTTTCGATACACATATAAATTTGAGCATGTATTATTAGAGATAATAGAAAAATAACTATGATTTCCATGATTATTTCCATGATTATTATTGTTGTTATTGTCATCATTGTCGTTGTCGGCGATTTTATCTTTCTCCTTGAATTTGATAACATGGTCAATATTAATTATGATCATCTAATTATCAAAGAGAGATTAAGGGAGTATAATGGATATAAAAGTTTTTATTATTTCATTATTATGGAATAAGTTCATGTTTTAGAAGTTTAACTTAAGAAAACCGAATTGTAATTACTGAACAAGCCGTAAAACCTTAGGTGACACCTTATTATTATCACATAATATAATATACAAATTTATATAGAAATAATAAAAAAAAATTATTTCCATAATTATTATTATTATTTTGTCTTTTTCGTTACAAATGTACATTTGAGCATGTATTATTAGAGATAATATAAATATAAATATGATTTTCATGATTATTTCCATTCTTACTATTGTTGTTGTTGTCATTGTAGTTATCGTCGCTGTTATCTTTCTCTTTGAATTTGATAACATAGTCAATATTAATTATGATCATATAGATGTAAGGGTTGTGCTGAAAAATTACATATTGTAAGCATGATATACCATATTGTAAGGGTTGAATGTGAAATATAAAAAAAATTTAAAATAAAACACAATCATCATATTAGGCCCGTGAAACTGAATTTCTTTCACATTTAATATGATCTATTTAACAGAAGGAAATAAACGAACTATTTTTCTTTTTGTTTCAAAGCATATATATCTTACAATTAAATTTAATTCATTTAAATCTTAAACGTATAATTAATTTTTTAACATTTCAAATAAATTGACCAAAATCTAATCTATTTAACGCACAAGAGAAATTGAAATCACTTTCGTTTTCTTTTAAACCATACAGATCCAATAATCAAATTTTCTTCATAAAACACCTAAAATTATAATTAATGTTTTGCCGTTTAAAATAAAATACCCCAAATTACCATAGCACTTCAAACTAAGAAATATCTCAACCCACAAATCTGAACTCAACCCATCTCTTACATGACAACATAAGGGCATGGAAAATTTATATCAAAACCCATGAAACTATTCAGTTGACATGAAAGCCAGATGTACAAAGTATGAACACTTAATTATATTAGCGTCCCCTAATTGGCTATTTTAAATAGCCAAAAAAGTTATGTATTAGCATAAATACAATGTTCAAATTATTTTCGTTGAAAAACAAATTTTATTTCTGTTACATGTAAAAGTGAAACTAAACTGACTTCAAAATAGTTTATACGTAAATTCACTGGACAATTAGGCACTTCATAAATTTTTGCTCAACAACAAGAGGAGAAGGTAGATTTTTCATCATTGGCATCATAGATTGACTTATTACCACCCAATTTAGGCTATGTTCTTTTCAGTGGGACATGAGGGGTGTGGGATGAGTGGGTGTGGGAAAGGGGGGGAAGAAGTGGGTGGGTGTGGTATTTTTTTTTAAGTATGGGAAGGAGTGGATGAGTGACTGAGTGTGAGTGACAGCTGAATGTAGTTTAATGAAGTTGAAATATTGGTTATTAATAATTTTTGTTTTCTAATGTAATAATTTTATTGTGATAGTAATTAATAATGATGAAATTTTTTTATTTTTGTTCAGTCTTTTTATTTTTTTATTTTTTATTTTTTATTTTGGTATTTTTATTATTTCATTTTATATTTTTAATTTTTAATTTTTTAATTTTAAATTTTAAATTTTTTAAATTTTTTAAATTTTTTAAATTTTTATTTTTTAATTTGTAATTTGTAAAATTTGTAATTTTTGTAATTTTAATTTTTATTATATTTTTTAATTTTTTCAATTTAAATTTTTCAATTTTTTTGTATTTAATTTTTATTTTCTTATTTTTTTGTATTTTTTTGTGTTTTTTTGAACTTTTCGTTGGTTGTTTTTTCTGGAATAAAAAAATGAAAAATAAAAAATAAATAGATACAGCAAAATAAAAAATAAAAAAATAAATACAAAAAATTTAAAAATTTAAAAATTTGAAAATTTAAAAATTTAAAAATAAATAAATAAAAAATAAAAATAAATGCAAAATATTTAAAATTTTAAAATTTTAAAGAGACAAAATAAAAATAAAAATAATAAAAAAATAAAAAAATAAAAAATAAAAAATGAAAAAGTGAAAAAGGGGAAAAAAAAATAAAAATAAAAATAAATACAAAAAAAATAGAAATAAAAAATTAAAAATTAAAAATAGAAATAAAAAATTAAAAATAATGAAAAATTATAAAAATAATGAAAAACAAAAAAATAAAACTGTTTCATGACATCCAAAAAATTAAAACTGCTTATAATTGCTATCAGATTATTTATACACACAATTACGTAAATTGTAAAAATTTTTAAAATATGAAAAATTGTTATTTTATGTAAGTGTGGGAAGGAGTGGGTGAGTGTGGGAATGAGTGATATTTTTTTTAAAGTGTGGGAAGATGGGAGAAAGAGTGGGTGAGTGTGGGTTGGGTTGATTTTCCAACGAAAAGAACAGGGTGTTAGCATGGTTTGTGACTAATTCACTATCTACTGTCTCCATCATACTTATATAGGCTTTTGTCACTATCATATACTTTTTAATTATTAATTCAATTAGTTATGCACGAAGTTGGTGTATATTTAACTTTTTCATTGAATTTTTCCATTATCTCCTCTAAATTATAATATTAATCATGTCTACCATAACTATTTGTTTATTATTTCGATAACATATCTACAGAATATCTATTTGAATATACTCCGTGCAAAGTACGGGCCCAAACTAGTAATTAAAAATATATTTTCATAACCATTAATCAAAAATAATTAAGTATCATTGAAATCTTTTTGGTAATATTCATTTGATAAATGTATGATTCATAAAATGCGAATCATGGATCGATATTTAATGTGAATGTAAGAATAACTTAATTATTCATCCTTTATAGAAATAAATGTGAAATATAATTTATTTATTTCCATGTAATTCTAATTTGCTAAAATATGTATAAGTTCGTGGATGTTTTTGTTGGGCTTGTAAATGCATATTTTAGCATGGTTTCTAAATATCTATATGTTTATTCTGGACATTTGGATGTTGTTTACTCCAATTTTGAAAATTAAAATTGGAAAGAATAACTGTTTCATTATTGATGAAAATAAATATGGTGTTTCATTTATTTTCAAGGGTTTTAGTATACTAAAATATGAAAGTCTATATAATGGACATGTTGAAATATTTTAGTATAGCTAGGGAAAGTCCACATGTATAAATTTTTTTGTTGGACTTGTTTATGACCATGTCATGACACTTTTAGTATGGTCATACTAATTAAAGATAGATATGGATGGAATGTACAAGAGTAAGTATTTACACTAGTCCATGAATATATATATACAACTTCGAAGTTCCATATGAAGAACCTAAAATTATTTACTCAAGTTTAGAGTAAATGGTAGGGGTAACATAAGTTCATATGGTGATGAATATGTTTTTAAGTCCGTTAATTGAAATTATGACTATAATTTCAAGTTGGACTTGTATGAAAATATTAAAATATATTCATGAATAAACCTTGTTTAGAGGTTGAGATGTCCAAGTTTTAATAGCTAGAATTTGGTTTAATAAATGGTTGACTTTCCAAGTCTTGTGAGCCCATTATTAAGACTTTCAAAGGCAATGAATTCGAATGGATAAATAAATATACACATGTGTGGTATAATTACTTAAAAGTATTGAGACTTTTGCAAAGTTATTGTTATCAAAGTCATGGAACACATCTAATGACTTTGGGAGGGAGGGTGTAAAGCTCATACTAAGTCACCCATGGTGGAACCTTAACTTAAGGCTTGTGGAAACATCGGATCTTAAGTTCAATGAGTCAGAGTACACCATCTATGTAAGTTGTTAGCACTCAGTATCATATCCAAATGGAGTGCTAGGTTACCCATATGTTCGACGAAGGGTGAGCTTTTGCTTTTAATGAATCTCAATAGAGAACATTTGAGTGGGGGTAAGAAATAAGTATTTGATTAATTTGTTTATGCTTAATCAGTGGTGTGACTTGTTTCAGTCCTTAGACATTTCTATTAATACTTTATAGGGGTATTGATGTGGTTTACCTAACAAGTGTGAAGTTTGGTCACTTTTGTCGAGCTTGGGCTTGGCTCTAGAGCACTTACGAAACATACATGCGACACATGGCCATTAATAGTGTCAAATTACTAAATGATTTAGGATGAAAGTCTTGTGTGTGGCTAAGATGTAAGTGGTTAGACAGGATAACTAGTTCAAAGCATAACCTACCATGTTATCCTGATCATTTGATGGACAAGTCACTAAGATGGGGGTTTAATCGCAAGACACCTCCATTTATGCACAAGATCTCTGGAAATTCAAGAAACCATTTGTTATGGAAATGGTGGGGGATTTGTTTGTGTAATTTCCATAAAAATGAAAATTTAATAAAATAATTACTTCCATAAAAATGGTTATGAAAATATATTTTTGATTATGCCTAAATAATAATTAATTATCTTGGTAATTAATTATTGTAATACACCTTTTCGTAATTAATTAATTTGATTAATTACTGATGAAGGGGTATAAGTTAGTTAGGATGATTAACTAACTTATACCTTTTAATGAAAGAGTGTATTCATCAAAAGACATACCCCTTTTAAAGTGGTATTTATAAAATGACGTTCTCTTTTCATGAAGAGGTATGATGAACTCTATAAATATGAAGGATCTTGACATGCATTGGTATGTCTTGAAAGGCATGATCAATAGAGTTATATTATTACTATAATTCCTAGAATTTCTATCATATCTTGGACACCTAGGGTCCTATCTTCGTGAGTACAACATGCAGATATGAAAGACTTCTTTGTATCTCAAAAACCTATTTAGGGAGCCTTGTTGCACATGCGGGCGAATAGAATCTTAAGAAAAAGCGTATTTACACCTGCCTAGAAGTCTCGATTAATTTGGCACTAAGTTTGTCTGTGATAAACTGATATATGTATCCATCAAAACAAATTTTTACACCAACATCCGGTAGGTTTTTTTTTTTTTGGTCTTTTGATTTCACCATTGTGATCTTTATTCATTGTTTCTGATAATTGAAAGCTATTTATTTACAACCATGACAATGAACAAGCTCACCATCCCAGATATGTCTAAGCCTGAACCACTTGATCGATGGAAAGAAAGGAAAGCAATGGTCTATTAGGATGACATTTTATCTTGAACATATTGAACTTGTTTGCTTTGATGAAAAAGGACATTCGCAAAAAATGCTACCGTTAATAATAGGAAACCCTACGCGGAAAATTATAGAACTTGGAAAGGAATGATGATTCAGTACATTCATTAACAATGCCTTGCTTGATATATACACGTGAAGTTTGATATTTGTAACGCCCCCAAATTAGACATGTTTCACTGCTTGTATTTTCTTTAATAAATCCCTTAATTATAATCTAGACAACCAAATGATAGGGGCATTACCGTCGTTCAAAAGGACAAGACTTGAAACATGAGTGCTATAAATAACATAGCTAAGCATAACCTCAAACATGTAAACTCACATCAAGTGTTAACCAATGAAGGGTTTATAAACCATAGTAAAACAAATCACTACATAGTCTACATCTTCATCCATAGAAGAATTCAATATACAGCTTTAAGGTATGTGTATACTGCGTTACATTTGATCCATCCGAATTTCCTTGCTTCACGTATTCTCTTCAGCTCATTTGTTAGTATGAGGGCAACTCTCTGAGTATTTTCCTAAAACAAAACATGAAACCATTTCGAACTATGAGCTGAAGCTCAGTACATGCATTCCTGAATTGTTAAATGATCATTGAAACACTTGTTGGGCCTGCTTTGCAATTCATTTTAAGTTAAAATAGTAAATGAGATAAATGTAAAACCGCATTGCTAGTTATTATCTGATAGTGAAACCCTTGATACTGTTACGATCTATGGATAGGTGTACACTTGCCAAGCCGATCGGGGACCTGGCCTGAAGTCGCGCAGGTAACTGAAGGGCGAATGCCCTATAGATGATAATTGACAGGGTCACTAATTAACTGATAAATCGCTGTGTAAACTGATTCATTGATGTACTCACCAAAACATGATAACGTTGATAAATACACTCTGATTTCTAAAGATATAGGCAATGGACGTACCTGAAGTCTTTCAAATGATATTTCACTTGATAATACTTATGCATAATGAAAACGATAGACTGGGCCTTGATTCTGCTAAAGAAATATAATTATAGGTAAATGTAGTTAGTAAACCATATTCACTGACATAAATGATTTATTTAAAAAGACTCCTACAATTCCAATAATTCGATATAAGACAAGTTAAACCAAAATGAACTGATTTTAATTCAATATAAGACAAGTTAATGTCTTAAACCAAAATGATTTGAATAATAAATCAGTTAGGGTTATTAAACTTGAAATATAACAAATTGAAGCAAAATAGACCAAATGAAAATGATTGAGGTAATAATAAAAATATTTTAATTGATATAAATGAAGTATGGGTTTTTGATATTTCTAAAATAGATAATGAAAAGTGTGATGCGTATGAAATGGATAATAGAATGGTTAATGCCTCTGGAATGGGTGACAAATGGTTTAATGTCATAAGGGGTGCTGTGAGGTTCATAAAAGCTCATATAACACCCTAATTTGAAAGGTACTGATTTTGAGTTATTACTCTACTCACTTCCCAAACTTCATTTTCATGCCCACTTAGTTCGGTTTTCAAACCTAAGTAAGCATCTATACATAATCAAACTTGTTGAACTCACTACACTTTGTAATTTCCTTGCAATATCCATAATTATATAGAAACTTCTGAAAATATTTCCAAATGTCATGATGTCTGCATTCACTCATGTTACAGTTTGATGGTCTGCAATAGAAAATCCATATCTTTCACTCCCGACCTCCAAATAAGATGGAAAACCCCAATATGAAAATATCACAATGTCCTAAAAAACCTTTATTTATGACACAAAGCATGATTCACATAGTAAGGTCCCTAAAATTAGGGTAGAACACAAACGTGCACAATTTCTGTTCAATCTATCTATTCGTAGCAAAACGACCATAACTTTCTCCACAGAACTCGGATTAAGGTAATTCAAAAGGCATGTGAAAGATAACTCATTGATATATCCACACACCAAAAATCACAAATTTTCAATGAGTCAATCAATACCAGTTTCTTCCTAAATTCCACTGTTCAGAACTGTTCCCAGTTTCAATGTATTCTGCGTAGTCTTCAGTAAATTGGTCATAACTTTGTCCACACAACTCAAAATTGAGTAATTTTAAATCTTATTGAAAGCTAACGCATCAAGATATCACTACGCCAAAATTCATGAATTTTGGATGTGCCAAGTAATACTAGTTTTCTCTCAAAGTGACCCCTGTTTCAGGTCTGTTGACAGCTCAATAACCACATATTTGCAATCTTTTCTTCACATAACCACCCACTAAAATCACTCTTTAACTTACATAAATCAGCATAAATATCTTGATATTCATTACGAATACCAAAGATCACAGAATCTCACTTAAAACAATCAAAATCCAACACTTGAACATGAAGCTTGCATGATTAAAATAAAACCCTAACGCTAACTTCATCTCCACCATGATCCATCACCAAGATGATTCTTAGTTCAATAAAAATAGCATAATCCACCATCAAAACAACCAAAATAAGAAGCAAAAATCAAAAATTCAAAGAACAAGATTGTAGTCATTTACTTTGAGCTTGAAACAAGTGGAGATGGAGATGATATTTGGTGATTTTGAGGGTTGAAGATGATAGCCGGTGGAGGGAGGTGGTTGGAGGTTGCAATTCCTTGCCGGAGGCTGGCTGGAAAGTGGCCAGAAAACCACCACAGAAGGGCTGTTGCTGCTGGTCTGGTTGGGCGGTGGGGTAGAGAGAAGGACGAGAGAATAAGAGAGAGAAAGTGACTTGAAGTTTGTTTGGTGCAAATGAAGCTTAGGCAAAAATAATACTTGGCTGAGAATTACCCTAAAAATCTACTTTTTACTAAGTATAATTAAGGCCTAGTAAGGGTAATTAGCTAAAAAAAGAGGGTCAAGTCTTAGTGGATCGAAATTGACCTTAAATGGGCTCAGGTTCGAAAACTAGCTCAAACCGAGTACGCTTGAATTTATTTTTTATTTTTATTTTTTTTGGTAGCTCAAAATTAATTGTGATATCATGAAAAATAATTAAATATTTTAAATCATATTCGTCGAGGCCTAATATCAATTTCTTCAAAAAATTATTTTCGATAAATGAAACTCAAATTGTAAAGGAGGGCCCAAAATGAATTCTCCCAATTGGGATAATTAAATGAGATAAATAAATGAGAAAAATGATTAACATTGCTTAATTAAATAAATAAACATGATTTAGGGTCGGGCTATTATAATATTTATCATGAGTCATATGTAATGTTTGGTTGGATATATTGTAATAACAATGTAATGTAATGAACTTTGTATTGTAATCATGATTACTTAGTTTGTGGCAATTATAATTACACAATAGTTCTTTTATTGCAATATCCTCATATAACCAAATAAGGTACTGAAAACACAATTACAAACTTGATTGCATTACAAGGTTATTTACATCTAACCAAACATTACAATAATGTATTTAGCATTCTCCTTTAAAAGAATTGTGGAAATGACGAAGTTGGTTCAAAGAGATATATCATTAGTTAATAGCTTAATTTTCAATTAAAAATCGTAATCAAATCCACGAATATGAGAACTTGGGTGCTACTATAGCATGTAGAGACTGAAAATTTGTGAAGTCAATCTTCCTATTGGCATGATTTGATTGATCAACTACAAGTTTTTGGAAAGAATACATAAAACAACTTATGAAATGTTGGAAAAGGCAGATTGATAATGTTGAAACAAATTCTTTTTCGTCTTTGTGCAATTAAGACAGGTAATTAAAAATAAGAAAAATATTATAGATGAGAACATACGAATATTTATGTGGAAACCCCTCCAAAATGAAGGTAAAAACCATGGGACTATCAATCCAAAAGATATTTCCACTATTTTATAGCAGGATTGCAAATTATGTCTTCTATAAACAATATAGAAGGTGACCCCTAATACTTCATCTAGTTAGGATGGGATACAAAAATGACTCTCACGCAACTTAGGTGGGCATGCTCACCAATTCTTGGTTGTACACTCAAATATTTCTCCCACTTGATTGTCTTTTCTTTTTTTTTGTTGATGTGTTTTGTGACAGTGGATAATGTCCCCATTTAAATAGGTGTTGGAAGAATTATTACCAAGAAAAACTTCTCCCCAAAGAAACGTGTCACTCTTCTTAATTTTAAAAATAATTGTTGAACATTTCCTTTGTTTTTTTTTTGTGGTCTTTATTTCCCTCTCTTGCTCGCCTTCTCTCTCCTCTTTTTTTTGTTGTTGTTAGTTATGAGAATTCCTACCAATTAAGGAATCCCAACAAATCTCTTCATTCCTAACTTGATTGGGGGACATGACATTGGCACCTTTGTAATAATTTTCAAATTTCTTAGTCAGTGCACCTTGGTCATCATGTCTGTGCAATTTTCGTAAGTGTGGACTTTCAAGCTGTACGGGCCTATCTTCCAAGTTTCCACTATCGAATGATAGCAAACATCAATATGTTTTGAATGGTAGTGGAAAGTAGTGTTCTTGGCTAAATGTATAGCATTTTTTACTATCACATCGCAACATATATTTGTCATACTCATAGCCTAGTTCGAGTAGCAAATTTCTCATCCATATTATCTCCTTACATGCTTTAGTAGCTGTAATGTATTCATTCTCAGTGCTTGATAGGGCAATGCATTTTTGGAACTTAGATTGTCAAGACACTACTTCCCTTGCAAAAGTAGTCAAATACCCAGAAGTTGATCTTTGATAATCGATATCACCGACAAGGTCATCTGTGTAACCCCCTGATTTTTCTAGCCAAGCAACATACACACAACCCTAGCCCTATTCAAAGCAGAATCAACATTGACCATTCATTGCCCACTCGCCGGCCATCATGGGTCACCTACCACCCCATGCTGCGCTTGCTGCCATTCACTAGTTGTTGCTACCACCCCCAACAGAACCATCTCCTCCCTCCAACTCCTTTTTTTGGTTGTTTTAATGGTGATTTGGGAAGGTGAACCTTAATCTCCCGGCACTCATTCCACTCTTTGTAGTTCTTAATTTAGTTACTTAAGGTGTTATTTAAGCTTGGATTTATTTTAAATTGGGTTAATTTAAAGGTTATCATGATGACTTGGAAGATTGATTGAGTACATGTATTATGGGTTTTTGAAAGGAGTTTGAGTATTGAGTTTGGATTGTATTGTTATGGCATGAATTCTAATTTAGATGAAGTATGAAGGTATTTATGGGTATGTCTTGTGAACGAAACTAAAGGTTGTGTGTGTAGGTATGGATGTTTTCATGAGACGGGTGAAGTAGAGTGGGCTTGGAGGAAAATGCAATTATGAGGTGACTTCTTTTGAATTAAATGGCTTAATGCAACCTTGAAAGTAACTTGAGGAATTAAAATGTGTTTGTATATGAGAATTGAGTGAAAATGTTATTTTGGGAATTTTGAAAACAAATTAAGTTCAACATGGATATTGGAGGATTAAGCTAGAGGGGTTCGAATGAATTTCAGCTTGTGAATTTGGGTGGTATATTACTTAACGGTAATTGTGGAGATTGACTCTTGTGACTTAGTTAAAATGGTGAGATTATGGGACTCGAATCAGTATGAAGGATTAATTATGTATATTTGTAACTCAAAGACAATGATTTAGATTGATTAACGTTTAAATGATGGAGAATGATGTAGGTTCTTATGACCCAAGCGAATAAATCAAAATCAAAGTCCGTTTGAGGCTTGATTGACATCGAAAATCAATTAGAACCACAAGTCGAGCTTAGTAACCCAAACCTGTTTTTGAATAAATCACTAGAACTAACAGTAATATTTCTTTCCATAATAATCATAATCATAATAGAATGAAATTTATAATGGCAATAAGTATGACATCTAATACTAATAATAGTAATAATTGTAGTAACTTTAATGAAAATTTCATTAATATTAATAACCATAAGGATAATAATATTACGATCCATGATAGCATAATAACATCAATAGCACTAGGGATAATAATAACAAGAATATAGAAAGAAGCATGTATAAATGGAAACTCAAAATCAATTTGTGTACTTAAAATATAAACAAGTGTGAGTGCATTGCTAATTGAAAGAAGTCATAAGGAAGACTGTGGATTACTTACTAAGGTTACAATTATTAAAAAATATTTAAAACTTCACTAACCATCAATATATATATATATATATATATATATATATATATATATATATATATATATATATATTTGGAGTAGAAATGAGGGCCATAAACAAAGGGAGAGGTTTTAGAAATTCTAGGTACATTTATTACTTTTATTCTTCGAAAATTCACATGTTTCTCAAAATTATAGAAGTACATGTAATATTCATACACGTAATATTCATACAATGAATTAGTTTGAACAATAGTTTGTCACCTAATTAAGTGGCCCATCAGTTATCAAGCATTAGGGCTTACGCCCTCCTTAGTTCACCTACACGACCTCAACTCAAGCTTTCTAATCAGCCTAAGAGGTGTGCACATATCTCAAAGATCATACAGACGTCAAAGGGGTTCTACTTTTATACAATACCTGACAAAGCAGTTTCACTTATATTCCTCCTCTCTCGTTTTCGAACTAAAATGCATTGAAATGTGAGCGCCCAACTGAATTGTTTTAAAAGGTTATTTTACAGTACATGCATAAACATACAGGGTTTTGACTCATCTTTCAAAATATGTTGTGGTTCCTATTTTAGGTCGTGAATAAGTAGACAAACGTGTCCCTAACAAGCTGAATAAAGTAAGAAGTAGAAGAAAGGCTTGTGACCTCTGCTGTTTGATGCCATGAAATGCTCTCACTAGACTTTGACATAGCATGAAGACTTGGCAGAGTTTCAAGGATAGGTTGGGTTATATTTCGAATAACCATGCCTAATATTCAACATTAGGAGATATTCAATCCAGTTATATTCTAGTTACCTTGGAGTTAAGTTGTAGTCTGAAGGTGTCTTTCATGCTTTCAACCTAATAGGACTCGCAATGTTAATGTTCTTCGGTCAAAGTGTATAGTTACTACATAGAATTGTCTAGCTTAGGACGGTGATAATGCCTCCAGCCGTTACCATGTTGTTAAATAATCAGGTTAAGTTATTTATATAATTAGGGATTAAGGGCGTTACAGTTGTGGTATCAGAGCCAGGTCGAAGGCCACTATGAGCTATAAGCTATTTATAAATTGTGTTGGACTAGGTGAGCAAGGTGTTAACTAAGTTTGTGCATATTGGTGTATAATGAGGATACTTGAGAAACCATTTACATAGCCCTCAGTACTTGGTATTAAGGCTAATGACTTAGTTAGGTGATACCTTAGGACTCCTTCCTTAACAATGTAGACTAATGCAACGTTCGATTGACCTTTGGTTGATATACATACCCCAGGGAAGTTTACCGAGCCACAACGATAAATATGTGGAGTTGGGGCTACCCGTTCGTGTATGAGGATGATTTTAATCTAAAGGTTACATTGAGGTACACAGATGTACTTAATGGTTACGTGTGGTGATGGTTACGACATGATGTGAGGATGTCATTTGCAACTTCTTATGGCAATAGTTTAGCATCAGATCATCTAACTTTCTAAACAGGGGCAATGCATTATGTTGCAATATCTTTGTGTTGAATCAATATGCATAATCATTGCAATAGCGTACATGTCTGAAGGCATATCACATTGTCATAGGTGATTTGCGATAATAATTTACTATGAAGAATCATGTGTTGGCAGTTTGATAGCTTATGGTATGCTACTTGATATTATAAGGATTGTATGTGCCATGATAATATTGTTACACAAAGGAAGTGTTGTCATTAAATGGGTTTCCAACATTTTGGAACCCATGCAGGCTACCGTATATGAGGTGTACACAAGGCATTATACTTTGAAGCATGTTTTACAAGTATGGAGGTAATGAAAAAGTGGAAGATATTTAGATATGGATTGTTTGCGATTTTGGGGGCCATTGACTCAAGTTATGAAAATAAATACTGCTTTATTTCATCAAAAATAGGTATTAAAAATAAAACTTTGAAAGGTGTATAGAGAAACTCCTTTAGAGGTTTGAGTTTACAGAATGTGGTTCAATCTATAAAGTTCACACTTATTATGAAGCTAACACAATCCCTAAAGGCAAGCGAAAATTACTTAAGCTAGACCTCAGGGCTAAGATATGCTTAAGAACTTCTAAAGGGAAGGCGCAAGTGACTCGTTATTCGGTTTTGGTGGATTAGGTGATGGGTGTTATTGGGCCGAAGTATACGCATTAGATATGCAAAATTTAATAAGTGGAGAGAGTTTTATTATGTAGTACAAGAGATGATTTGGTAAGCCAATCCTTAGGGGTTAATAAGGATTAGATAAAATGCTTTAAATTATTGATGTCATAGGAGCATGATGGTGTTATGTGGAGTGACGATCATGAAGAATAATTTGAAAAAAGTAAATAAGGAAAAAAAGAAACAAAGGGAGAAAAGACATATTGAAAAGAGAAGGTACTTATACGTTTGATTCATCAAAGAAACAGAAGTAATAGTTCACAACATTAAGCATACTTATTTTGTAGAATCATAGAAAAAAGGCTCGCGGATGTGTTATATATGTGTATAGATTTTGTATCTTGTATACCATAACTTCAAGAGGTCATAATTTATATTTCAGCTCACAAGGGGACAAAGTTCGTGGATACGATTTAGGATAAGTAATCTATGGAGAGGTATAACCTAGTACAACAGTTGAACCTAGGGCACTTGTTTTTTAGTCATCACAACTCATGCTGCTCAGAGATCGAGAGTGATGACCCGAGTATATGTCGCATGGACTTTATAGGATTATCATTAGTAATTTTATAAGATTAACATATCGAATTTAAGAGGGTGTCGCCAAGATATAATTCGAGGTGAAACAACAGAGGATTATAGGGTGGAAATGTATTAGAAGTGCATGCATAAAGATTAAAAACCCATCGACTTTCTTTTGAATATGTCTAACTCAAGCAACTTTAGTTGTATGAGTCCCTGTATTTAGCTAAAAGACTCCCTAGTGACCTTTGGCCAACTAACAATGGACTTTCCTTATGAGATACCACTACATAGTTACGGATCTTGTGTTGGGAACCCTTGAGCTCGTTGATTACAAACCAAAGCTAGCCATACCCCTACAATGCAATAACATAATTTAACCTAACTGTAATTCCTTTTGAATCGTGTTAACCCTCCTCGGCTCTACACAAATTGTTTGATCACCCCAGTAATACTCCATTGCATATGTTTTCCATTATTGAATTATCGCATGACATTAATCCTTATGTGAAATCCTCATCACTAGGGTGAGATATGTTCCCCTTGGTTTCACTAGTTACTTCTGCTTAACTTTCTTCTTGCAATTATCCTTTCCGTAATAATGTCACCTCTCTTGCCCATAACCGGCTTTGATTCTTATTTTTTTTCATTTTGCCATTGCTGTTAAGTCCATTACATTTGAATGGAATGTTTCCCTTTTATACAAGTGAGTTCAAGTTAAGTATGTAGACACCAAAGTCTATCCCTATTTGTGATGTCTTAAACCCATTTCTCAGCCCTTTCTAGGGCTGCTAGTTAGATGCTTTGTACGTGTATAACTTGAACTTTCATGGCAACGCCTTGAATGTAAATTCACCATACGACTTACATCATTTGGCCCATCCCTACTTATGCTTCTGCAGCTCTCCATTCAACTTTATAACCTTGACTTTTATTTTGCTCTTATGATCCTTGGGGTTAGGTTGGAAACCATCGTGACTTCCTCTCATAGTCACCTAAACCTACATGTGGATTTCTATATAACTAATGAAATATACCTTTGTTAACGCTCCACTACAAGTGTTTACAACCCAATTTCTACATATGGATAATTTCATAGTTTGACTTTGGGTTAATACGTTGTATATTCTATTCTTTACAAATAATGATGTTCGATATGTCCTGAAACATTTGACCATCACTTGAATCATCTATTTTACTGTTAGATTGACATTCAAACTAATATCAAATGTTCTTGTTTCTATATGACAAACATTTGGAACTATTTGACTCTTAAAACCCTCTATTCTTAAATTGTTTATGCTCATAATTATTTTCATTCTATTTGCCTCATAGCACCATTTTCTATACCCATTGTTTTTTAATTTTTCATTTGTTGTTTTTAATCAAATTTTACATCAACAATATTTTCATTACTCTCAATCATCCACTTACTGTTCCCATAGTCATCTTGACTGGTTATTGGCATTATCGTTTTGCTATTGTATCTCCTCTTGATTTAGAACATTTGCTTAATATCCAACCCCTGCCAATTAGAATTTGTCTTTGTATTTGTGCACTTCCTTTAAGCACTTTTCTTATTTGTTTGGTTTGGCCTCTCCTTCAAAATTGGTGTTTTTTTCCAATGTTATTTAATTCCCCCCCTTTCGTTTCAAATTTGTGGAGTTTTGTTTGTCCTCAATAATGCTTGTAAATTGCTTCTAGTATGATTCATCATGTCTTTGAAATTTGTTGTCAAATATTGAATACATTCTTTCTCTGCTTAAAATGCTTGTCCACATTCCGATTCTTTTCATTGTCGTCATCTTCTTCATCCTGCTGAACATGCATTTACTAGTATATTTGTATTCATAATAATAGGCCATATAGCTTGCTTTGTACTAAAAATGCATGACAATTGTCACCAGTGCTGGTGACTGTTGATTGTTGCAATGCAAACATTCTTCACGCTTCGGAAATTCCCTCATTACAAACGAACTTGACCCTTTTCCATGTAATCTTATTGCTTTGCTTGCACTCACTCTTGTGAGTTAGAGCATATTCCCGCAAATTCATTCTATAATAAATGCAAGATGCTCTATTCTGCTGCTTGTCCAAATCTGTTTATTGCCCTTATCATATTGGCTGTGACTTCAAAGTCACCCTGTTGAAACTCAGTTGCTACTCTTTTGTTTGCAACGTAACTATCAAACCCAAGTGTAAATGAACCACTTGTTTCCTTTGACATGGTTTGAACTGTTTCCTTCAAAGCTCTCTGTGGTCATTATCTATTGCCCTATTTTAGACGCCATGATTATTCTATGGTTTCAACATTCACTGCATTTATGGTTTCAACATTCATCCATACCTAGGAGTGAAGGTTTGAGGAATAATCTACCCCTTATTTCTCGTAGGGCTTAAATAACCCCAAGTTCCTCTGTATTTTGGATGCTTTAAACTTTCATTGTCATATGAACATCACAATTTGATCTATAACTGCCATGATTGAGATGCTATAGAATACTCATCTTGGTCATGGATATGGCTCAAGAGGTGTCGTAAATCTATTGATTTCTATTTTGACCCATACTTGCAAACCATGATGCTTATGGCTTTTTGTCTTTGGAGTTCTCAATAGACTCATAATTGTCTTTACTTTAGCCATTCCATGACAATCTCGCTTTATCAATCATTTCTCTCTTCATTGTATACTCCTTCTTATGTGTCACCTACTTAATGCCAAATTTAGATCTAGAGCAAATGTTTGACTAGCCTAATAAGAGAAGGCCATGTAAATAAGCAAATCAGAGCTATAAGATAAAAATACAAGGTGTCCCTTCAATGCTAGCCCAAAGGGGGCTATAAGGTCAAGTCATAGGATGGAATCAATTCTCTAGGCACAACCAATAATTTGTTACTCAGTGGGCATGTAATACAAGTAAGAGCATGAATGGGGACCTTCCAATAAAAGTAGAAGACCAACCAATGTCTAGTGGCATTAGAGTGAGTTAGGCAACGTGTTAGTTACAAGGTCGGGGAACCCAAGCAACTACTAAGGAGGTAAGAAAGACTCAAGAACACTTTAAGGTTACTCAAAGCTGACAAATGAGCTATGTCGATAATAGAAAGAGACCATCAGAGTTTTAGGTGGGAGATAAGGTGTTATTAAAAGTTTCTCTAGCTAAGGATGTTAGAAGATTCAATGCCAGAGCACAACTAAACCCTAAGTATATTGGGCCTTATAGAAAACATTGAAAAGTTCAACCAGTAGCTTATAGATTGAATCTTCCAGTGGAACTCGTGCATGTGCACAATGCTTTTCTTTTTCACAGCTCAAGAATTATGTTCCACTCCAATCATGCCATTTATTTGAGCCTACAGAGGTTGCTATAAGCTTGCGTTATGAGGAACATCCTGTACTGATACTATATTATAGGGTTAAACAACGCTTTAAGAAGAGCATTACTCTGGGCAAGCTTGTGTCGAGTAACCATACCACTTCTGGAGCCACATGGGAGATAGAAGAGGATATGAAAAAAAAGAGGTATCCATATTAAATGAGGTAAACCTAGGATTCCCTTCAAACTTACGAGTTTTAAGGACAAAACTTATTTTAAGGGTTGTGGAGACTATAACAGCCCGAACCCAACCTATGATAATTACCTTAGTTAATCCCCATTTAACTTAATTAAGTTGAGCATTGCATTTTAATTTTGCATTCGATATGTGTTTGCAATTGTAGGTTGAGACGACGAAGTGACCTCAAAATGAAATTTAGTAATGCTCCACATTAAACCATTCAAAACTTGTAAATAAATACGTAAATAAATAAACAAATAAGAGATGCTCAGTTATAAGGGAGGTTCAAGTCATAA
>JACYFF010002017.1:59552315-59573119 GCA_017589665.1 Selenicereus undatus
TATATATATATATATATATATATATATATATATATATATATATGTAGGTGCTTATATGTGTATGATGAATGTCATACTCGCGTAGAATTTCATGAGTTTTTGGGAGTCGTTTTAGGTTATAAACATGCTTAATTGTATGATTTGTGCCCATATTTCTACTATTATGTTTGGTTTCATTTGTTTGAGAAGTGTTTGCGAATTTTGATCTTGTGAACCCAAAGCATGATGGTACAATGAAGATTTTGAGGCCTTATGGATCAAAGAATATAGGAATGGAGATCAAAGACACGTAACACGGACACATCGTGGTTGGTACCATGGTACATAAGGTTCTAGGAAGAAGCGCTGGATGAATCCGTAGAGAACGAATGTGGCAATGGGACCATAGTTTGACCGTGGTGGTGGCCATGGATAGGCCGTTGTGAGCTTTGCTCCCCCGGTGCTCTCGGATTTCTTTGTGACTTTTTGTATTCCAAGCATTTTGTATGTTTGCAGACTTGGTTTTAGAGATAAAGGCTCATTTTTACTACTTCCTTGGCATCCCTATTCCATGCCACTCTTCAACATTCATTATCTAGATTAAGATTTAGATTTAAATTAGAGTAAGAAAGAGCGAATTGAAATGGAGATTTGTAAGGATTTCAACCCGGGTTGTAACGTTGGCTCAAGCTTTATCTTGGCTGAGCAATTGTCTTCCCTTCTCTTCTGTTTTCTCATTTAAGGACTTATGTCTTGTAATTTGGATTAAATTTTCTTATTTTGATCTTGAATTTACGGAAGTACTAGTTGATTTGTTAATCTCACGTTGATATCTTTTTGCTCTTTGCAATTTGTTGGATTGCTTTATCAAATGTCCGATGTTTATTGTCTTATGAGAAATTTGATCACATTCTTGCATGTTTTGGGTATTGAGTGAAGAACCGAAAGGTGAAATTCAATACTAAAGCCTTAGGATTTGACTTGATTGTGTGGAGTCTTGAGAAAGTCACACCGATTGAGAAGCCACGAATTTAATAATTGCAAGCTTAATGAATTTAAACAAATCAAAAGCACTTGAGAAATGATAATTGGTTAGATTTAGGTATTTCACTTCACCTTGAAAGAAGGTTGTGATACTTCGATTGGCGGTTTTAAAACAACCAATTAAGGAAGAAGAGCTTGATTGATACATGAAATGAGAGATTGTTTGTTTTGTATAATTCCTTGATTATTTATACATTAGATTAGATAGTACATTAGTTTAATTTAAATCTCAAATTTTAATTTGCTTAGCCTATGTTGATTGAACATAACCCAGTAGCTTAACCTAGTCTCTGTGGTCTTGACCTTGATTTATTACAATAGCGCCACACGCTTGCGGCCCTATCAAGTTTTTTGTTCTGTCAAATGAGATGTTCCCTTTAGATACGCTAAGCGAATCCAAATTTGCAAATGAAATTGAACTATGCTACCCATCTAATCTAATAGTTTAACAACCAAGAAATTTAATCAAATCAAGTAATTTTCCAACTTAAAAATTAATCAAGCATATCTTTTTTAGATGGGTAATTCCAAAACCTGTAATTAAATTATCAAACCCATCTTTCAAGGTGGAATAAACATGTTAAATCCGATCAACTATTATTTCTCAAGGGTTTTTGATTAATCTAAGATCATTAAGAACGCGATTATCAAATTTTAGGAGTTTTTTGAACGGTGAGTCTTTCTCAAGATCTCACACACTTAAGTCGAATATTAGTTTTTGAACATCCAGTTTCACCTTTCAGTCCATCACCAAATGTCTAAAACAAGCAAAAAGTTGATCAAGTTTCCCACTAGCAATTCAATCTCCAAGATTCAACAGAACAAATCTAACAAATCCAAAGCACTTTCATATCAAAACAAGAATTGATTCCATGACGGGAATTCAACTCAATTCCAAGATTAACAATTCAAAACTTAACATAAGAATAAATACTAATCTAAAAAGTATAAAAATATAAAGAGAAAAAAGAAGAGAACGGACAGAAATTGCTCAGCCGATGGGCACTTATGTTGAGTAGATGCAAACCCTACCCAGAATCCTTGCAAATCTTCACCTTCAACTTGCTCTCAACTCTATCTAATGAAGTCTACGTCCTAACTAGATTGTGAGTTATGGTGGAATGGAATGGGGATGATGAAACTATTAAAACGAGGCTTTTATCGCTGAAATCAAGTTTGTAAAACCATCCAAATGCTTGGAACATCAATAGCCGCGAAGAAATCTAGTATACTCCGGGGATAAGTCACCACCACGGATCGTGCGAACCACCACGATCAGACCGTGGTGGGCACTACCCTGCTCGTTCTCTCTTGTGGTCCCTGCTGCTTCTTCCTTAATCCTCCTGGACAATGGTACTGGCCACGGTTGTCTGTGTTGGGTTCTTTGGGTCTTTTTTGTTATCTTCTTTGATCCATAAGGCCTCAAAATCTTCATTGTACCATCATACTTTGGGTTCGCAAGATCAAAATCTATAAACACTTCTCATACAAGCAAAACCAAGCATAATAATACAAATGAGGGCACAAATCTTACAATTAACCATATTAATCCCCTAAAATGACTCCCAAATACTCACAAAATCCTATGCAAATATGACATTCATCAGTCTTCCATGTTTGAACCTTTGGCTATCCTTAAGTAAACACTAGATAAAACCAACAAATAGAAATGTATCCAGGACTCAACAAGGTTAATAACCTCCTCAGGCTAGGCAAGTCACAGTACATCACAGGCAAGAATATCAACTAATGGCAACCTCAAATAGTGCAAAAGACATTTCAAAATTAGGAGAAGGTGAATGTTTTCGAAAAAGTATATAACTACAAGCTAGATTTCAAATTTGATCACCCCCAAAGAACCACAAGGCACACCATGCGAGTACGAGGAATTGTAGAGCTAATTGGGCCGATAGAACCTCACGTTTAGAAAATGTGAATCACTCTCACTCATATGTTAAAATTATAGCATATGTTTACTCAAGACTCAATTTAAAGATGCAATCTACCATAAAATTTCCAATGCTCTCAAATTATCCACCACTAAAAATACAATATGCACAAAGCAATCAAGAGGACTTTACATATGTTGTAGTGTGGGCTAGAAGGGTTAAGGGAAATGAGTGGATTACTAAATTTGGGCAATGTACAACTAGGTAGTCGAATGGCTAAGGAGCAACCAACAAGACACTAAGAAACCATGAGGTTCACTAACAATCCAGACCTCATAAATACAATGAACATACCCCAATGAATCATATAGGAACTGAGTTGACAAAGAAATGAACTCAATCTACGCGAATGCCCACTGCGAATCACTGAGTTTTTTTTTTTTTTTGGCTTTCTTTGATTTTTTTTCTTCAGCATAGCTTTTCTTCCTTTTCTTTTGGAAATGAAATGAAAATATCAATTATTGAAAGGGATAGGCTCATGAATTATCAACTCACAACCTAATTCATATATGTACAACCCCGAACAAGAGAGGAACGAAACTAAATACTCAATGTCATCAATCTCTCAAGAAAACAACATACCAAAGCCACCTTCAACTCAAATGCCTTCAAAACCACCCACTACATAGATGAAGTGATGCTCTATAGACTTGGCTTAAAGGTTAGGAATATGTGTTTGGCCAAGGATTAGTATGAATGGATAATAATAAGAAAAGGATTATAGCTTTAAGGGCCTATCAAAGGTGATAAATATGTAATACAAGGGTAGGCTATTTGTTTATGTGACTAAAATAACTAGAGAAAGAATAACTCTATCATATCATCAACTAAGCATATGCTAATGTGATTTTGAACAAGAGTCTGGGCAAATTTTAGAGATGCAACATGAAAGAGCCACACATATGAAAGAATGTGAGACTAAATATAATGAATTAGTGTAAAGAAGGCTTAAAAGTCTCATGGATGTCTACAAAGTCTTAAGTACCTCATAAGATGACTATCATATACCAACATTAGTGCTAAAGATTCTAGGGGGCACTGTAGTTCTCAATCAAGATAAGAGACAAAACAAGAAATATTTACAAAACCTTCAAAAATTTCAACACCAAAAGGGATTACACATCAAAAGTTTCTCAAGCTCATGAAGACCATCATGCCTGGTAAAAATAGCATTGGAGGGCATCTCAAACCCATCACACCATCGCTCCATACAATCCTATATGCAAATCTAAGATGCAACGTACCATTACAAAATAAAGGAAACTTAAACCTACATGCTCTAACTAGTATGCAAACTAAAAAAACAAAATGGAAAACATGAAACTACGCTTATCTCATGCTCAGATAAAGCATTATTATTCAAAGTAAAGAAAGTAAGAGAAGAGAAAGGGAACAAAACATAATGATCTCACTACGCTAGGTGCTAGTTGCATCTAAGCTAAGGCTCCTTGCAAATGGGTCAAACTAAGCATCAGCCACTCTATCACAACTTCACGACATAGCCCGTCAAATTTGATGCCGTTAAAACATGCAGGAGCTTATCAAGCTCCTGGGACCACAATTTAGAAAATACAAGGCAAGAGGCAATAGCCAAAATCATACCAAAGACAATAATATATTGCTTGGTTAGATGTAATCAACCTTGTAATACAAACAAGTTTGAAATTGTGTTTTCATTACCTTGTTTCATTGTAAAAGAGTATTTGCAAGAAAAAAAACTATCTTGTAATTATAATTACTACAACCTAAGAAATCATGATTGTATTGCAAAGTTAATTGCATTACATTTTCATTATATTACATCCAACCAAACACCACATAAGTATCCTCTGAACCTTATCAAAGGTCTTCAAAAATCATGGAAAGGATTAAAAAATGTAGTCCACATGACTTTCCTATGCAAGCCCTCTAGGCATACACAATATCAATGGAGGGATCATACCCTCTAAATTAACCTAGGGACACATAATCATCAACACTTCCACCAAACATAAACATATTGTTCTCATAGCCCAAATCCATAGTAGCATCACAAATCATAGGATTACCAATGGACGCATCTATGTAATACTCAGGGGAAGGAAAGGGTAGCGAACAAAGTGGGGAAGCATGTGAATGATCAAGGGGATGGGGGAGAACACTATCATCAAAACCAAGGCTAGGAGACTCCTTATACATAAATACATCACATGACCCCTCGAAAAGAGTCTTAGCCAGATGATGCACCTTATCAAAAGTATCTTTCAACTTAAAACATGCATCAATAATGCTAAACCTAGCAACAACCCCAAAAGGTTCACTCATGTCGAGCCCCATGCACTGGGCTAAAGGAATGGATGAATCAGGAAAGATCTAAAGAACATCAGTATTGTCACTGAGTGATGCAAAGTCAGATTGAGCATAGCATGCACGATAAGGACACGAATTTATATCATGGTTAGAAGTATTACACAAGTCACACCAAAAGGGGCATATATGATCTAGCATAGAAATCACAAGGATTAGTGAATGAATATCCAAAAACTTGACTAGCCTTCTCAAATTCAAATGAATCCCAAGCAATCTACTGAAGCAAATACAATGTCTCATCAACACTTTTACCGTGTAAAACCCAATACTCTAAAATAGCATAGGTTTCACTATTCACACCCTCATCAACATTGTCTAAAATTTTCCATTTACCCACACAATAACCACATTGAGCAAGAAAAACATTCAGATGCTTAAAAAACCTTAAAAATAACTCATGCTCGAATTAGGAAAATTGAAAAATGGCCATTGTCTTTGTTTTTCAATTTTTTTTTATTTTTTTATTTTTTTGACAGAAAAACAATTTGCTTAGTTAAACCTCTTGAGAAACACCAAATATTTAACACTAGTCCCCAGTAACAACTATGCTACTTATCTAATCTAATAGGTAAACAACATAGGAATATAATCAAATCAAGTAATTTTCCAATTCAAGAATTAATCAAGCACCTCTTACTTAGATGGGTAATTCCAAAGCCTATAATTGAATTATTAAACCCCTTTTTCAAGTGGAATGCAATTCTTAAATTTAATCATCTAACATTTCTCAAGGATTTTTGATTAATCTAAGATCACTAAGAATGCGATTATCAAATCATTGGGGTTTCTTAGACGATGAGTCTTTCTCAAGGTCCCACACACTTACGTCGAATGTTAGTTTTCCAACATCCCATTTCACCTTTCAGTCCATCACCAAATGTCTAAAACAACCAAGAAGTTGATCAAGTTTTCCATTAGCAATTCAATGTCTAAGATTCAATAGAATAAATCCAACAAATTCAATACACTTTTAGATCGAAATAAGAATTGATTCAATCATATGAATTCAACTCAATTCCAAGATTAAAAATTCAAAAATTAGCATAAGAATCACTACTAATCTAAAAAAAATAAAAATCTAAAGAGAAAAGAGAAGAGAAGGGAGAGGAATTGCTTAGTCGATGTGTGCTTCTATTAGTATATGCAAACCCAACCTGAAATCCTTACAGATCTTCACCTTCAACTTGTTCTCAACTCTCTCTAATGAAGTCTAAATCCTAACTAGATTGTGAATTATGGTAGAATGAAATAGGGATGATGAATGAAAGAAATAAAATGGGGCTTTTATCCCTGAAACCATGTCTGCAAAATCGTCTAAATGCTTGGAACATGAATAGTCGCGAAGATATCTAGCAGACTCATATGACCAGTGAGCACGACGGACCATGGGTACCACCACGGTTAGACCGTGGTAGGCACTGCGATGCTGGTTCTCTTTTGTTTTCCTAGTTGCTTCTTCCTTGATCCTCCTGGACCGTGGTACTGGCCACGATTTGTCTGTGTTGGGCATCTTTGCGTCTCTTTTGCTATCTTTTTCGATCCACAAGGCCTCAAAATCTTCATCGTACTATCATGCTTTGGGTTCACAAGATCAAAATCTATAAAAACTTCACAAACAAGCAAAATCAAGGATAATAGTAGATATAGGGGCACAAATTTTATAATTAAGCATATTAATCCCTAAAATGACTCCCAAACAGTCATAAAATGCTATGCAAATATGACATTCATCACTTCAAGCCTATTTCCACGGATCTGACATGCCAAATATTCATGCAAAGTGTCCTTGGCCAATCAATTCACATTCAACATGGTCAAATCAAGAAGCACATTCCGAAAAACTCATAATCAAAAACTTTTATTCACAAATGGGCATAACTCAAAGGTCAAATTTAAGCACAAGAAAACTACCTACTCTAAAGACCTCCTTATTGCAGAATTTTTCTCCTTTTTTTTTCGTTTTTTTATGCATGATAGACCTAATATGCAAAAACCAACCCTAGATGTTCCTAACAAGAATTTGAAATGCCCATATAAGGAAAAAACTATAAAAAGAAACCTAAATTAGAAAGAAATCTAAATGATCAACTAAAAATGCTCTAATTACCCCCTAAATGCACAATATAATGCAAACTATTCACAACGTCCACATACTCAGAAACAAACTCACAAACGAACTCTCACATGCTTGAAAAAGCATTGTCCTCAATGTAAACACATGATGAGCAAGGGGAAAGGGCAAGAAGAACTAGAAAAGAGAATGAGGGGGAGAAGAAGGATAGTGGGGTTGAGAGAGGTGTTAATCACGCCAAGTGTCAAGCCAAGCTTGAAAGTCCTGAAATATTGATTTTAGGAAACAATCAGCCCATAGAGCTCATCACATTACTTCTAAGCAAAGTCACGGAGGGCAGCATGCTCAGATTGGACATAGGCCCGTAAGGAAACTTGCTCCTCTTAGATGGACTGTAGGGTGGCCCATGTAGTCTTGGGAGGAGGAAGGTGAGGAACTAGAAGTTCCTAGATGGGGTGGGGGAGGAGACAGGGGTGAGATATGAACTAACGCCTCATCACTGAGCATGAAGGAAAGGTTATATGGGTTCAAAATAGTAGTTCCATCAACATGTGGAAGAGGCAGAAGCTTATTTCCAGGGTAAATCCAATACGTTCGACCACCCTCCACCATACAAATTTCATTTACTCAAAGCCGGCTAGTGCTAACCTGTCAAGCCCAGAGCCCCAATCACTATCCTCTTAGTAGAACTAGTAGCTGCACTCAACAACTGATTGACAAAGAAAGACCCAGGTTCAATACGTGTCCCTTGCAACATGCTATGCTAGAAATACAACTTGGATAAATGAGGCACATTCAAACTGTCCTCCCTAGCAATCAATCCACAGTCAAGCACACTTTGGGTCTCTCGAATATAGGGATTTCTCATAATTGTTTCTTTAGAGTGACTAGCATCATATTAGTAATTCCCAATTATTGTATACCAAAAAGCATTAGGATTAAGCTCTCTAGGCACATGACGATGGTCTAAATCCAAACAAGGTAGAAAACCAAAGATACTATTAAAGCACTTAAATTCAACTCATAAAATTTCCTGTTCAAATAAAACGATATATGGTCCTCTTGACTTCAGGGACAACTCGTGGCTTCCACATGAAAAGTACTCAACAATTCAAGAGTAAGGTCATGATATCTGTGGTCCCGTGCCTCTAAGAATTGACCCATACCCCTACGAGCAAATAACCAACGAATATCATCAAGCAATCCTAAGCTAGTGGGTTAGGAGGATTACCTCCATTCTGTGCGTTGATTTGGAGTGGTTTGTAGGTGATGATATGAGCCTTGACATTGTTTATTGATGTGAACCTCTAATATAGCCCTTGACTGACTACATTTCTTGCCTTGTTTACCAAAGACTATAGAGTTCCATTTCTTGATTTGGAGTGGTTTCTAGGTGATGATATGAGGTGTAGTTTGTTTGAATGTAGTAAAGGATTTGTAAGTTCCATACACACAATTCCTTAGTCGTAATTGGGTTGGTTATTATGAGTTGGTTGAGATATGTTGAAAGATACTTAATGGTATGTGCCATAATCTTTCTCTATGGAAAGACAAGCGCAAAAAAATGAAAAATTTAAAAGGGGAAAAAATGAAAAAAAATGTGAAATAAAAGATCTTGGCATTGATATTGGATTGGAGTACTTTAATGCTTTCTCTCGTTTTCAAGCTACTAAGGGGATTTGTTTGTATCTTCGATATGAATTGGTCTAAGGAGTTCATTTTGTGGAAAATTGGAAGGTGATAATTTTGCTCTTAGTCTTTGGCTTCTTGCTTTACAATCCCAAATTAATTATTCCCCTCTAAACCTTTACTCACGGCCCTGTTACAACCCTATTTAAGTCCTCGTGATTACCTAGTGTGTTTTTCATTCTAGTGACGGCGAGTTGGAGAGTTTAACAAGCTTTTGATATATTTGATTGTTTGGAATGAGATTTGAGAGAACTAAGATAAACTTTAAAACACATAAGTGATGATTGCTTCATTACTAAAGTGAGGTTCTATGGGTTCTTCTAGCTCAAACTATTCTATGGGCCAATACGAGTGTTTAAGCTGATTTGAGTGGTTGATTCAATATTTGATGGGATGATCTCTACTTATAGTTCGAAAACTTCATTCTCTTATCTATTTGAAATGGTTTAAATCACTTTTGAGCTAATTTTTGAGTCGATTTGGCTATTGATGATGCTACTAGTGTTTACCACAGGAGGATGTTTTATAATAGTTTCGGTTTTACAGTTGCTTAGAGACAAGCAACAGTTTAAGTATGGGGGAGTTTAATAAATGCTTGAAGATTACTTCATTTTGGTCATTTTATTGCATTTTTGGGGAATTCATAAGCTTTATATTATAATTTACACCCCAAATTCCCATTTTACGATTAGGTATGGTTCTTTAATGTTTTTTTGCAGGTTTTAAGACCTTTTTGACCTAGCAATGGCCCTAAAATGATGAGATTTTGACTCACGACTGATGCCTCCAAGCCTTTATGCCCGTGGCAGGACGAAGAATGAGAAACACTCGAGACAGAGGCCACAACAAATTGTCCGTGGTGAAGGCGACAGTCCGTGGTAGGCTTGTAATTGCCGCAACCTTTCATTTTCTTTGGTTTTGTGGATGAGATTGCTTGGTGCTTGCTATATGAAGGCATGTTCAGTGGCAAGAAAGAGGGACCTACCCATTCTATCTCAAATATCTCCCAAACAGTCTTGTATTTTTAATCGTTTTGGGGAAAGTGTAATGAAAGGAAGGTAATTTGTAATTTGGAGGCTTTGAGATTGAAGGATCAACAAGAACTCCATTGTTACTAAGCATTTCTTTTCCCTTATGTCTTAAACTCCATTAGAATTGTTCTAGTTTGTTTTAATGTCTAGTATAAACTCTTTTGCTAGTTTAATAAACATGAGTGAGTAGTCTTCCTTTAGTATAGGGATTTGTTAATCAAACAATGAAATTAGATAATTAATTGTATCAATATTGTGCATAATCTATTTGGATTATTTCAATCTATCTTATGTTCTAAATGTTGTTAGTGATTTAGGCCAAAATTACTTACAAGTTATTAAATAGTAGGTCAGAGTACTACAATAAGAAATCTGCTATTGGATCAACAAGATTAGACTTAACATAATCATTTTTGAGAGAAAGTTGTATTGTAGTAGCTAGGCTTTTCAACCTTAAGCTAACCGTTTGAGTTAATATTTTTTATTAACTTATTTGATTGAGTTAGCTATGTTAAACTAATTTTTGTGTGATAATTGAGTGTAATAATTATGTGAGTAATTTGCATTAATTTTTCTTGGTTAATTACGCAATTGCATGAAATTAGTGAACTCATTAGAAATTGGGCAAGTTTTGATAACGCAAAATTAGCAAATTGTACGAAGGCATGTGGGGTCAAGATTAGCAGAATCAGATAATTCAAGATCAAACTAGGTTTAGCAAGTGTGATTAAACTACCAACAAAATAAACAAAGAAAAGATTAAAATGGGGCCGAGCCCCCCTTTATTTCACAGCAGAAACACTAAAAGGGGGGGGGGTTCTCTGCTACCCAAGCCCGCGAAAACACCAGAGAAGAGAAAGAGAAGGAGAGGGAGAAAGATCGGGTGACGGCGGCAGTGGTACCACACCGGCAACCGGCCGATTCGTACAAGTAGCCGAGACCCTAAACTAGGGTGGTGAGAGAGAGAGAGAAAGAGACTCAATGAGGAAAATGAGAAAAGAGGCAGCAGGGTTATGGTTAGAGATGGGTGGCGACGTTGGCGGCAGTGGGCATGGCAGCAACGGTGACATTGCTGGCCATCCGTTCGTCACTGATGAAGAGAGACAGAGAGATCGAGTGAGAACAAGAATTAAAAGGACTTGGGGTTTTTCAACCCTAAACACCACTAAACCACCAAACACGTCTTAAGGAATGATTATGACGTCATGTGCTGTGTGAAGCCATGGGAGCACATATGGTTAGGATTGTTGTGAGTGGACATCGATGTGTTTGTTGTCGAATGCTAAGAGAATGAGTCTTTGGTGGTTGTTAAGCTTGAACTTGATTAAAAATGTGATTGTATTAGTCAAGCAATTTGATTTATGCGGTTAGTTGCACAACATGACTCTTAAATCATCATTTACAGTCCATGAATTCTATTTCCTCATGTTACAGTTGGAGTAATTGAACATGATGTATGTAATACATGACTTGATGACAATATTTACATTTCCATTTGTTCACATCTGTAAATAGGTATATCTCATGTGTAAGAAAAGTAGCATGGTAAAGCGTCCAAGGTCATGTTAGCATATACATAGATACTCACGTTCATTACGCACGATCATTGATGTATTATAGGAGTTAGGTCACTGACTACTTGTGTGAGTGCCCTGTTAAGTACATGAACTTCTTGGTGCCTGTTTTGAGCCTGTATAGAATGCAGTTGAGTTGGATGCAAGGTCTAATATGTGTGGCCTATCGCGTGATAAGATTGTTGGGGTGTTACTTGCATTACATGACTCCTATTTCTTTATGTTATAGCTTGAGTCATTGGATGCACATATATTATACACGACCTAGTGACTATCAGAATTTGCATTTGCATGTGCTCACCATCACATACCTTATGATCACTAAGGATAACATGCTAATACCTCGTATTTTAGGGGCTAACCTCTATTTTAATACGCAAATGCCTATGTGTTTCATGTGACACAGTGATGTGTAGATGTACTTGTAGTCATATGCAAACCTTTACTGTATCACCTAGTCCTTAAAGTTGTGGAACGTGGCAGTTAAAGTGTTGATTGAAGTGTTCTGGTGCAATTTGACTATATGGTGGTATATACTTGTGCCATCCCCATTGGGACATGGGCATGTCAATTTACCTGTGTGGCATTATGACTTAGAGAGAAACCAATTCCATATAGAAACTTGAGGGTAGAGCTTTACATTAGGTAAACCATTATGATTAAGCTAATGTAATTACCATGTCTGTTGTTGCTCGTTCAACTATACCTGTTGGCGGAATATCCTTCATTAGGATGATTGCATTCGTATGCATAATAGAGGGCATCAGTTTAAAGCTCTAAATTACTGCCTTGAGAACTCTCATAATTCTTGCTATACCACATTCCATTACTTGTAGGGACTAGTGACCGCTTCAGTGATGATTCCTAGTTGAAAAAGACTTCATTAGGTGGCTGAATTACTAATTACATTGTTGGTGCATCATTGGGAGTAGTGACCTTACACCCGCCTAACTTTATCACCTCCTTTAAACAATGTATGTATAAGAAGTGCCAGAAACCTTCATTATCATTGATCAAATGTTAGACGATATTCCTAAAGCCATTCTATGCTTAATGATTGATGACCACATGCATTACCCCAGTAACATGCCCCATATATATTGAAACATGGATTAACCCCTTAGATTATGCTTGATTTCAAAGTGCGACATCGTTGCGAACCTATGTGTTATTCTTGTGTATTCTTGTTCATGTAATGCGATATGATGCTGCGTAATGCTATGGAATGCCCTTTCTATTTTAAGATGGTATAGAATTCGTAGTCGACTGACTTGATCCTAAAATGATTTGATTCCTTCGTGCATTAAGACAGATTGGATGTAACCATGTAACCTGACTTGAACTTCATTAGTACAACTAGTTGTCATGAATAAAAAAGGTCTTTAAGTGTTAGCTTATGTGTTTCTGTGCAAAGTGGTTATTGTTTAACACTTATTCTAACATGATTTTGAAAAGGGTATCCATGCCAACTTAATCGCCCTCTTCAACGCAATTTGCCCTCGACACCTAAATAGAGTGAGTAGATGCTTGAAAAGGAATGGCAAAGGGGAAACAAGATACCATAAGCCCTTTTTCGATTTAAAAGATACAGTTGATTGCAAAAATGAAATTTTTGGATCCTGGTGCAAGTGGTATAGATCATAGTACGTGTGTGTATCTTGTGTTTGACTGAACTGTGAACTTTGGAATTTCGAGAACGAAATTCTTTTAAGGGGGGAAGAATGTAATGTCCGGGGTTTTCAACCTTAGGCTAACCGTTTGAGTTAATATTTTTTATTAACTTATTTGACTGAGTTAGCTGTATTAGACTAATTTTTACGTGATAATTGGGTATAATAATTATGTGAGTAATTTTTATTAATTTTTCTTGGTTAATTAGGCGATTTCATGAAATTAGGGAAATTGTTAGAAATTAGTGAAGCCGTAATAATGTGAAATTAGCAAATTGTACGAAGGCATGTGGGGTCGAGATTAGCAAAGTTAGATAATTCAAGACCAAACTACGTTTAGCAAGTGTGATTAAACTACCAACAAAATAAACAAAAAAAAAGATTAAATGGGGGTCGAGCCCCCCTTTCTTTCACGGCAAAAACACAAAGAGAGGGGGTTCTCTGCTATTTAGCCCCGCAAAACCACCAGTGAAGAGAGAGAGAGAGAGACGGAGAGGGACAGAGATCAGATGACAGCGGCAGTGGTGCCACAACGATGGCCGCCCGGTTCGCACAAGTAGCCGAGGCCCCGAACCAAGGTGGTGAGAGAGAGAAAGGGTAGACTCAACAAGGAAAGCAAGAGAAGAGGCAGCAGGGTTAGGGTTAGGGATGGGCGGCAACATTGGCAATGGCGACATTACTAGCTATCTGTTCATCACTGGCAAAGAGAGACAAAGAGATCGAGTGAGAATAAGAATCATAAGGATTTGGGGTTTTGAAGCCCTAGTCACCACGAAACCACCAAACATCACCACGCCTGGCTGGAATGGACGTCAGTCACCATGGCAACACCGAAAGGGAGAGGTTAACGATTCTGGTTCAGAACAGTAGCAGTAGTAGCATGAGGAAGGAATGATCAAGGGTTTGGGGTGGTTGTTTCGGATCTGATGGTAATGGTTAAAAAGGGCGAAAATTTCTAGGTTCGTGAGCACTCAAATCTGTCCCAAAAGCCCTTAGAATGGGTCCTTAAGCTTGGAGTCCAGGTGGGTGGTTTCTGACCTCAAAACCTACTACTAATTTACAAATGTGTTTGAAATATTTGTGATAGTTGATTTAGTAGTTAGGTTGAAATTGTAACGAGTTGAGAAACTGCAAGTAGTTGTTGAATCATTTGGGTTGAATTGAAATGATTTTGAGGACTGTTGTGGTCGGTGTTGTGAGAAGGGAGTCCTAGTTGTGTGAAACTTCATGAATTATAAAGTGCAATGTTGTGTTATAAATGTGATACTGGGCTGATTCTGCTTAGTTGAAAAGATGATGTTAATTGTTAACCTTGGGTTCGCATGTGTGCTATGTGTGTTTGTATGAACCATGTACATGGTAAATTAACTTGTCTATAGCCACCAGGTTGCTTGGTTGTGTAAGTGTCTTAACTAATCGATGCGTGAGTTAAGAAGATGTTCATGAATAGAAATTGGTTGATTCACTTTAAATGTATTCCCAAAGCCTTAGTTGAATGACCAATTGTTTAGTTATCCCTAAACTATGTTACACAGGTCTATTTGAACAGACATGTGGTTGCATTAGAATGAACCATAAAATATACCTAGAATAGTCCCTTGTGACTAAGCGTTCATCTAATCCTAATGTCAAGTTGATTTAAGTTTAAAATGATGCCCTGATTGTCTTCAGAAATTTCCCAAGTGAACTATTGAGTTGGGAACTAATACGAATCACCAATAAGTTTGTTTTGAACATGTTTAAAGTCGTGTGTCGATAAGTGAGTATGATTGCTTGATATGGATAGCACGATAAGTCATGTGGTCAACTGGGAGTGTTATACCATTCATTTGAGAAGAGTAAGTTAAAATTAAGCATTACAAGCCCTATTATAACTCATGCGATGTTTCATTTGAATGCACAGAATTTTGTGTCATGATATGAGCGGTTTGCATTTGAAACATTGAAAAATCAAAATGCTTATGTATGAAGACAATTGTTAACGTTTGAAAACGAGTTTCCATATCACCTGTCTTAAAGAGTGAATGAATACGCAGACATTAACTTGTTTCAAGCATGTTTTACCAAATGAGTGGTTTTATGCTTTCCAAATTGATGTGAAATCCTCAAGGCTTTTGACCTCTTGAGAATGTGAATATCATTGTTTGTGATACAATGAAAGTTGTAATGTAAGTGCATTTGATGTGAAATGCACCTAAAATGTTTTGGACTAGGAAAATATGCTAAATGCTTGGACAAATGATTAGGGAGGAAACCCGGTTTGCGGGAACCCTAATGCCTAGGGAGATATACCCAGAAGTGGGAACCCTAGAAGACCTTAACGAGGGTAATGGTCCATTAATTTCCTCCGGGATAATATGAAATATGAGTGACGATCTCACTGGTACGATGGAGAGTGAGTGACAGCCTCACCCGTACCCAACACAACTATGAGATTCCGACGCCTTATGAAAATGATTTCGCATGTGTTATCTGACGTAAATGCCTCATTCGAGGGTGATGTTGGTGTGAAGATTTGAAAAGGTGCATATCTTCTTGAAAAATGTTTTTATTGAGTTTCAATTATCTACCAAGTGCATAACGACAGTTTTATAAGAATGTCCATTGGTTTACGCGATATGCATTATTCTTACTTTCTTGAAAAAAGGAGTCTCACTTATTGATTTTGTTTAAACTCCTTAACGATGGCTGTTTATATGTGGACTAAGTGTTCTATTGCATCCAATACCTGAATTGTTGCTTGAAATATCTTATTGATGAATCATGTGTGCGTGTTATGTGACGTTATACTTATATTATGTGATTTTATGTTAGTATAACATAAGAATACCACAAATAAGCTACAAAGAGACTTAGTTCAGACAAGTTGGGTGCTTTGTGCGTGAATTAGAAGGAGAATAGGGTTGCCATCATGCTAGAGAGGTCATTGAAGTGATGACAAATGTGAAAGATCTTACATGCTTATTGTATGATATTACATATCAGATTATGTGTGTGTCCTACCTAAAGTACGATGTGCAACTGTTTTGTTTTCTAGCAGTTAGGAATCATTCATTGAGCGTGCGGTAGCTCATCCTCCTATCTTTTACTTTTTCGCCAAGTTCCTAAAATGACAAGTAGAAGTTGGCTCATGTAAGCTGAGGTGGAACCTACCTTGCTACTTTAGAAGTAGACTTATATACTTTATACATTAACTTGTGAGCTTAGTAGCGTACTGTGATGTAATTCAAGTTCTTGAGTATTGTTAGGGAAAAACAGAGTTTTAATATTTGTAAACCCTAAGTACAAGGTGCATCGTTGAGTACTCGGGATGTGGTTCGCAGAGAGATGTGTTTTCAACTACCAGAACCAACTAAAGCATCTCGAGCTAGGCAAAATCGAAGGAGATAGAAATTAGAACTGAACTATTAAAGCGAAAACAAAAGGACTATGATTAGACCTAAGATAAGCCAACTAATCAAGTCTAGCCCAAACCTTCCCTAACTATGCTAGCATTCATAGATGGTCGGTTGCTTCATTAAAACCACCCAAGCCCTCTCTCAAGGGTCATGAGCTAGTCTAATTGTTCTAACCTCCTATTTTCATGGGATTAGTTCAATTAAACTATAAGATTGACAACCCTTGATCCAGCTAGCAACGAGACTATTTTCATGTCCCAATCCCAACTATTCTTTCTACTCACACTAGACAATTGACCTCACCTCTCAGCATAAGTCAATGGCCCCAAAACACGGATGGAAGCTCTTTCAAGCATTTCATCGAACTCTTGGCGGGCGTGAAAGAAAACTCTAAATTCTAGGCATAAAAAAGATACGGTTGGGGCCTAAACAAGGTGAACCAACCATCAAGGGCTAGCCACAATCCAATCCAACACAAACTAACAACTAAACATCACGAACATATGAAAATCTAAACTAGCAAACAGGAACATGAACTTGAACAAGAGAGGAAAGCGAATGAAATAAATCAAATCTAAACAACTAAATAAACATGAATTAACAATGAAAACTAAACATTTAAACTAAACAAAACAAATACAAGAATTAAACTAGCAAAACGTAAACAAGAATAGCATATGAACTAAAGAGAGAAAAGGGAAGAAAACTTGGACTTGATTGATACAAGGAACTTGAAATACAAAGGTTGAATCCAAGATTACAATCCTCAATCCTAATCTGATCCTCCTATTGAGGTTTTATTTGATATACTAAACTAAAATCTAGCCTAAAAATCGCCAAAGAGAAGCCGAAGCGACCCCCCGAACAAAACGCCCAAAGGAGCATTAAATAGAATTGCGCAACCAAACAGTGGGTCGGGACGCATGACCGTGCCACATGGCACAACCCCACTGTGCCAAGGTGGCACGGCCCCAGCGTGCCATTTTTTTGGCGCGGTGGTTGAGCCCCCTCGTCGTTCCTTTCTTGCCTACTGTCACTATTTTTGTCTTTCTTTGCTCTTTTTCGTGGTACTTGTTCCGTTTTAACTTATTTCCTACAAAACATAAATAAAACAAGTAAAAATCATAAACATTAAGTTATTATACAAGCTAAAAGTGGGCGAAAGAAACACGTAAAATACGACAATTTATCGCCTAACAAATACCCCCACACCTATATTTTGCTCATCCTCAAGCAAAACAAAAGAAAAACTAACTTAATAACCTAACTCACTTTCGTAGAAATCACGGTTGCATTTAGCGTATGCCATAAGCCCTTTAAACCCCTTGGTTCCCCCAATTGGACGAGTGAGGTCTCGTGAGGGTTTGCAGAAGATATACCCACAAAATCTTGAAAAAGAAAAATAAATGGAAAAGGAGAAAGGAAAACAAAGAAAATAAAATAGGTATACAAACAAGGCACAAATATCTACACAAGGGAAAAAACTGTAAACATTCTAACCAACCAAATCACCAATGCAACAAAGATATTAGCCTATATATAAACAGAGTGTACATATCAAGACTCTCTATCCATATACATGACATCAAAGCACCAACTTTTCACCCCACTATACATCAAAACTTGGAATCCATCCTAGTGCTTGGTGTATAAGTGTATCATCATCTTGGGACTCAAGCTTACCAAAATCAAACTCGTTCCCACCTGACTGACACATGCTACATTATTGGCTTGTTAACACAAGAAGCAAGCTTTCTCAGTAGTAGTATTGCCTCAAAGGATAACACCCAGTAGCAGTATTGCCTCAAAAGGTAATGCCCAGTAGCTCATGCCTCAAAGGGATACTTGCCATTCCTTGTTTTATGTTTTTGTTTTTCTCCTTTTTTTCATTTTTTTTTTGAATGCAGAAAAATATACTAATATTAAAGTAACCATGTCAAAAATAGGTGGGAGAGCCGTTCATGGAAGACTAAGACCATAAGATAATGATGAAGTGTATACAAGGACTGGATTACACAACTATAACGGACTGGTGGGGTTAGAATTGGGACCAAGAATGACACACTTAGGACAAAGATCTATCATGAACAACTTACTTATGTACAAGCTAATAGCTAAGGTACAATGGATCAAAGTCAGCTCAAATACTACAAGACTCCCCCGAAACAAGTCCGAAACACAAAAGCTTTTTGGTTTTTTTTTTAAAATTTCCTCTCTTTTCCTTTTTCAAAGGATTGAAGCGTAGCATCTCCTCCCCCACACCACCTAGATCTCACAATGTCTTCATTGGGAGCCAAGGAGTCATTACCACCACAAAAACACACAAAAACAAAATCACACACACAAGACACACAAAACAAAACAAAACCCACCAAAAGACTCAATGAAGACATATATACAAGCTAACACACTCACCTAAAAACACAGTCTCACCCAATCAACAACAAAACAACACATATATACAAAACTAACACCACCAAAAACAACAATACACCAATCCAACAACACCACCAATCACAACACACAAATATCCACAAAAACGCAAAAACGGTTATCATAGCCATCAATGGCTCAACAACATCCCAAATTTCTCCTCAAAGTTGATCACGAAAAAAACCATAACACAATATCCACAACTAATCACAACATAATATCCACAACTAAATAAAAAGAAGAGAAAAAAAAAGAAAAGTGGAGAAAGGAGAAGGGTTAGAACGATCATACTAGGTTAGGTGTTGTGTGCATCTCAACTAGGCCTCACTAAGATGGTGCTCTAGGAGGCTGGAGAAGCATCAGCTACTCCTCCGAGTCTCTCAAGACTCGTAACTTCAATTCAGACGTCGTCAAAGCTCGTAAGAGCTTATCGTGTGCCTTTGCATGCTTCTCAAAGTGATGTGAGTAAGAGAACACTAGTAAAGATGTAGCAAATAGAGTTAGTGCTCTCTTAAACTTATCAAATGCCATAGAAAAATCGAAATAATAATCAAAGAAAGTGGTCCACTCAATTTTCCTAGGCATATCCACTAGGTATGCACAATAAGGGTCCAAGGAGGGATTATACCCTCGAATGTCACCTAGGGACTCATAGAATGCATGCAAATGAGAGGGCATGGTGGGAAGTAAGGGGGATGAAATGAGGGTCAAGTCAAGTGGCTTGGTGCAAATTGGGTCGATATGCTCAATGCTAGGAGCAGCACCAACCACTAAACTATCATCACACAACTCCTCGAAAGGAGCCTCCTCAAGATATGGCTCAACCAATGTAACTCCTCCTAACCAAGAAGTAAAACATCCTCTATAGAATTAGCATCACCCCGAGAAGTCTCACCCATCTCTAACCCCGTGCACTGAGCTAAAGGAAGGGGAGAAGCACGTAAGATCGAGTCACTAACGCTAGTGTCCATAGGTGTGGTAGAAAAGGATGGAGCATCAAATGTCAATGAGGTCAAGGGAGGGTCAAACACTTCCCCTAGGTCGATCAAAGGTGCATCAACAACAACATTAGACTCTTGGGGAAGGGAAGACTCGCAATCATCACATAAACGAGCCTCAAGTTTAAAGCAAGGCAGGCTAGGGTCGGTCTCATGCAATAAACCACACTCCCTCATCCTACTAATGAAGCACTCATGTTGCTCATTCATTGTCTCTATCATGGCATCAACTCTAGCATAACATTCATCGAAAACATCCCAATAAGGACAAGAATTCACATCATGGTCAAAAGATGAACAATAAGAGCACACAAAAGGAGAATAGGGACGCAAATCATAGGAAATGGGGGAAGGGCACTCAAAAGACTCACTAGCAATGCAATGGTGCCATTGATACCAAGCCAAATACTCAAATAAGTCCCACAAATCATCAACGCCTAAAAAGCACATACCACCATAACACATGGACAGAAGGATAGCTCGGGTCTCATCTGTTACCCCCACTAGCACAACATCGCATATTTACCATTTTTCAAACTCAAAAAGCACAAATAAAGTGCGATAATCATTCAATCAAGACAAATATTGAAAAATAGGTTCATGCTCAAACTGAGGTATT
>JACYFF010002017.1:59603119-59616772 GCA_017589665.1 Selenicereus undatus
TATATATATATATATATATATATATATATATATATATATATATATAGGGGGGTGTGTGTGTGTGTGTGTGTATGTGTGCATGCGTGTGTATTTACAAGGAAATGATGATCCATTACATGAAATCAGGTATGTATGTACATGTAACGCCCCGACCTCTGTCGGCCACATGTCTTACCAATAACAACTTTAAGGATCATCGACTGGCCCCACAAATCACCACATGTCTTTCCGGCGTGCTTCGTCTCGCTGACACGCTGCCTGGGAAACTTTCCAAGAGGTAACCCATCACAGGATTGGTCCCCAGCAAGCACGCTTAACTGTGGAGTTCTTAAGAGTGGGTTTCCAGAAAGGAAAGGTGCACCTTTTGTGTTATAAGTAGTCACTTCGATTCTTTTAAGCCACACTCACTGTGCTACAATCACCCCCACTTGAAGCACACAACGTCGTCGTTGTGCCTCAATAACTGACCGACTTACGAGTCCTCTTGACCAGCGGTGCACACCCAGTATCTTTGCCCCGCTAGGTGGCTGCCCATGGGCTCTCCATCCAGTGGCGCAGCTCACGGTCGCAGGTCGGCGCTGATACCCCTGCAACAGCCCAGCACCTTTCTCGCTTGTGATATTGTTCGCTTTGGGCCTTGCCCTCACAACTTTAAAACGCGTCACAAGGGTGAGGTATCCAGCCCCTTCTAAAGAGGCCTTCGTTCTCCTCACCTGCCGATGTGGGACTGGTTCCCCCAGTCGCACCCCCTCTCAGGGGCCCGGCGTCATCGCGAGCACACCGACACGGGGCTGGCTCTGATACCACTGCAACGCTCCAACCCCTCTCGGTCGCAGGTCTTACCATTAACGGTTTCAAGGATCGTCGACTGGCCCTACAAATCACCACAAGTCCTTCTGGCGTGCTCCGTCCTCGCTCACACGCTGCTTGGGAAACTTCCCAGGAGCTTAACCATCCCAAGATTGCTCCCCAGCAAGCACGCTTAACTGTGGAGTTCTTAAGTGTGGGCTTCCCAAAAAGAAAGGTGCACCTTTGGTGATATAAGTAGTCACTTCGATCCTTTTAAGCCACACTTGGGGCGTTACAGTACATCCCGTCTTATCACAGTGTGGGGGGTGTTAATCTCTGGCTTTTCAGTGCCCCCATCTATGTCATTGTAGTATTTTGTCTATACAGTGTGTTTATCTTTTGGACATGGTATTCAGATGTATTATTTTATGTTTGACTTGCTCCTTAATTTGGCTGACTGTTTGCCTTGGTGGTATATGGGTGCTGCTGAAAAGAGCTTGATTCTGAGCACTCCAGATGTGATAGATGGCTGCAGAAACAATGGCACTTGTTGTCAGCTTCTCTTCTTTTGTGCTCTTGGCTTTTTGTTGCTCCAATATTAGTGCCTGACTAGTGTGCACCTGGGGAATGAACTTCCACCATTGTCTTAGCTCTCCCCACACTTCCTTAGCATAAGCACATTTAAAGAAGATATGATGTTCATCCTCTATAGCTGTTTTGCATAATGGGTAATTTGTGGCATCTTGATAGTAATGTTTGCTCAATCTGATTTTTGTGGGCAATTTTTGCTGGATGAAAACCTAGCTTACAAATGCAAGTCTAGGGACATTAGCCCTGGCCCATATTGCCTTTGCTCATTCCACCTTGTCATTCCCTCCCGTCAGCCATTTGTAGCCTTACTTGACCTTATATTGGGGGGACCCAAGCCATTCCCATGTGGACTGATTTGTGCACCCTTACTTAAAAACTTCCTTGACATAACATATCTTCTTCCAGTACCAGCTGCTGTCTGGTGTTGGGATAAAGTCCCACAATGGTTTTTCTCTTATATATCTGCCATGGACCCACTTTACCCTTAGATTGTCTTTCTTTTCTACAATGACCCATATTAACTTGGCTATTGTTGCTTTGTTCCAAGCTGTAAATTCCTTTATCCCTAAACCTCCCTGGGCTTTAAGTAGGCATGCCTTTTGCCAAGACACATGAGGCACCTTTTTAAACTCTATAGCCCCCCCACAGGTAATTCCTACATAATTAAGTAATTTACTCATTACTTCAGTGGGGAGAATAAAGATTGAGGCCTAGTAGTTGAACATGCCAAAAACCACACTATTAATGAGCACTAATCTGCCTACATATGAGAGACTTTTTGTAGCCCAGATCTTCATGTTGGGAGTGATTTTCTCCACCAGGCTTCTGTATTCCACCTTTGTTAACCTGCTTGCTGTAATGGGCACCCCCAAGTATTTGAGGGGGAAATTGCTATCTTACAAACTTGTAATCTGCTAGCACTTTCTTTGCAATTGTTGTGAGCACCCCCCCCCCAACACCATTTGTGATTTCTGGATATTGGCTTGAAGCCCAGCACATTCATGGAATTCATGCAGGACTTTTATGATGTGCTTTAATGTTGCTGCGTCAGCTTTACAGAACATGATTAAGTCATCAGCAAACATTAAATGTGTGAGACCTAGGTGCTTGCAGCTTGGATGAAATCTAAAATCAAGCTTATGGCTAACCTTCTACATTAGTTTTAAAATATATTCCATACATATGACAAACAAGAGTGGTGAGAGAGGGTCTCCTCACCTGAGCCCTTTTCCTCCTTCAAAAACTCCACAATCCTGGCCATTGATATGTATGGAACATTTGACTGAAGTGACACAGGACATAACCCATTTCATAAACTGTATGGGGAATTTCAAGCCCATAAGCATTTCCTTTAGGAAATCTTAGTGTATGGAATCAAAGGCTTTCTGCAGGTCAACTTTAAGTATGCACCTTGGGGAGATATGCTATCTTTGATAGCCCCTTGAGATATCCTGACATATTAGCACATTATAGAGGAGTTCTCTCCCTTTTACAGAGGCACCCTGAATTTGGTTAATCAAGCTGGGAAGAACTTCTTTGATTCTATGGCATAGCAGCTTAAAGATACACTTATATAATACATTACAACAGGAAATTGGTCTGAAGTCAGATGTTGTCTGGGGATAATTAACACTACTAAAAAAGTTCATATTAACGACGGAATTCAGCGACGGAAAAAATTCACGACAGATTTAGCGACGGAAATGATGACTGAAAAAGAGTTTTACAAAAAAGTCAGATTATGCGACAGATATAGTGACGAAAATTTTAATCCATTGCTAGAATTGATAGTGGGCGATGGAAATTCCATCACCCAAAAAAAAACAAATTTTTGTTTAAAAACAAGGGGTTTCGTTGCCATTCCGTCGCCACCCCTTTAAAATGAAACCAGATTTCTCTGGTTTCATTTTGCGAAGCTTCGAAGAGAGAGAAAGGGACGTCATGCGCGCTGCTACTGCCCAGCCACTGGCCGCCCCCCCCCCCCACCCCCCCCCCCCCCGGGGGGGCCCCCCCCCCCCCCGCCGCCCTCTGTCACCACCCCTGCTGCCCCTTCACCGCGTGCTTTTTGGAGTAAATTGAGATATTTTTCTTAACTAAACTACTTTTAATTTCTATAAATTGTTGTATTACATTGTTAGAATTCCATAGTTAGTTCATATTTATGTTGAAATGTGGTGTTTGTGTGAGGTTATTGCTTTAATTTGGTTTAAGATTAGGATAAATACGATTTAAGGTTTAGGTTTGGTAGTTTGAAGTTAAAGTTTTATATGTGGGTAGACTGAAATGGTTTAATTGATAATATTGTTGAAATGTGTAATTTGTGTGAGATTATTACTCTAATTCGTTACAAGAATTTGGTAAATACGATTTAGCGTTGAGGTTTGGTAATTTGAAATTGAAATTTCATATGTTGGTGGAATGAAATGTTTTAATTGATAATGTTGTCGAAATTTGGTTGGAGATTTTGCCCAAAGCAATTTAGGGTTTAGGTTTGGTGATGTGAACCTGAAAGTTGATATGTTGGTGGATTGAGATGCTTTAGTTTCTAATTTTGTTCAAATGTGATGTTTGTATCAAGTTATAGCTCATATTTGTTTAAAGATTTTGCCCAATGCAATGTACACTTAGATTTGATAATTTTAAGTTGAAATTTGATATGTTAGTGGAATAAAATGGTCAACTATGTATGAATTATTAGTTTTCTGATATTCGTGACAATGTAAGTATATTTATCGAAATTTCTAAGTTTTTGTTGGAGTGCACGTGGAAATTTTAAAGTAAACATACATAATATATAATTGCTTAATTTATTTAATTATTATAATTTTGATTAAAATTAATTCTTATAAAATATCTTATGCAGTTATCGTTATTTGAGCATAATATAAATGGTTATCCACATCGTAGGTAGATGTATAATAGATTACTGTCTGATTGTAGTGGTTATACGCAAGAAATTTTTGGATGGATTCAACCAATTTGATCAATTTGCATGTACATAGACAGAGTTTCTAAATAGGGAAAAGTATAGATGTCCTTGTGCGAAATGCGGAAATATGGTGTACTTGACACCTGATGAGGTCAAGATGCACCTTATGTATAACGATTTTGTGTAAGGGTATTGGTTTTGGATAAGTCATGGGGAAATAGAGCCTCAGGAATATGGTTCTGGGTATTCAAATGGTGAAATTTTCGAAGTTGGAGGTTCAAGTCATGTTAATAATAACTATTCTGAATCCTACATAGATCGGATGGAGGACATGGTTGATGATGCTATAATAGCAAATCAAAATGCAAGGGAAGAGGGGTCAAGCACTTGCCGAGAATCATTTTATAATATGGTTCAAGCTGCTCAACAACCCTTATATGAGGGTTGCTCCACCCACAATCAGCTATCAGCGGCGGTGAGACTGTTCAGTATTAAATCTGATTATAATATTCCTCAAAATTGTTTCAATGAAGTTGTTCAATTAATGAAAGAGATGTGTTCCCTTAACAAACCCGTGCCAAACAACTAGGGGCAAATGAAGAAGGTTGTTAAAGATCTCGGCAACGATGTGGTCCAAATTGATTGTTACCGGAAAGGTTGCATGCTATTTTATAAGAAAGACGCAAACCTGAATGTGTGCAAGTTTTGTGGGCATTCAAGATGGGAGAGGCAAAGGACACAACAAAAGAATCAGAATCCATTGCCATACTCAATGATGCATTACTTGTTGTTAAAATCTCGACTGCAGAGGTTGTACGCATCAAGAAGTATTGCAAAGTACATGAGATGGCATTATGAACATCGACGTGAGGACGATGTTTTATGTCATCCATCAGATGGGGCAACATCGAAACATTTCTATACCAAGTACCCTGAATTTGCTGTAGAGCCTCAAAATGTAAGGCTTGGCTTATGTGCTGATAGATTTAATCCTTACACATTGTCTTCAAGATCATACTCCATTTGGTCGGTGGTCCTTACACCTTATAACCTCCCCCCTGAAATGTGTATGACCACACCGTTTATGTTCTTCACTTGTGCAATCCCGGGGCCCAAAATCCTAAGAAAAAGATAGATGTTGGAGTTAAGACTTATGACATTTCTATGGGGCATACATTTCAGATGAAGGTTGCACTTATGTGGACTATCAAAGATTTTCCCACATTTGGAATGCTATATGGGTGGAATACTATTGGCCAGTTGGCATGTCTGGTATGTATGAAACAGCAAAAGGCTTTGAGATTGAGAAATGGAGGTAAATTCTCATGGTTTGACTGTCATTGGTGTTTTTTGCTAAGGAATCATGCGTTCAGAAGAAATAGAATAGCATTTAGGAAAGGCAGAATTGTTACATGGGGTCCTCCTCGTCGACTATTTGGGGAAGAACTTTATGCCGAGGTGGAAGATTACCCAATGTTAAGTACAAATGGTGACTTTGTCATACCGGGATTTAAGGAAAATGAGCACAACTAGACGAAGAAAAGCATATTCTAGGAGTTGCCTTATTGGCAACACCAACTGCTCTGCCATAATTTGGATGTGATGCACATTGAAAAGAACTTCTTCGAAAACATTATCAACATTGTTATGGATGTTCATGGGAAAACAAAGGACAATACCAAATCAAGAATGGATGTTGCAGAAATATGTGATAGACCAGAATTACGTTTATATTCAGGCCCAAGTGGTAAGTCGGTTAAACCAAAAGCGAAGTTCATACTTCCTGTGGATAAATGAAGAGAGTGTTGTGAATGGGTGAAGGAGCTTCAAATGCCTGATCGATATTACTCTAATTTGAGGAATATCATGGACCCTAATGAGGCTAAGTTCAACAACATGAAAAGTCATGATTGTCATGTCTTCATGGAGACTCTTTTACCAATTGCATTTGATGCGCTCCCAGATGATGTGTTGAAACCTCTTATTGAGATAAGCCAATTCTTCAAGAACTTATGCTCAACAACATTGTGGGAGGATACGCTTGAGGAACTGCATTGCAACATTGTCATCACTTTGTGCAAGTTTGAGATCATTTTCCCTCCTGGTGTTTTCAATGTAATGGAGCATCTGCCAGTGCATTTGGCAGAAGAGACTCAACTAGGTGGTCTAATACAGTACCGTCGGATGTATCCATTTGAGAAGTAAATTATATTATAATCGATGAAACCTTATCTCAATTCTTATATGTGGAATCACTTAGAAGTAATGCAATTGTGAATTTGGTAGGTTCTTTAGCCGATTGAAGAAAAAGATAAATCAACAAGCGTGTCCTGAAGGTTCAATCACAGAAGCATACCTAGTGGCAGAGAGGACATTCTTCGCCTCCTATTACTTCGGCTTTAATGTGCCTTCCATGCGCACTAGGTGCAGGAGAAATGAGGATAACGATGAACATATTAATCATTTTCCAACTCTGTCCGTGTTTGCACCGTAAGGGACCACTATTGGTAGGGAAAGATCCAGGTATCTAACAGATGCCGAATATGTTGCTGCCCATCTTCATGTCCTATTAAATTGTGATGAAGTTAAACCTTATATAGGGTGAGTGGTATTTTCACTTCCAATTGAGTTTATCATTCAGAGCGCAAGTATATTAATAGGCTTCATAAAATGTGATAGAATTTTCATAGAACCAATCAGAACTGCATGTCCTAATGTCAACAATGCAGATGTCGACACCATCATCGAAACTCATTTTGCAGATTGGTTTAGTGAGAATGTAAGTATTCTAACTCAATTATTCATAATTTTAACATAATAGTTAATTACGTGCAATATATTAATTAAAACCACATGTTATATTTAACTATTCGAGACCGACAAACATTGCTACTTGAGCCAATTGGTTGTGAAACCAAAGCTGTATGTGTTGACGTGGACGACATATGGAGTAAATGGATTCAAATTTCACATAGAAGCTCGAAGCATCGGGAAGAGAACGTACAAGTGTGGTGTTGGTGTTTGTGGCACTGGGGAAGTCGATATTGAGAATGATTATTATGGTGTACTGAAGGATATTGTCCAAATTGAGTACGTAGGCGAACCACTTAAACGATGTGTGCTCTTCAGTTGTGAGTGGTTTGACCCCACATTGAATCGTGGGACACGATCTCATAAACTAAGCAACCTTATTGAGGTCCACCGTACAAGGAGTTACCGAAAGTACGACCCATTTATCTTTCCAAACACCGCATCACAAGTATACTTCATGCCTCATGCAGATCGCTCAAGGGATAGGGCCAATTGGCTTGTTGTCATACCAACCAAACCAAGGGCGAACGTGGATCAGTAGTACACTCTACCTATTGCGTACCAACAAACGGACGTGACGACTATCGTCGAACCTGTGAATGACGCCATCCCTGCATCATTAGTGGATGAAAGTGCACAACCGAAATAGGTTAATGATAAAATAGGGTTTTCATTCATTCAAGGTAATGACGAGATAGATGAGGTAGAGAATGATGAGGGTGATGAAGAGGGGGGGTGGGATGACGGTGATGAAACAGATGAAGTTGAAGAAAATTTGCATCTGTATGATGATGATGACGATGACATTGATGCAGATGAGGATGCAAATGATTGAATGGTTATGAATTCTTATGTATTTTAGTACTTTGCATGTCAAACAATTGGTTGTGAATTTACTTATATTGTATGAATGAGCTTTGCAAAATATGTGTAACCTACGTACCTATTATGATGTATGCAAAAAATGGTTTATATGTGAAATCATTATATATTTGTACTTAGCTTTGTCGTCACCTATTTCAGGCATGGACTCAAGTTCTCGTCGAGCTATGTCCTCCCCTCGAGGTAGAGGACGAGGGTGTAGGAGCTCTGTCGTAGATCCGACCACAATGGACATTGATCCATCTTCCCCACAGGTACCTCATATACCAGTTCAGCTAGAAGCCACAATGGCTGCTTACATACCAGGTATTTCAGAACCACTGCCTCCCCCATTTGGGGCTTTCCATCACCAGACCTCATACATTCCCAATCAAAGCACCATGTACGGCCAATTTGCCTACAACATTCCTCCAAACCCCCATGTTGTTCACACTGTGTAGCCCACTCCCCAACCTGCTCACCCTAACACAAACCAGTCCCAAGAGAACATTGCAAGTGGTGAAAGTGAAACACAATCCACTCATGGAAGCACTCAAGCTAGCACTTGGATTGAGCCAGATGGTAATGGGTAAGTCTTCATTTGTTATGTCTTATGAAGTACTACACGAATTTTGCATAACGAGTAATGAATTTGATGTGTTGTGTTCAATTAGGTTTCTCCCCAATGATGGTGCTATTAGTAGGATTTCGCTCATATTTCAAAGCAAATTTGACAGAGCTTTGCCTACTTGGAGCAAAGTGCCCAAACCAGTACGAAATTTGTGGTTCGGAGAGTTCAAGGTAACTATATTGACTTCGTATTAACAGTTTTTGATAACATGATAAATTACCATTGAATTATTTGATGTGTTTTTTGTTTTCATAACTGCAGAAGTGGTTTACTTGGGATTCGGCCCATGAGGACCGTATAAGAAGGAATTTTGAAAACCGAGGCAATGCACGCTTGAGAGACTTCTTTGGCAAAACAAGGAAGCATAACAAGAAGCCTGTTTGGCTTGATAATGCTCAATGGGAGGGACTCCAATAGCATTAGACGAATGAACATTACAGGAAGTTGCGTGAAACAGCCCAGAAGAACCGATTGGGAACTCTAGAAAGTGGTGGCTCATCTCTTCACACCTGTGGCTCGATCCCTATGCATGAGCATAGGCGGCGTCTGGTAAATTAATTAATGTTTACTACGTATTTGTTTAAATTTAATACTGTATTTTGTGTTGTGCTTGACATCGTTCTTTCTGACACGTACATAGAGGGAACAACTTGGGACGGAACCCACCATTGTTGAATTATTCAGTCGCACCCACAAACTCCAGGGCAAAGAAGATGCCCCTTGGGTTGACAAGAAATCATAACAAACATATGTAAGCACTTAGCTATTCTCAATCTTCGTTGGTAGTTCAACATGAACTTGTATACTTTATTTTAAGTAATTGTAGTATGCATGATTTTGTGCACGTGTTGTAGTATTGTAGGAATCCTTTGAACGTGATTTTCAAAATGTTATCAACTCTTCAGGGACCAGGGATGACACTTCTCAAGATCCAAACCAGCCATTTCCAAACCCAAATGCGTTGTGGGTGAAGACATTCAAGAACAAGAAGGGTCGTATTTGTGGCGTTGGTGACGAGGCTGTTAACATGAGGGAATCTGGTTACTTCAGTCTCACTCAAAGATCCGGTACAGTTTTCATATTAAAGTTTCAACGACCATGCCTATAAAATGAATTTACTTAATTGCAATATTAATGCATGCTTCACTGAAATGTCTATCAGCGGATACCGGTTCTACACCATTGCAACAAGAGTTCAATGACTTAAGGGGTGTAGTAACCAACTTAGAGGGTGAGCTAACTTCATAAGCTGAAAGCTACCGGTTGGTTATGGAGAAATGTAAGCAATTGGAGGAATCTAACAAATTGCTCACCCAAAGCAACCAACAATTGAGCCAACAAATGATGAGCATCGATCAACGCCTCCAAGCTTTCTTTCAAATGCAACAGGCGTCTGGCTCGGGATATCAACTAGCATTTACTCATCACTCGCAACATAATGAGGAAGATGGTGAGGCAGGGGAACGGGAAGAGGAAGAGCAAGATCTTCACCTTGGTGATTGAGTTGGCTGCAGTTTTCATTCAGCTGGTGGCTCTTTTGCTTGATTCTTCACGATGTACATCTCTTGCTGCTTGCTTCCGCCCCTTCTGCTTATTTCACTCCCCTCCCCCAGGTGCTTATTTCACTCCCCTCCCATTTGGCGCTTGCTTCTCCCTCTTCTGCAAACACATATATAACTTCATTCTCAATTACTGGCAACTTCTAGTTTGTTTGGATTTGTGGTTTGTGATATGTACAGACTTTGTTTGGAACTTGTGGTTTGTGATATGTAGAGACTTTGTTTTGAACTTGTGGTTTGTGAATTGAAAACTCTTGGTTGGAAGTGTTGCGTTGGATGTGAAATTTCACCTTTGTGTGGCTTGAAATTGTTGAGAACACTTTGAATGAAATCATATTCGAAGTCGTTGCATGCTGATTGAGTGCGAAGATCTTGTAAATTTCTTGCAGGGATTGAATTATATGTACAAATATGATAAAAAAAACAAGCGATTTTATTTATAAAAAAAATAAAGAGAAACCTAGCGACGGATTGAGATGTAATTTTTTTTTCATTGGGGGGCGACGAAATGAAGAATCCGTCACCATCAGCAACGGAATTTTCGTCGTTCATTCCGTTACTGATGGCGACGGATGGCTCATTCCATCGCCACCCCCAGCCCCGTCAATTTCCCCTGCCAAAAAAAGTACTTCGCAATTTCTGTCGTTGAATTCGTCGCCATTGATGATGGAATTTTGAATTTCCGTCGTCGGGTACTCAGCGACGAGTGAAAATCCGACAACCGTATTCCGTCGCTAATGTTAAAATTCCTTCGCTGATTAACCGTCTTCCATCGATGATTCCATCTTTATTTGGTCTTTTTTTTGTAGTGTAATCTTTGGTAAGATCACCAATTTGGTTGTACTGATGTGTTTAGGCATATGTCCTATCGTGAAGAATTCATGGACTGCTACACGTACCAGGGGACCAGTTAAGTGCTATGGTGATTTGAAGAAACCGCTGTTATATCCATCAGGGCCTGGAGACTTGACATTTGAAATAGAGAAAATTGCTTCGTTAATATCTTTATTTGTGAACCCTTTACACATGTGGACTTGTTGCTCAGCAGTAAGCACAGGCCCTTGCTCTACAACATCCAGCTTGGTAGGGCATCTTGAGTGTTTCTGCTTCCCCAGTAACTTCTTATAGTAATCAAGCATAATTTTGCCCACTTGTTCAAACCCCTCTACTTGATTTCCTTGAGCATCTATGTTTTTCTTTTGCAAAGAAGAATCTTGTAATGTCATCCCCATGCTTTATCCATTCCATCTTGTATTGTTGCTGCATTAGGGAGATACTTGAGGATAGGATATCCACACATCTGTCCCTTGCTGTCTTCTCCTCCTGTAGCAGGTTTTGATTCCCTTGGTCATGCTGGAGTGTTTGCTGAACATTGTTAAGGTCCCTTCTAGCTTTGTCTTGCTGGGTTCTAAGGTCAACAAAATGATCCCTATTGAGCTACTTAAGGGGTGGTCTGAGCTTATTTAGGAACTTCCTTAACTGTTCCATGGTAAGAAGGGAATTGCAATCCTGGTAAGCTTTTTCTATGATTTTGAAAAAATCAGTATGCTTACATCACATATCACAAAATTGGAACTTGGATTTGGGCTTTGGTGAGGTAGAGAACTCAATGAGCATTGGGGTATAGTCAGATAGCCAATTGGTAAGATAGTGTGTGAGGGTAAAATCAAAAGTTCCAAACCAATATGCATTGATAAGTACTCTATATATTCTTCTCCATGTAGTCTTGTTTGTCCAGGAGAAATAAGCTCATGTCCATCTCATTTCTTGCAACTCACAGGTGTGTAGTAGATTATTCAGATCTTGAAGCTCATGGTTTGATATCTCATTGCCTCCCATTTTGTCCTTCTTATACAGTACTGAGTTAAAATCCCCCATAATACATACATCCTTCAGTCATTTGCTGAGAGATGTCCTGCAAATCTATCCACAATTGATGCCTTTGTTGTTCCTAGTTCAAACCATAGACAAAGGTTATTTAAAACCTCTTATTAGTGCATATCTGAGTTGCATGGCAGTGGATGAGCTGGTAAGATTGTTTCAGTACGACCTTTATTGCTTGATGTAAAGTTGTGATGCCATTTCCATCCTGAGAATAACTTTGCTGCTACCCTTTCTACCTTTTGCATCTTTACTTTGGTCCAAGTAAACCTATCATGCCTACTTTGTTATTGTACAAGAAGGATTTGACATCCTCTTGTTTATTTGGCCAATTAAGGCCTCTTATGTTCCAACTGACAATGTTATCCATTGGAAGGAACTCCTCCCCCTGTGGTCTCTTGTATAATGTCTTATATATCCTCCACTTCAGGGCCTGGAAGTGATTTGGCTATTGGGGGGGGATCATGTAATTGAAGATGCTGCTGTTTTGCTGATGCTCTTTTTGATACAGGGGTGCATGCTTGCTAATCTGGCTCTGTGTTTTGCTATTCTGGTTGGCTTGGCACTTCTCCATCATTTGGATTCCTTTGTACTTTCCTCCACTCCTTCCTTATTACTCCCTTCTTTTTATAGGATGCCTCCTCATGCCCATACATGTTGCAGTGAGTGCATTTCAATGGTAGCCATTCATATTTGATCTGCTACCTCACTAGTACTTCATTGTCATTGAAAAACTCAATGTAATCATGAAATGAACCTTCTAATGACATTTCAATCATCAGCCTTGCATATTTGATCATCGACTTTTCTTTTGTGTATCTATAAGTCTTGATGGGGATGCCTAATGTGCTTCCAATTTTGCTTAAGCTTTCAAGCCCCCAATACTTTATATCCAGATTAGGAAACTGCACCCACAGGGGAAGAGATTGATTGCTTCAGTGTTCAAATCCATTTCTGGATTCCAGCCTTTCACTAATAAGGGGTTTGCATCAAAATAATATATCCCCCTTTTCTCCACTATCAGTTTGTCTTGCAAATTGCGAAACCTTATTAGGAATATTGTTTTCCTGACTTGGATAACTCTTTCTATATCATAATTTGCCCATGTACGATTGAGGTAACCTTGCATCACCTCAAAGGGAGGGTTGCACCAAGCACTGAACACAGAATCGCGTTTGTCCATAACTCAATCTCATGCATTACATCCTCTTTATCAATTTTTGCACATTTTACCCCACAAATTAGCTTCGTAGGCACAAATTTTAATTCAGTTCCCTCCCCAGGATCCACCATAGATGCATAAGAAGTTTAGGTAGATACCTGTGCTGGGGTTTCATTGGCTTTCTCCATCATTCCCGGTACTATTTCATTGGAATTCACTTCAATGATGGTTTCAGAAGTAACCTCTAGCTGCGCCGCCACTAAGGAGGCTCCCCCTGCTGGTGTTTGTGATGGCTTGAATGGTTCACTGCTCGAGGACCTCCCCGCTTACCTCCTCTTGCCACGACCACCCTTTCGCCAGGGGTTTTAGAGAGAAAAAAGGGTAACTATATATATATATAAACATACAAACAAACACAAACAAAGGCAGGGGGGAGCCT
>JACYFF010002017.1:59617172-59667131 GCA_017589665.1 Selenicereus undatus
TATATTTATATTTATATTTATATATGTGTGTGTGTGTGTGTGTGTGTGTGTGTAGATGTAACACCCGCGTTCTTTATGTTTATGTTGCGCTTATTGTCTTGTCTTATGATATTGTAAAATCATATTTGAATAACTATATAAGTTAAATTATTATTGATGTTCTTAAGTGAATGAAAATTTTATTAAAAAGAATATTATTGTTGCTATTAATATTATTATTATTGTTATTATTTTGAAAATTTTTCGATGATTTGAATCAGTGTTAATAAGGATTATTAATGGGTACTGAACTGAGTAGGAGCCTGAATATGATTGGATTGTTAGCCTTAGAATTAGTTTCGTTATTTATTAAATCCAACCTTGATATATTTGGGAAGGAATAATCGATGAAAGATTGTATTATTGATTTCAGGTTTAGAGTATGAAGTACGAAATTAGACTAGCAATGACAATTATTGAGCAAGCTTGAAAGAAATAAAAAAGGGCCAAGATGGGTATTTTTGTCAAAATGCACCAAGCCTCCCTTTCTCTTCCTCCGAGACATGACCCTGCACCCCCATTCATCTCTCTCTCGCTTCTTCTTCTTCCTCCTATGCTACTCTCCACACTCACAGGCTCAAACTCCCAAAACTCCATCAATTTTCCGCTTCCCAGCTAGTATTTCTTGCGATCAACCTACACTATAACCCTACAAGCCATTGCTGCAAATTTTGGGAAGAACAAAGCGCAATTATCACGGTTGTGGTCGGTTCTAGCAAGGGTTTGGAGCGTTGAACATGTGCCCAAATTCAGCCATGCACGTTACACCATAACCCCTCTATACCTCTATAAATTGAGCCTGAAACTACAACAACAAGTAACCTCAGTGGTGGCAGTGTAAGGAAGGAGAAATCAAGGCTAGAAGTGGCGACTTTGGGTCTGATTGTAGCAGCAGCGTTCTGAGGTGATATCCACGACCAAGAGCAAGAGGGGGGCGAGACTCGGGACTCGAGCCGCCAGGAAATGCCCACACAACCCATTAATCGGGTCCTCTAATTTGGAATTGAGGTGGGTGTTTCTCTCCTCCTAAATTATTACTAATTTCCAACGAATTTTACTGATATTAGTTACTGCATTTTTGAATATGAGATAGTAATAAGTATTTGGAGAGTTTAGAACTGAAATTGGGTAATTATAATGAAGATGCTGGTTTCGGGATTCTTGCATGTTGAGTTGATGCACGGTTTTATTAACCGATCAGTTTGGAGATTTGTAAAACAAACAAAATCATGTCATAAGGTTATTCTTGGCTCAGTTTTAGTATGCCCTATAATTTGGGATAATTTGGGGTTTTTATGATTGCCAAATTGGGTATTTTGTGAATAAAGAATGCTTTAAATCCATACATGGTAATTTGGTTAATTCATGCTTGAAAATGGTATTTGAAATGGCCTAACAACCTTGGTTAATGAAAACAGATGTGAAAGCCTTAATGTGACTAGATTATGCTTTTGAAAATAACATGAATCCTGAATGCTTATTCCCTAAATTGTGAGTTATGAATGCAAAGACAGTTTCTTGCGTTGTTAGTTCATTTCAGTCCGCTGAGGGCCTTATTTAAGCTAACGATCTATATATTTATATATGTCTTAATGTGCCAGTAGATGGACGTTGCATACTCGATAAATCTATATGTTACTGTTACAAATTTCATTATGACCTTTGTGATGAAGTGCTATGATTGCGAAATTGAAACCGAATTGGTAGTTGGATGACTTGAGGTTGAATTAATAAGAACTTTTGAGGTTCTTTGTGGTCGGTATTGTATGAGGAGGGAGCATCGGTTGTGGTTGTGATTGGCCGCAATCGTGTAGATTGCGAGGGCATGTGTAGCTTGTTGGGCAGATTTTGTCAAGTTGAGTTATGAAGTGTTTGAATGTGTTGTGTGTAAGCCCCTCTCCTTCATGTCATTAAGTTTTATCATGCGTGCAAGGGTGAAATTTTGAAAAAGATGGCTTTTTGTAGTTGAAAATTAAAGTAGCCATAACTATTAGTGAATGATAGCCTATTTTTAAGTATACGAATACAGTTTTTAAGGCATAAAGAACTTCAAAAAGGAGTTCGTTGTATGATAAATGATTTCGCTGTGAAAAACAGTATATATATATGTGTGTGTGTGTGTGTCTATATATATACACATGCGTGCATATATACATATATATTTGTGTGTGTACAAACATGTTCACATATATATATATATATATATATATATATATATATATATATATATATATATATATACATTTTTGTGTCAACCCTACAAGGCTAAAACATGTGTTGTGCTCAGGACGTGATGATGGGCTGTACTTTAGTAGGGTAGGTGCGCATGTGTTGTCAAAGCGCCGTAATTGTTGCCGCAAGGCAGGGTTGCGCATGAGATGTCTTTTGTTATTATAATATTCATATATTATTATGAGCATGTGACGTGATCGTGGCACATGACTCCTGATTGCTTATGACGTTGTGATGGCGAGTTGCACTGAATATGTTCAAGTACCCATGTGTTCTGCACGCACCGAAATAATTACCGCACGGCAGTATTGCGTACGGCGTGCCTATTATTATTATTATTATTATTATTATTATTATTATTATTATTATTATTATTATTATTATTACTGCTGGCATTTTGGTTGAAGGCTTGGCTTTTGGATAACACGGCCATGTAGTTGTCGAGATTATTTGGTTGTAATACGACCGAACGATGTACACCGTGCATAATTAAAATCATCTAATAAGAATAGAATATATTTAAAGTGCAGTGATAGGCAGTTTAATTAATGAATTTTTGTTTAAAAAGTTATTTTTGGAGACTTTGGGTCAAATTTCGCTTGCACTGGCCTTCGAGGTTCCATTTATACCCAAAATAATCATATTGAAGAAATTAGTGGTAAATGCAATGTCTTGATCTCTTAGTTTGTAACATCTTTTGGCTATGAACCGCATTCTTCAATGCCATTGCCCATTTTCCAAAACGTAGATGAGTTATAATATGTATTTATTGAGCAGGTATCTATATGACTATATGGACTGACAAGTCATCCTTGAAAGGAAAATCACCATGATGAAACTATGTGAAATTTTATTTGGATTAACCAAAGTCAAAACAAACAAAGTGTTATGTATAATCCACAATCTAATACCCTTCGTTGTTCAAAACTTCGCCCCAACTGAAAGGAAGAACGACAGCAAAATTGGGACCTAGTGACAAGGAGAGGACACAAAACACATACCTACAGACGAGTAAAAATGATATCTCAAATTTTATAGAATGCCAGACGAAAAAATTATGACCAAATGTGTGTATTTGGGGGACCCAACAGAGTAATCTGTAATTTGAGTCTGAAAGAAAAACAATGAAAGGACAACAAAAGTACTTAAAAGCCCAAGTATGCCTAAATTGACAGAATTCGACGTCTAGTTGAGATCCACTCTAGGGAGTATAAAATTTTTGAGTTTATATATTAATATTCTTTATCGAATAAGCTTTCTAATCATGTATTATAAACCAAAATCCGATAAGCAATGGAATAGATATTAGTCGATTATTAAGGCATGTGTTGAAAATGTCATGTGTTTACTATTTCACTTATATCTTCTTCCACACTTATACAAAAACTCTGTTTGTGACCTTTTCCCGTATGCGGGACAGTATCATTAGGAAAAAGACTCAATAAGTTTTCAATGGAAGAAAGAATCACTCAAAACGGAGGTTGGACGTGAAAGTCATGACCAAAGCAAACGTATATTGTCTGTAACCCCCAAAACCCAGCTAGTTTACTTAATCAAGCCGAGTTATTGTTATTTTCTCTCTCCAAGTCTTTTTTTTTATCTAAGGTAAGTCAAATTAATTAGAATTCTACCCAGATTTACTCACTAATTTAGATTTACCTGAATGGAACTAAGATTAGGTTTCCTTTCTCTAAACCGACTCGGACTATTCCTTCAACCACAATAAATAGGGGGTACCCCCAAGGTTCAAGGCATGAAATTGGTATAGAAACACATTAGAAAAACTAGAGACACGAATCAAAAATTCAAGTTAAACAGTTTCAAAACCTTTTGCGAGAAAGTTGAGAGTAGACATTAAGAGCGAGATTGGTTGACTCAAAGAAAGGTGTCACTCTGTTGGATTTTCAGGTAAATCAGGTATGTCATCCGGAGGTCGTAACCTAGACCTTCCTTCCTTCTTTTTATCTCCTTTCTCTTTATCTAATTTAATTACAAGTTTGGTAAAGATGTAATCTTTCGTTCGTTTCTCACCCGCGGTAAGTTATTATTTTATTTTGAATTTTTTCTGTGCTAGTATTGTACCTTTGATTTGCATTATTTAACATAATTGATGCTACTATGTTGTGTGACTATGTGATAGCATAATTAAAATCTAGTTTTCTATATTGAATATTAGAGGTAATGAGTATTGACAGGTGATGATGTGATGCACCCTATTATGTCACCGTACTATCACCACTAAATCTGGATTCTTGACTCAAGCTTACGGTGTCCAGATGATCCCCACACTATGGACTATTCGTGGGCCCTATGAAAACCTTTTTGAAGTGCATCAATTGTCGCTTTCAATAACCCTTTTGATTGTCCCTACCGATTTATGGTTTGCTTCGAAAAGTAGACTTGGTTTGTAAGTTTTTCCTAGAACTCACTAGCAACTCTATTAGTTAATGTTTCATACTTTCTTATCTTCTTCTACTTATTTTCTCTATTTTTTCCCTTAATTGGGCAAATTGTTTAGGGATCCCGATAGCAGAACTATCTGAACCTAGATTTGTGTTGCATTCTCGCCTAGGAATCCAACTAATCAGACCTGCAGGTGTTAGGAATTAAAGCAAACTAATAGCAAAAGCGTTAGGGTGAATAATGATAATCAAAAGTAAACACGATAACAAGAACAATAAAGAACATTAAGATTTACGTGGAAACCTAATGCGGGAAAAAACCACAGACGGCGACGAGCACAAACAATCCACTATGAGCAGGAAGAGTACAAACGATCACAATCACAATGAGTGATTTGATCAAGATTACAATCTCTCAAATAACTCTCACACAAATCTACGATAGTGAAAACAGAATACTCTATAAGTATTTCTTACTGGTGTCTTGAGAAGATAGGAGGCGTGCCCTTTATAAAGAGGTAGGATGAGCAAGAAAGTTGTGAGAAACCTTAACCGCCAACGTCAAAGTGTCTCCGACCACCACAGGCGGTGGGCATTGCCACGGGGCCACTGTGGTATCCACCACGGGTCGTGGCCCCTGCCACAGTCAGCCCGTGGTGGGGATTGTCCAACCTGATTTTTCGATGCTTTCGGCCACGACCCGTGACCTAGCTAACTCCTATGAAAGTCGGATCGTGGAGTGCAAATTGGCCCAAACCCAACAATCTCCACCTTGGACCAATTTACACCAACTCTCGAACACCGCCATACCACCCCGAAGGGCAGAGCCCCGGAGGTCAATCAAATGCTGTGAATACCAACTAAGTCGAAGCAATGCTCGAACTTAGCTATAAGGAGAGGCTTAGTAAGCATATCTGCAAGATTCTCTGAAGTGTGAACCTTTCTTACGACAATCTCCCCTCCAACAACTGTATCTCTGACATAGTGATACTTAACACTTCTATGCTTGGTCTTAGAATGATAGGCATCATTATTAGTAAAGGGAATAGCATTTTGACTATCCGAAAACACCACAGTAGTGCCATGTGGAACTCCAAGCTCAGTAACAAGGCCCCTCAACCAGATTACTTCCTTGACTCCTTCAGTAGCAGCAACATATTCAGCCTTCGTAGTAGAAAGAGCTACAATAGACTGAAACGATGTTTTCCATTAAATAGAACCTACACACATAGTGAAGATATACCCTGAAATAGACCTTCTCCTGTCAAGATCACTTGCATAGTCAGAAGCAACAAAACCCGCAACATCCTATGTAGCAGCTTTGTTCCTGTCAAATGCCAAACCTCTATCAATTGAACCCTTCACATACCTAAGGATCCATTTTACAGAGTCCTAATGATCCCTCCCAGGATTATGCATATAACGACTTACCACACTCACAGCATGTGATAAGTCAGGCCTAGTGCACACCATAGCATACATCCAACTATCAACTGCACTAGAATAAGGAACATGAGACATCTTCTCAATGTCCTCCTCAAATCATGGGTAAGACTCAGCAAACAATTTAAAGTGAGCTGCAAAAGGTGTAGAAACTACTTTGTAGTTACCCATACTAAATTTGTCAAGTACTTTATGAAGATATCGACTCCGAGACAAGTATAGCTTACCGACCTTTCGATCCCTTTGAATCTCCATGCCTAGTATTTTCTTTGTAGCACCTAAGTCCTTCATCTCAAACTCCCTACTGAGTTCAGATTTCAACTTGTTGATCAAGGACTTATCCTTGGAAGCTATCAACATGTCATCAACATATAATAGCAAGTAAACACGAGAACCATTAGAGTATTGACTAAAATACACACAATTATCATATCTACTGCGTGTGTATCTTACCCAATCATAAAGGTATCAAACCTTTTATACCACTGTGTAGGAGCCTGCTTAAGTCCATACAAGGACTTTTTCAAGTGGCATACACATTGTTCCTTCCCAGGAACAACAAAACCCCCAGGTTGCTTCATGTAAATCTCCTCCTCTAACTCCCCATGGAGGAACGCAGTTTTTACATCATGCTACTCTAAATCCATATCAAACAAGGCAACAAAAGCAAGAAGAACTCTAATAGAGGTATGACGAACAACAGGGGAGAATACCTCATTGTAATCAATACCTTCCTTTTGGTTGCATCCCTAAACAACCAGGCGTGCTTTCCACCTTGCTTTTTCAACCCCAGATATGCCTTCCTTTCTTTTATAAATCTACTTGGCAGTTAAGGCTCTTCGGCCTTTAGATAGCTCACGTAGATCCCAAGTTCGATTCTTGTGCAAACTCTCCATTTTTTCTTGCATAACTAGGACCCAATTAGACGAGCTCGGGCAGGAGATGGCTTTGGTGTAAGTTGAAGGCTCAACACCTTCAAGAATCTCCTTTGCAACAGTAAAAGCATAAGCTACAAGTCCCACACCATCATAATAGCGAGCAGGCTTCCTAATCTCCCTCCTTGGACTATCACGGGCTATGGAGTAATCATCCTCCACATAAGGCTGATCAATACTAGAACTGGGTTCAGTAGCCTGAGCCTCCATGCTGGAATGATCAGCAGCTCCACCTTGAGCTGCAACAGTCTCTGCATCTATCTCCATCATCCTACTGGCATTTTCTCGATCACCTATACCAACAGAAGAAACAACAGATTCATTCCCAGAAGATAACATTACATTTTCATTGAAAGTTACATCTCTAATCTGAATAACTTTCTTAGAGTCAGGACACCACATTTGATATCCCTTATACTCAGATGCATAACCAAGGAACATGCATTTAACAGCCCTTGGAGCTAACTTCCCATCATTTACATGGGCAAACACAGGACATCCAAATATTCTTTGCATAGAATAATCAACAGGATTACCTGACCAAATTTCTTATGGAATCTGAAAATCAATGGAAATATGTGGAGATCGATTCACCAGATAACAAGTTGTTGAAGCAGCTTCAGCTCAGAAAGCTTTGCGATCCCAAAGCCCTGCATTAGAAAGCATACAACAAGCTTTCTCTAGTGAGTCTGATTGATGCGTTCTGTAACTCCGTTCTGTTGGGCTTACCAACTAACGTTTTGTGCCTAGGTATGCCATTAACAACACAGAACTCAGTGAACTTCGATTCACAGAACTCAAGACCGTTATCGATCCTGAGCTTCTTGATCTTTTTTATTGCTAGCCTATCCTTTTACCTAGCTTGGCCCATCAGATTTTCAAGCTAACCCCTTTATTTTCTTTCTCTTTTTTTTTTCTTTTTTTCCACCCTGGATTCATCATATGAAAGAAGCATTTTAGAAAAAAGAGGATATAAGAATATGCAAAAGAACTAATGGAGAAGATGATTTTATTAATAAATTAAGGTCACATTAGACTTGAATTTATGATGGAAAAATAAGCAAATGACTCTGAGACTCAACACATGACTATAAGGTAAGCATGACACATTGCATCTTCTAAATTCAATGGAACTTATGGCATATAGGGTAGAGGCATTTTGGGCTTGGATTCAACTAGGCTCATTATGTGAGTAGATGAACCCCACTTTTTCTTGGGTGGTTTAGAATGGCTAGAATGCTAACATGTAAGCTAAGTGTGTTGCTACGCTTATTGGGTACTTAAGCATGGATGGCTCCAATAGGGGTGTATTCAGTGTGGCAATCTATGAGATGCATCTCCTTACTTGCGGAGCCATTGTCCATGTTCTAGTAGTTGTATTTCCAGTTGCTGCCAGTCTTTACAGGTGCTTCTGTAGCCAATTCTTCATATATAAGTATGCCAACATTCCTTAATGCTATGAAGTTCTCAAATGGTGTGAAATTTAGATGGTGCCTATATATGAGTTGCAAGTTTTGAATGAATAACCCTACCTGATCGGCTTCTGAGGGTTGCTTCACTATATGAGCAGCCTTTGCCTTCTATCTGACAAGGCAGTTAGAGAAACATTCTTTTTCTTCTTGGTTAATCATTTCCAAGTCCCTAAGTGTAATTTGTAGCCCAGCATTGTCTGAATATTGACATAGAAATTCCTACCAAAGATCATCTCAGTTTGTGACCTTTCGTTGGTCTATAATATTACACCACCTCGTGGCATCCATGTCAAGGGTCTAAGGAAATATGATACAGAAGATGTCCTTTTCAATTCTTTTTAAAGTCATTGCACTAATGAATTCCTAATGTGATGGTGAGGTTTTCAGTTCCATAGAACTTAATGTTTTACATGGTGAATTTTGGAGTTAACTTTCCTCTTGGGATTGCAATGAATCCTGCATAGTCTTTAAAGTAATTGTTAAACATAGAGGATTCCTTAAGCGATTGTTCTATTCGATCTGTCTGTGGATCGGTTTGGGGAGTACTCTTTTCCCCCTTTTCTACCTTGTTCTTATAATCTTACCCTTATCCATTACGGGGGTTTTCACACTTTTCCTTAGGGGCATTCTTATAAAGGTTTGGAGGATAGTAGCTATAAGTTCCATCTTCTTCTTGCTCTCATTTTGTCTAGTTTGCATTTTTTTTCCTACCATCTTCATAAGTTGAATGCTCTTATTGTTATTAGCCATTGGAATTAGTGATGGATTAGATTTTGACTTGGACCCTAACTTTGACTTGACTTGTGGAGCTTCCTCTGATTGCTCTCGAGATAGAAATCTCTCGTTTGATGGACTCCGCTTGTATACCTTCTTAGTCTTCCTATAGGGCTGCAACTTAGAGCAGTGAATGATGGAGTTGAAGGGTTAGCAACATTGGCTATGGGGCTAATGGAAATGGTTACTGACTTGCAGCCTGGTAAGGATACAAGGGCCCAAAGGTTTAGGCTAGACCGGGAATGATAAGGTCAAGAAGTGGATTTAAGTGGCTGGTCTTAAAGGAAATCGGGCCTTAACTTGAATTAGGTCCTAAGTTGGGCTTATGAAGCTAACTTGAAAGCCTTAGTTAGGTATAAGTATAGCTCATATGACTCATTGGCCTATACTGTGCCTAAGCATAACCCTAGCTTGGCTTTCCTAGAATTGGTTAGTTGAAGTAGGTGGATGCATCTAGTGGACTCGTGCATGGATCCTAAACCTAGGGAATATGATGTATGGTCCACGAACTTATGCATGGGTAAAATATCGAGGTCTTAATGGGACTTATACATTATAAATATGATACATGTTGGTGTACAACATAGATGATGAAGGCTCGAATGGTCTAATAGGCACTATTGGGGGCTTTTGACCTATATGAACTCATGAACTATGCATGATCAGGCCTAAGATGCAAGACTTTTCGGGCCTAAGTATCCTACAACTGATGAGCTAAGGCCCTAAATAAACCATTTTGACCCATAAACTAAGACCATGTGTTGAGAGCTCAGTATGCTAAAGGTACTATGAGTGCTTATCCAAACATACATGGACTGAGTTGGACTTGACTATCGGTACTAGCTGGGTTCATTGTTGGACACTGGGATCCTGCTGACTTTTTACCATTTTAATCCTAACTCCAGCCTTAATCAAATGCAATCAGACTCCTAAGGAGTCGGCCAGATTCCTTATTGGGCCCTCAAGCCTAACTTTCTATATCTTAATCTTTTATCCTAAGTCCAGACTAATTAAATGCATGCAAGTTCACTTTAGGACACTAGTCAAGTTCCTAATTCATCCAAAACACTAACTCTTACTCCCTTTACCTAGTTCTAGACTGACAATAATCTTAGTCAGACATTTCTAAAATGCAAACTTTTTATTCAGACTCATTCTAACTTGCCTGAGCCTTATTTTAGAACTTTTTATTCCTTATATCAAGGCCAAAACCTAGTCGATCCGAGCTTAAGAGCCCCCTAATGTTTAGTTGTCCTCGAAACTGCTTTGGTTCATAGCCTTGATCACTAAGGCTCTGTTTGGTCCTTAGAAAATTTGATGGAAAGAAAAGTTGAAGGAAAAAAAATGTGAAGGAAAACAAAGTAGAGAGAAAATGAATTTTTTTCTCTTGTTTGGATTGAGGAAAAAATACAAGAATTTGTATGAGAAATTTGAATGTTGATGAACGATTTGAATCACGTTGATGTTATCTAAGTAATGTGAGATTCGAGAAGGTTGGAAACTTTCCTCACAATTTTATGACGAAAATTTTATCACTTGTTTCTAACAATTTTTCCATCTAACTTTTCTCTATATTTTTTTTCTTTGTGATTTTGTCTAAACCAAACACACAAGAAAAAAGTATCTTTCCATCAAATTTTTCAAGGTCCAAACAGAGCCTAAGTTTCGACCTTTCCAAACCTAGGCTCTCCTAAGACACAATGATGACTTTATAGAACCCTAATGCACTAATGCATAGGCCTTTTGGGAGGTCGTTAGTTTTAGAAATACCATTAGAGTTTTAAACATTCATAAAATCATGTAAGCAGAGGAGTTTCAACCTAAGCTACAGTTTTAAGTTACATAGAGGGCTTGGCAAGCCTAGAATGTTCAATAGCTTTTCCGTATCATGTAGTAGCTTTTTCGTATCGTGTGGACTGGGGAAGTAGGTTACGAGTAGGTGAAGTAATTGTCTGCCCAGTTAAAAGTCGAGTGGGGCCATCGAGTGAACAATTACTTTCCTGAATGGTAAGCCTCAGCGGGCAAACCCAATGCAATTAAAATTAAGATAATTTCCCTATATTGAAGCTCAAATCTCATCATCTTAAAAACATTCCTTGGTAGAGTCGCCATTGTAAGGATCATAGACCCCGAGGACCTATCTTTTGTGTGATTCCCCCATGAATAGTCGAACTTATTTTGCTAGGTACTTTATTTTTTAGAAGCAGTTTCATTTTTTTTAATTGTTTCACAAAGAAGAAACAATCAAAACTGGGTTGTAGTACTATGGAAATTGGGCATTTTCCTTGACCAAGAAACCTAGGCGGGATCCTTGGCCAGAGTCAGGCCCAACTCCCTAGCTTGGTCTCTGCTAATAGCTCAGTCTAGCCCAGGTTTTGTGCATAAGACTAATCTAGGAACTTATGCAGGCTCCCGGGCTAATTTCAGCCCTGTTCTGGTCCAAACATGACCTACTATCAGGATCCGAATATGTTAACCCAATTATAAAAGTGCATATGGGAGGACAAATAACAAAAAAAAAAGCATTAAACTTTAACTAATAGAGTCGCCAATGAGTTTTACGAAAATCATACAAACCAATTATAGTTTTAGAGACGAACTGTTACTGGTAGGGATGATTGAAAGGAACCAAAAGGGCCTGTTGATTCACTTCAAAAACATTCTCAAAACGCCTTGCATTAATCCCTAGTGTGGGGACCATCTTGACTCTGTGGACTGAAATGGAGGATCCAGATTCGAAGCCAATGGTACGGTGATATGACCAAGTGCATCATGTTACTACCTGTCATCATGGACGACCTTTACTAATCAACAATGGAGATCAAAACTTAGTCATACTATATCATAATTATGTAGCATGTTAGAATAATTGATTCATATAAAATAAATGTACAATGTTCTCCAAAAGACAGTAAAAAGATAAACAATACAAATTATTATAGTGGATAGGGATTAAACTAATTAAAGGTTACATCTTTACCAAACCGCAACCAACTAAATACGAAAATAAATAAAGAGAAAGGGAAGAAGGGTGTAAAATACGCCCTCAGGATAACCCACCCAAATCTTCTAGGAACTTAACAGAGTGATGCCTTCTTAAACAAATGATCGATTCACTAAACCTTGGCACCTTCTGCTCGAAAAGAAACCCTAATACTCTCATTTATATTTTTTGACACCTTGTTCATGACTTTCAATGATTATTTTCCCCCTTAACAAAAAGGATTATCCCCCTTATATAGTGGTTGAGGATGCCAAGTGCATCAATCTAGGAAAAGGAAATCTAATTTTACTCCTTGTTGGCTTAATCTAAACACGTTGACTTAATAATTCTAATTGATTAATCAAACTAACTTAATCTAATTAGAGCTCTACTCAACTAGACATGCAAAACTAATTTTACTAAGGGTCTAATTAATAAGAGTAATTAGAGCAGGACTCGGTAAGGCAAAAAAGGAATTTTGATCGAAATCCCAGCTGGGTTCCCTCTGTGGGGAACCCGACCAGGTTCTGGTAAAGACTAGCCCATTGCCTGGTCTTCTACATGTGGAGCTCCTTGTTTTATTGGCGAACTCGTTTTTTTTTTTTAGCTTATTATTATGCTAGGCCCCTGAAAGTGCAAGTTGGAATATTATTTTCGTCATTAGGCCATTGAAAATATAATGCCACCTTTAGGCATCTATACTGAGTATGCCTTAATTCTCTAGGTCATAGGAGAGCTCGGGTTAGGAAAGGTCAAACTTAGTGATTAAGGTTAGAAAGTGAAGCTGCTCTGAGGCCAATTGAGCTCCAGGTTCTTGACTTCGAGCCCAAATAGGTTCTAATCTTAGTTTATGGTATAAAAGGTCATAATAAGAGATTCAACTGAGCTTGAAATAGCCTAGCTAGATGTTTAAATAAAAAATGTGCATTCTAGTCTGTATCTAGGTAAGGTGTAGAATTAAGACCTATTCTAGGAGAACTAGGCCTGAATTTTTACAGTTTGGGCTTGAGTCAGAATTTAGGCCTAACCTTTGTGGATTTACTGAGTCTGGACTTAGGGAACAAGGGTAGAGGTTAGGATATCTATCTTAGGGCCTAACAAGGAACGCGATCGGTATCTTATAGGATAGGTTCATTCTACAGCCAATGATGTTGACCTTTGATTTTTACTAATTACACAACAACATTAATCTCCTCTAAACCATCAAGTTATTGATCAGGATAGAGAACAATAAGAAGATATATGGGTGGAGTCCACAAATAGGGAGACTTTTGTCTAGAGAAGAGTTCGAAGAAACTCCATCATTCAAGTCAAAGTAAAATCCAAATCAAAGTTCAATCCCTCACCAATTTCAATGTCTTGAAGCTGATAAAAAAGATGTAGACAAGGGTAGAGGAGAGTGAAAAGAAGATGGAGCTAAAGGCCACTACTAGTGTGCATTAAAGCTTAAGCAATTCCAAAGTTGAGACATCAAACATAATTTCAAAGTCACTGAATTGGACATTGGAACAGTAGGACTTTAAGAACAGTTTGAGTTAACTTTTGTGCATAGATAGAGTTAATGTAATGAGAATAGGACTTCGACAAATACAAAGCCACCACTAAGCCTACAGACCAACCAATAAGTTGATGAAAGGCCTAGCCACCCTCAACTTGTCTAAAGGATCTACTCAACTCACCATCAAGGTAATTTGGATAAAGAGATAGAGATTTTGGTGTCAAGCAAGCGGCGTTTCTTTCATTCACTCCAACTTTCGATTCTATACTCAATGAATTACAAGCCTTGCAATTTATAGGGAAAAGGGGTCTAACTCCTAAATAAATTAAACGACTAAGCATTAGACTACTAGACTTAACCTTCAATATTTAAAGTTAAAATATGTAGAATATTAAATAAGAAATATAAAAAGACTACGCTTTATATAGTGCTAGTTCAACCTCTTTGATGTTTCGTCTTCCACCATTAAATACATGTCCATGCTTGGACTACCCAAGTGAGATTAACTTACATTTGATTGGGTCTTTGAGTTGAACCTTAAGAATGTTTCCAAACTATGTAGCATTAATGGATGAAACTATGTACTGAGTCTTGCCTCTTGAAATGCCCTTAGGAGTAGTTTCAAAGTTACCAAAGTCTTTGGCTGATTACTCACTTTGGTCTGGCACTGACTTTGGCCAACTCTTTCGATCATTGCCAATGTCTTTGGATCGGGCTTGAATTGGTTACAGGAAGTTCCCTCTCCAATAGATTGACTTGGTTAGTGAAAGAAGGATAAAACTTTACAAAGTCTTTAAACTGGCTTTGGCAAGCTCTTTGAAATAGACTCTTGATTCCTATCAAAGTTCATTGGACTAACTTTGAATTTGTAACTACTAAACTTTCATCCCAAAATGAAATTTTTAAGCGAATGGCATATATATAACTCAGCCTTCTTTTATCGAAGACATAGAGGTCTTGTAAACTTAGAGCCATACATTCTAGACTCCCCTTCTAAAAAAGAATTTGCCCTCAAATCATGTGGGTTGAAAAAAAGCTTCATTATCATTGGTCCACATACAAATACCTTCAGACCCATTATATATAAACGATAGAGTTTGGTTTTGTGCTTTGATGACGATCACTTCAAAGCGCTTTGAATTTCTTGTAACCTGAGGATCTCTTTGACATAGAAATGAATAATGTGAGAAGCAACGTCACTCTTCTGACAAGGCATAACGTAAGTTATTTTGGTGAATTGATCAACCACTACTGTAATAGCATCATAATGCCTTTAAGTTACAAAGATGTTTGTACTCATATCTTCTCGATGACTTTGAGGCACAAGAAGAGGACAACAAAGGGCTTGATGAGATTTGTTCTTTGCTTGATGACCGGTAACACACTCTGGGATGACATCATGGACATCTTCTCCCACCTTTGGCAAATAAAAGTGCTCTTTGAGGATTTCGATGTCAAAGTTACTAGCTAGATCATCATTATGAACCTCCTTCACCAAAAGCTTACGAGTTGGGCCCTTTAGAATGTATAATTGATCCCCTTTGAAAAGGAATCCATCTTGAATAATATAAGCGCCCTTAGATTCATTTCCTCTATCGTTCAAATAGGGAGAGAAGCCATCATCCCCTTTGTAGAGTTCTTTGAGGAATTCAAATCCAAGAATACGGGCTTCCATAAATGAAAGCAATGAATAACAACTTGGAAAAGCATCTATCACCACATTGGAACTTCTTTTTTTGTACTTCTGTAAAAAGGATTATAGAAACTCTACCTAGTTAGCATGACTCTGATTTGGCTTACGTTGCCCATTGAGATTTTTTAAAGCCTTATAATTAGAATGCAAAGCAAACTAGTCCAGCCTTTGGTAATGATATCGACAAACATGAGCTCACATAGTAGTGGTGAACGCCTTATCAGAGGTGTTATAATTTTTCTTTAGATAGCCACTCAATTTCTCACCAAAGTAAGCAATGGGCACTCTGTTTTGGATGAGAATAGCATCAATGCCCATTTCACCAACATTATACTTCACTTCACATAGTTCGAAATTTTTTTGGAAGTGTGCTAAAATAGAGGCTTTAAAGGCTTTGTTATTAAGCTTTTCAAAGGTGCTATGGGCAGCTTTGGACTATTCAAATGTACCTTTTTTACGCACTCTGTAATATGGGCACTAAGGGTGCTAAAATTCTTGATGAACCTTGTGTAGAATCAAGCCAAACTAAGAAAACTTCTCACTTTAGTGGCATTGGTAGGATTTGGCTAAGACTTTATAACATCGAATTTGGATAGGTTCATTGAAATAATGCTCAAATGGTTCATAGAAATCCTGTCTTTAGAAAAAAAAACGTACCCTAAGGATTTCACACTATGAGTGAAGAATTCACATTTCTTCATCTTGGCATAGTGTTTTTAAGCCTTTAGAACTCCATACACTACTCCAAGTTGTTTGAGACGTTCGTCTTTGTCTTTAGAATGGACAAGAATGCCATCAAAGTACACCACAACAAATATAACATCCCAAATGCACATAATTCACTGTTTGCATTCTCTTCGATAGTTTCACCAATTAGAAGTAATATCCCAAATGATCAGGGCGTTACTGCCATCCAAAAGGACAAGACTTTGCTTCTAAATGATAAATTTTAGCAACGCTAATCAATGATTTCCATCAAAAAGCATTCACACAATTACAACCCATCAAACCATATATAAATAGTTCTAACGCCAAACCATTTAACTATTCCAGGGTTTACATCAAATTATAATAACTCTTGTAGAGTATATAACTTTAACATCAAAATATAAAATACAGTGCTAAAAACATCTCAGCACTAACACACCACTATTCCTTTTTGTTTTGACTTTCTTGCTCACTTATCATCTTCAGTCGTCCTGGCCGCCTGAGGGAGATTCATTGAACATTTTCCTAAATATAAAACAAGAAAACATTTCGAACTGTGAGTCGAACCTCAGTACATGCATCCACGTATTGTTAAATGATCATTGAAAAGCTAATTGGGTCTGCATTGTAAATCATTTTAATTTAAAATAGGGAATGAGATAAATATAAAACTGCATTGGTAATTATTATTTGATATTGAACCCCTAGTAGTTATTACGATCTGAGGAGGTGTGCACCTGCCAAGTCGATCGGGGGACCTGGCTTGAAGCTGTGCAAATAACTGAAGAGCAATGCCTTCTAACTGATAACTGATGGGGTCACAAATTATGTAGTAAATTACTGATTAAACTGATTCATTGATGTACTTGCCAAAATATTATAATTTTAATAAATACGTGCTGATTACTAGAGATACAAACAATGAACGTACCTAGTACTTTTAATGAAATTCACTCAAATGGGATTATGCACAAAAAGGGAAGGAAATGATAGATTGGGCCTTGACTCTGTTCAAAATATAATGATCGGAACATATAATTAGCAAATATTTTTATTTTCATAGATAATAAGTTAGTAAAAGAAAAGTAAAAACGTAACTAGGGCTAAAATAAATGACTTCTAACTTAGTCTTCTAATATCTGATTGAGACTCAAGCCACAATAATCAAAGCTTACGTAGTCCCAAAAAACTTTAATTTAGAACAAAAAACTTGATTTCCACCATAGGGTTCCCAAAATGAGGTTAGAACACAAGTATGTCAGTTTTAGTCTAATTTATGTAGTTTTGGTAAAACGGCCATAAATTTTTCTACAACCCTCAGATTAAGGTAATTCAAAAGGCATATGAAAGCTAACACACTGAAATATCTACCACCAAAAATCATAATTTTGCAAAGGTCTAACAATTACCAGTTTAATCACAAATCTTGCCCTATTTTCTGAAATTTTCTAGCATTCACTGTCAAGGCTTTCTCTTTTCTTTTCACACAATTCCCCATCCAAAATCACACTTTAAGGTCATGTATCAAGGCTTTGATCCTTCCCATCACCATACAAATCAATCACACTCAATTTCAGTTCAAAATCATGCACATCAAAGATCATTTTTGAATCAAATATACCCTAATAACATGCTTGCTATTAAAGGAAGGTTAAACCCTTGTATAATCAATAAAGCCCTAGCTTTCGACCAACTTCCACTTCACCCAAGATCACCAGGAACATCCTCATAAATTTATCAGATATTAAAGCAACTAAATCAAATACAAGAATTCAAGAAAAAAAAACTTCCCACTTAAAGCTTGCATGATTATGAATAACCCTAACCCTAACGTGCTCCAAACTCAACTCCACCATGATCAATATCAAAATATCTCTAGTTTCTTATCAAGACATCATGATCAATAATCGAAAACATCAAAATAAGAATCAAATTTAAGATAAAAATAAAAAACCAACAAGATCAAGGTTAAGGTTACTCACTTCAAGCTTGATAAAAGTAGAGATGGAGGTGATGTTTAGTGGTTTTGATGATGGAAGATAGTGGCTAGTGGTACTAGGGTGTCGGAGGAGGGGGATTGGAGGCAACCGGGGCTGGGCGGAAAGTGGTCGAAAAACACCCAAAACAGCAGTGGCAGTAGTTGGCGTGTAGAGAGAGAGAGAAGAGATAGATGGTTTGAGTTTTAGTTGTGTTTTTTGACTAATGTAACAACTTGGCTGAGTTCTTAACTTGAAAAGTGACTTTTAGCTAACCATGGTTAAGCTTAACTCATGGTAATTAGCTAGGTTACTATGCAAACTTGTTGGGCTTCAAATTTGGCCGAAATAAGTTGGGTTCGGGAATAAAACGCTTCATAACGATAACGTTTTTGTGGAACTCAAAATTAAATTCTTTTAATGTTATGGAAAACAAATAAATTGCTTAGATTAAACTCGTTAGGGCCTAATATCAATTATTCCAAAGTTTTCATTAATATATTAAACAAACAAATAGAATCCGAATTACCAAGTGACGATCCAAATAAATGTTTTTCCCACCAGGATGAATAAATGAGATAAATAAATATGAGAAAAATCATTAACATGAGGTAATTAAATAAATAAACATAATTTAAGGTTAGGCTATTACAACCTTCTCCCCTTAAAGAGTTTTGTCCTCGAAACTTATGAACTTTATTATGTCATGCAAGATTACCTAAAATAAATGTTGGTACTTGGCTTTCATTTCCTCTTCAGTCTCCCAAGTGGCTTCTTGGGAGGTATGGTTTGTCCAAAGCACCTTGACTAAAGGTATCTGCTTGTTGCGCAACTGCTTAATCCTGTGATCTAGTATTTGGATTGGACGCTCTTCGTACACTAGATCCTCAATAATCTCAATAGGTTTAGACATACTGGTGTGGTTTGGATCTAAAATCTACGTCCTGAGCTGAGAGATGTGATACACGTTATGCACGTGTTCTTGTTCTACCTACAAATCCAGTCGATATGCTACGGGATTTAACTTTTCAATGATTTCATAAGGTCCAATATATCTTGGACTCAATTTGCCTTTTACCCCGAACCTTTTGATACCCTTAGTTGGCAACACTTTCAGAAAAACTTCATCGCCTACTTGAAACTCCAACGGCCTCCTTCTCTTGTTCGCATAACTCTTTTGCCAACTCCGTGCAACCCTAATATGCTCCCCGAATCCTTCTTATTTTTTCCATGGTTTCCTGGATCATTTCAAGGCCTATAATCAATGCCTTATCCAAATCACTCCAACATAGTGGGGTTCTACACTTTCTCCCATATAGAGCCTTAAACGGGGGCATTCTGATGGTGGACTGGTAGCTATTGTTATAAGAAAACTCCACTAAAGGTAAATCATCTTCCCATTTCCCTTGGAACTCCAATATAGAAGCTCTTAACATGTCCTCTAGAATTTGATACACTCATTCAGTTTGCCCATCTGTCTCATGGTGATAAGAGCTGCTAAAGTTCAATTTGGTCCCAAAGGCCTTTTGAAGTGCTTGCCAAAAACGGGCTTGGAATAATTTATCCCTATCTGATGCTATGTCTAAGGGAATCCTGTGCAGGCGAACTATCCCTTTAACATACAACTGAGTTAGTTTCTCAACTCCCCAAGTATCCCTAATTCGCAAAAAATGGCCCGACTTGGTAAGTTGGTCAACTATGACCCAGATAGCATTCTTCTTCGAGGCAGAAAGGGGTAAACCCATAACAGAGTCCATTGAGATTGAATCCCACTTCCAAGTGGGAATTTCTTGGGGTCACAATTCACCCACGGGACGCTGATACTCTGCTTTAACCTTATGGTAGGTTAGACACTTGTCTACATATTCTGCAAGCTCCTTCTTCATATTATTTTACCAAAACTATTGTCTTTGGTCTCGGTACATCTTGGTACCTCCGGAATGCACCGAGTAGCGAGTATTGTGTGCCTTCTGTAGGATATGTTTCCTCAATTCCTCATTTCTGGGTACACATAGGTGATTCTAGAATCTCAGGATCCCATCCTCATGTACTACAAACCCAGGAAACATTCCTTTCTCTAAATTTTGTTTTATTCTTTAGAGTTCAGGATCAATTTCCTGGTTCACTCGAATTTCCTCCACGATGGAAGGCTGTAAGGTAAGTGCTGATAATTGAACATGTGTTTGCCCATGGGACACTAGTTAAATTCCTAAATCCTTAAGCTCTCTCAAGAGACTCAACTAGGTAATCACCACAGTGCTTAGGCTATGTTGTGCCCTCCTACTTAGGGCATCTGCTACAACATTTGCTGTTCGTTAATGATATTGAATTTGCAAATTATAGTCTTTAAGCAACTCAAGCCAATGCCATTCTCTCAAATTCAGCTCCTTCTAGGTGAAGATATACTTTAGAATTTGATGGTCAGTATAGATCTTGCATGGTACCCCATATAAGTAATGTCTCTAAATTTTCAATGCAAAGACCACGACTGCTAAATCTAGGTCATAGGGGGTAATTTTTCTCATAAGGCTTGAGCTGTCGAGAGGCATAAACTACTACCTTGTCTTCTTGCATCGGTACACAACCCAAACCGTTCTTTGAAGTATCAGTATAGATGGTATGCTCCTTACCTTCAACTGGTAGCGCTAGGATTGGGGCAGTAGTTAATCGCATCCTTAACTCCTGAAAGGCTCTTTCATACTTCTCTGTCCACTCAAATTTATTCGATTTCTTTAGCAGATTGGTCAGGGACGAAACTATTTTGAAAATTCATTGACGAACCTTCAATAATAGCCCACTAAACAAAGAAAACTTCTAATCTCAATGACATTAGTAGGCCTTGACCATTTCGTGATTGCCTTCACCTTCTCGGGGTCAACTTTGATTCCTTCGTTTGTAACCACATGACCCAAGAACACCACTTCTTCCAACCAAAATTCACACTTCTTTAATTTTCAATAAAGTTGATGCTCCCTCAAGGTTTGTAACACCATCCTCAAATGATCAGCATGTTCCTCCTTGTACTTAGAATAGACAAGGATGTCATCTATGAATACCACTACAAACTTCTCTAAGTGGGGTCTAAAGACTCTATTCATAAGATCCATGAAAGCTGCGGGGGCATTGGTGATGCCAAACAACATTATACTGTAAACTCATAATGATCATACCTAGTCCTAAACGCAGTCTTAGGGATATCTTCAGGTTTAATCCTGAGTTGATGCTACCTCGACCTCAAATCAATCTTAGAGAAGACTCCTGCTCCTTGTAGTTGATCAAATAACTCATCTATTCGTGACAAAGGATATTTATTTTTGATGGTGATCTTGTTCAACTCCCTGTAGTCAATACATAGCCTTAGGGTTCCATCCTTTTTCTTTACGAACAACACTGGGGCACCCCATGGTGACACACTTGGCCTAATAAATCCCTCCTGCAATAGTTCATCTAACTGAATCTTCAGTTCCTTAAGTTCAGTTGGGGCCATATGATATGGGGCTTTGGAAATAGGCTGGGCATTAGGGATTAACTCAATTTCAAAATTAATTTCCCTCTATGGGGGTAATCCTGGTAACTCTTCATGGAAAACATCCTCAATTTCACAGACTATAGGAATATTTTTAGCTTTCTTTTCCTTTAATTGGGTGTCAATAGCATAACACTAATATCCAATACACCCCTGACATAACAACTTATTTGCTTTTATAGCAGAAATCAAGGGACAAGGTTTTTTTTCTCTCTGCCTATAGAAACATACTTCTCTCCCTTTTTCGTCCTTCAAAATAACGTTAAAATCCTCACAGTCAATCTTCGCTCCATAGGTGTGCAGCCAATTCATTCCTAAAATGATATCAAACTTAGACAAATCAAATTGAATCAAATCCACAGGAAAGGTGGTTCCACCAATGGTAATAGGAACAAGTTTATAGGAGATGGGGCATTCAATCACAAAATCATTAGTTAACTTAATCCTATAATTGGTTTCTGTCCTCTTATACTTCAGGTTCAATTGCACTAAAGATCGGGTGGATATAAATGAATGAGTAACATCAGAATCAAATAGTACACAAAATGGCTTTGAATTTAAAAAGAAAGTTCCAATGACTACAGTACCGGAGGTGGCAGCTTCCTTCTTGCTCATTGCACATGCCTGTCCTATTGCTGCAGGCCTTGGTGGTGGGGCCCCTTAGGGAGGTGGGGCCAACGGTTTGGCTGTAGCTTTATCTACAGCCTTCAACCTTCGGGGGCATGCAGCAATAAGGTGTTCAGGGCTTCCACACCACATGCACTTGTTGGTTCCTACTCAGCATTCAGGGTTGGTGTGATTGGCTCTTTGCATTTCGTACAGGGCTCTGTCGAGCCTGCTAGATGACTCTTGGGGGGAGCAGGAGAGGGTTTCTTCTAGTTCACAGTCTCACTCAAAGTTCCTCGCTCAAACCCCTTTCTCTTTTGGTTGATTGGGTTCAGGGCTCTCAACTCTATCTTTACTTGCTCCACTTCAGCAACTCGCTCATATAGCTCTTTGTAAGTCAAAATTAGTTGCCCAGCTAACTAATTCCGAATATAGAAGGCCAAACTCCCTTCAAACCTTCTCATCTTTAGCCTTTCAGATGATATAAACTTAGGAACAAACCTGGATAATTCTGTGAACTTACTGGCATACTACATCACAATCATGTTGCCACTCATTTTCACCCCCATAAACTCTTTCTCCTTTTGCCTTTGGACGGTAACTGGGTAAAATTTTGCCCTCAACTCACTCAGGAATTTACTCCAGGTGAATTCAGGCCCTATGAGCTTATCCTTAATAGTGTTCCACCAAATATCAGTTTTACCAGTTAAATAATACATCCCATTGTTTACTTTCTTTTTTTTTAGCTTTACCACTGTAAAAATTTTCTCTATTCCCCTTACCCATTCCTCCAATACTACTAGATCATAAGTTCCATCATACACTTTAGGCTTGCGTCGTGCTACCCGATATGCTAATTTATCCTATTTAGGAGGTATTTCAGTGGGTATTTGGGGAATTCGCTTTATTAGTTCAACTAATAAGGTCGGCCAGTAGTTTAGGTCCCCAATTTTGTTAGCTAACTCAGGAGGGATTGGTGGCATTTGGCCAAAATTTGGTGGCACATGATGGAATGCTTGATCACCCGATCCTAGGCTATGATATGAGATTTCCTCTATATGAACCTCTACTTTATTGTGCACCGATTCGGACATTCTGATCATTCATTAATTGAAACAATTCAATCACTAGAATACCCAAACATGTAAGATAAGCATGCCCAATAAATACATTTAATATAACGTAAATATTATTGAAAACAAACCCAAAGCTTCACTATATCATTTTATAACTACTTATTTACATACATAGCTACCTGTTTATATACATGATTAGTAAAATATATCACATCTAACCAACTATACAAAGTCAGTTTTGACTCCTACCTCAGCCCCAAACACTAACTAGCTCCAAGACACTAGATCTGTCACATGACCAAAAAGAGATACGGACCATGTCATCACGGTAGGAGAGGATTCGACTAACTATATACAATGTCACATGGTACACAAAATACAACTATCCAATCCGAACATACCATATATATACATATAGGAATCAAAATGTAACCCACTTAGGTGCAGTCCAGAAACAACCTAATGATCCCTAGACGGATTGTAATCTAGGTCGGAGTCATCATCCGGCTCCTCACTCGAGTCGAAGCTATTGTCCGACACTCTTGACTCTACCTCATCAACCTCCTGCTCAACCTGCTACTCCACTATCATTTCGTCAATCTCCTGATCCCAATGTTGCTCCACCACTGCCTTATCCATGTCCTGATCCTCGTCCTCCAAATGGCCCTCGAAATCCTCCATAGCCTCGTCCACAGAATTAACTACCAAATCTCTGATGTATCAGGGAGATCCACCACCACGTGAGCCTCCCCAAGACTATCGGGCATTAGTGGGGTGCCAGGAGCAGGCAACGAAGGTGGTCCCTGTGCTGGTGCAGGTGGTACAGCCGAGGAATGTACCTGATGTAACGGAAAGGCATGCTGAAGAGTCTCCATAGTGAGTCCCCTCAGCTCAAACTCCACCCTCAACAATAACTCCAAAGTTATGGTAGCCCAAGGCCCCCAGACCTGGAACCTAGGCCCGTCCCAGCCTGGGTTCCTCGTAATCATGAAAACGGAGTCTGAATTCCACCCACGAATCAACTATCGATAAGTACCATAGCAATCTGTGTACATGGACCGCGATGCTATGAAACTCAGAGAAAGGGTCTTGTGCATGATTTATAATACTAGCATGCAATAGTGAAATGTAAGTGGCCACAAATGTACCAGGCATCATGTTGATTGCGTAGGGATCCATCTAGCAAGGAAAACAAAAATAAGGGGCATATAGAAGATAAGCAACATGCATTTCTAATATCAAAAGTCTCTAATAATATACAATATTCCTTACTAATAACCCTTCTCACCCCCTTATAGCTAAACTCTATACTTTGTATCCCATCTAGAAAAATCAGAACCTAGCTCTGATATAAAATCTGTAACGCCCCAAATGCACATAATTCACTGTTTGCATTATCTTCGATAGTTTCACCAATTAGAAGTAATATCCCAAATAATCAAGGCGTTACCGCAGACTTTGCTTGTAAATGATAAATTTTAGCAACACTAATCAATGATTTCCATCACAAGGCACTCATACAACTACAACCCATCAAGCCATATATAAACAATTCTAACGTCAAACCATTTAACTATTCCAAGGTTTACATCAAATTATAATAACTATTGTAGAGTATATAGCTTTAACATCAAAATATGAAATACACTGCTCAAAACATCTCAGCACTAACAAACCATTATTCCTTTTTGTTTTGACTTTCTTGCTCCCTTATCACCTTCAGTCGTCTTGCCCGCCTGAGGGTGATTCACTGAACATTTTTCTAAAACAAAACATGAAAAAATTTCAAACTATGAGTCAAAGCGTAGTACATGCATCCCTATATTGTAAAATGTTCATTGAAAAGTTGATTGGGCCCGTATTGCAAATTATTTTAATTTAAAACAGGGAATGACAAGAATATAAAACTACATTGCTAATTATTATCTGATATGATAGTGAACCCCTGGTAGCTGTTACGATCTGTGGATGGGTGTACACCTGCCAAGTCAATTGGGAGACCTGGCCTGAAGCCACGCGAGTAACTGAAGGGCAATGTCTTGTAACTGATAACTGATGGGGTCACTAATTATGTGATAACTCACTAATTAAACTGATTCAAATGTACTCACCAAAATATTATAATTTTGATAAATACGTGTTGATTGCTAGAGATACAGACATTGAACGTACCTAGTACTTTTAATGAAATCCACTAAAATGGGATTATGCACAAAAAGAGAAGGAAATGATAGATTAGGACCTGAATCTGTTCAAAATATCATGATCGGAACATATTATTAGAACACAAAGCATCATTTCTGATTGTAACTTAGTCTTCCGATCTCTGATTGAGACTCAAAAGCCCAATATTGAAAGCTTACGTAGTCCCACAAAACTTTATTTAGAACACAAAGCATGATTTCTACCATAACATTCCCAAAATGGGGCTAGAACACAAGTATGTCAATTTTGGTCTAACCTACGCAGTTCTGGTAAAACGACTATAAATTTTTTCACAGACCTCAGATCAAGCCGATTCAAGAGGCATATGAAAGCTAACGCACTGAACTATCTACCCACAAAAAATCTTAAATTTGTAATGGGCTGATAATTACCAGTTTAGTCACAAAACTTACCTTGTTTTCTGAAATTTTCCAGCCTTCACTGTCAAGGCTTTCTCATTTCTTTTCACACAATTCCCCATCCAAAATCACACCTTAAGGTCATGTAACAAGGCTTTGGTCCTTTGCATCACCATACAAAACCATCACACTCAATTTCACTTCAAAATCATGTACATCAAAGAACATTTTTCAATCAAATATGCACTAATAACATGCTTGCTATCAAAGGAAGGTTAAACCCTTGTATAATCAATAAAACCAAAACCTTTGGCCAACTTCCACTTCACCCAAGATCACTAAGAACATCCTCATAACTTTATTAGAGATTAAAACCACTAAATCAAATACAAGAATTCAAGAAAAACAAACTTCCCATTTAAAGCTTGCATGATTGTGAATAACCCTAAAACTAAAATGCTCCAAACTCAACTCCGCCATGATCAACATCAAAATAGCTCTAGTTTCTTATGAAAATATCATGTTCAATAATCAAAAACATCAAAACAAGCATCAAAACTAAGATAAAAATCAGAAACCAACAAGATCAAGATTAAGGTTACTCACTTCAAGCTTGATAAAAGTATAGATGGAGGTGATGTTTAGTGGTTTTGATGATGGAAGATGGTGGCTAGTGGTACTAGGGTGTCAGGGGGGATCGGAGGCAACCGGGGCTGGCCGAAAACTGGTCGAAAAACACCCAAAATAGCTGTGGCAGCAGTTGGCGTGGAGAGAGAAAGAGAAGAGATAGATGGTTTGAGTTTTAGTTGTGTTTTTTGACTAATGTAACAACTTGGCTGAGTTTTTAACGTGAAAAGTGACTTTTAGCTGGCCATGATTAAGCTTAACTCATGGTAATTAGCTAGGTTACTATGCAAACTTGTTGGGCTTCAAATTGGCCGAAATAAGTTGGGTTTGGGAATAAAACGTTTTGCAACGATAGCGTTTTTGCGAAACTCAAAATTAAATTTTTATAATGTTACGGAAACAAAATAAATTACTTTGATTAAACTTGTTATGACCTACTATCAATTTTCCAAAGTTTTTGTTAATAAATTAAATAAACAAATAGATTCTGAATTGCCAATTGAGGGCCCAAATAAATTTTTTCCCACCGGGATGAATAAATGCGATAAATAAATATGAGAAAAATCATTAACATGAGGTAATTAAATAAATAGATATAATTTAGGGTTAGACTATTACAACAAATTTCCCAAGGAGCAGCAGAAGTAAGTGGTTCATAGGTCTCATGAATGTTCTAAGGGCATTAGAGATCTCAAAAGACATGGTTAGCCATTCATATAGACCACCCTTTGTTTTGAAGGATGTCTTCCATTAATCTCTTTATTTCATTCGGATTTGGTGATAAGCCTCATTAAGTCTAGGTGTACTTGATAGTAATGTTGTTCATGCCCTATTATCCACATAAATACAAAAAGTACAATCCTTCTTCGAAACTAAAAGAGCTAAAACCGAACAAGGATTCATGCTTTCCCACACAAAGCCTTTCATAAGATTTATTGTCATTGATGTTCTTTGGTTTCTTAAGGATTGCAGCTAAAGGATGCTTTGATAGGTAATGGTCCTTTAACAACAATGTCCATTGGGTTCTCTAACCCCCGAAATAGAGGCAGTCTTGGAGGATTATCCTCTAGAAAAACACCCTAAAATTTAGGAATCAGGGCTTTGAGTTTTGGCTATTGGGTATACTCAAAGTGACTGTGGTTGCTCTGTACTAAGAGTAAAACATTGAATTCCTTCATCCCATCAAACCATGTTTTGCTCATGAAAAGGATACTTTCCTCACTTCCGAACTTGATTTGAATTTTGTGGACTTAGTTATCAGGTACAAGATGAATGACAATCTGTTCTTTTTCAAGGTCAAGGAACTAATTGTGGTAAAGGCTTTCATGGATTACATCCTTAACATCTTCATTCAACTCAATGCCAACATCCTTTTGAAAAGGCTCTTCCAGAGTTTGGGTATGAACCTCTTCTTATTTTTCAACCGCTGAAGTCAACTCTTTAGCTTGATCTTTAGTTTGGAAGTCCATTGGCTTATAATCTAGCGGAACAAGTGGGGAACCAACTTCCATCAAATAATGACCTTCAAGAGGTGTGCCAATTGCATATTGGATATTATCATGTGAGCTCTATTTAAAGCTTAGTTAAATGTCTTTGATATGAACCAAAATAGGTTCATAATCTTCTAAGAGTTCTCCTTTATCCGCTTCTAAATGAATCTCAAGATCCTCTTGGTGTTGGATCATTTCTTTCTCAACTTCGAGTTTCCTTTTCTTGATCTTCTATTTCTTTTTTTTTTCCTTTTCCATTTTCATGTCCAAATTGAGCACGTCAACTTGAAATTGTATCCTCTAAAGATCTACTATCCACTTTCTTTTAGTTTTGGACCTGTATATGCCTAAGGCTCTTTTCGTTTCCCTTGAAATTTCAAGCAACATTTGTTGAACTAAGAGGGAATACAGAGTTAGTCTTGGGAGAAACAATATCTCATCTATGGTTTTAGGAAAAGAAAATTTCGGTTGAAGGTCATTCGTGGAACTTTGGGGTTCTTTTGTTGCTAGGAGATGCAATTGTGATAAGAGTTCTTTGTACCTACATGTTTGAGGCTTCAAGAAACAACCTAGATTTGCTCTGATATCGATGGAGTGTGTCAAAACTTAGGAAATTCAAGAGCTGAAACACTCAGACAAAATTTCAAAGTCTTTGAACTGGGCTTTGGAGTAGTGTAGACTTTAAGAATAGCTTGAGCTAACTTTGGTGCGAAAATAGAGTTCAAAGTAATAAGGATGTAACTTGGATAAAGGCCAAACTACCACCAAGCCTAGATACCCACCAATAAGGTGAGTAAAGGCCTAGCCATCCTCAACCTATCTAAAGGATCTGCTCAACTCACCACCAAGGGAGCTTGGACAAAGAGATAGAGATTCTGGAGTTAAGCAAGCTTTCATTCACTTTAAATTTCGATTCGACACTCAATGAATTACAAGCTTTGTAATTTATAAGAAAAAGGGGTCTAACTCCCACACAAATGAAAACACTAAGCATTATACTACTACACTCAACCTCCAATCATTAATGGTAAAACTTACAGAAAATTAAAGAAGAAATATAAAAAGACTAGATTTTATTTAGTGCTATTTCAACCCCTTTGATGCTTCATCTTTTTCCATTAAATGCATGTCCATGCTTAGGCTTCCCAAGTGAGATTAACTTATATTTGATTGGGTCTCTTAAGTTGAACCTCATGAATGCTGCCAAATCACATAGCATTAAAGGATGAAAATAAGTGTTAAGTTGTGCCTCTTGAAATGACCTTAGGAGTAGTTTCAAAGTATCGAAAGTCTTTAGAAGACTACTCACTTTGGTATGACATTGATTTTGGTAGGCTCTTTGGAATATTGCCAAAGTCTTTAGACTATGTTTGAATTGAGGACAGGAAGCTCCCCACTCAAATAAGTTGACTTAGACAGTCATAGAAGGACAACACTTTCCAAAGTCTTTATATTGGCTTTGGCAAGCTCTTTGAAATAGACTTTGGGTTGCAGTCAAAATTGTTGAGGATTGACATAGAATTGACAGTTGCGAAAATTTCATCTTAAAACCAACTTTTTAAGTAATATATGTAGCTTAGCCTTCCTTTGACCACAGACATAGATGTGTTGGACCCTTGGAGCATCACATTTTAGAACTCCAAATCCTTATCAAGGATAACCAAAAGGAAAATGGTGAGAAACCTCACAACAAAGAATCAGAAGGTAAAGGAAAGAGAGAACCAGGAAGCAAGAAGAAGGAAGAAGAAGTGGAAAAGAGCTCTCCTCAAAGCAATCCACGAGTAGATCAAATAGAATAACTGCTTAATTACTTCAATAATTATGCCGAATTCACTTCAATCCCAAAAGAAAAATTACCCCCACAATTCACTATGCTAGATATCAAATTTCAAGGGACTAAAAACCCTTACCATGATATGAAAAATTTTATTAGTGTCATGACTCTGAAAGGAGTTAACAAGGATATCTTTGACATTATATTTCCTTAGATATTCGACAAGGATGTGGTGAGGTGGTACAACATTGTTGATGTATGAAAGGTCATGAATTGGGATTATCTGTGCAAATAGTTCTTATGCAAATATTAACACAATATTGACCTCCCGATTACACTTAGAAACCTGGAGTTAATTAAGTAGGAGGAAAAGGAAAGATTTTCTAAAGTCCTTTCGCAATAGAAGACAAAGGCGACTCATATGGAAAACTAACCCTAAGAGGTTAATCAAGTAAGGTTGTTTATTAGAAACCTATAGCCCACATACATGCAACATCTAAGGTTTACACAATTCGAAAACTTCATCACATTAGGGAATGTTGGCATGCTTGTGGAAGATGAGTCTCTACATAAGAGGACCTAAAACAAGCCCAATTCAGGAGATTAGGTTGATATTTAGTTTGTCATCAGGTCTTGAGTCTTCAAATTTCTTTTTCCCTTCCTAAGTCTAAGTTTGATGTAACATTGATCGTTAACATAATGTCTTCTAGTACTCCAAAATGCTTCTGTCCTATGACGAATCCAGGATTGAGAAGAAAGGGGGTAGCTTGAACACCTTACAAGGCGAGCTAGGTAAAATGAGAGGGAGAGAAATAAAAGGAAAAAAAAAAGAGATTTAGGATTTCATCCCATCATCTAATAAAAAAGGGGAAAGATAAAAAATTTATTTGCAAAAGTCACGCAACTTTAAAGTATTGCCAAGGAAAGTATGTGTCCTTTTATAACGTGCATTAATACCTTTGTTAACTTGGTAAGTTGCCGCTTATAACCCCTCTGAGCCTTCAAATGAGCCGATTTCTTTGGTAACCACATTTGACTTAAGATGAGAGTGAGAATGTGTCGTGGATGATATCAACATCAGAATTAGCAATTAAAAATACATTCAAACCAAAAGGTCCCGCCCAAAGAGAAAAGAAAAAAGATTAACTCAAAAAAATAGAAAATAAGGAAATAAATAAAGGAAAAGTTGTTGATTTGTACTAACTTCATCACTCATGCACGCTTGGGGATTTCATAAGGGTTATTTGAGCCATCACACCAATTACCTTCCTTTGCCACGCTAATACTGAAACCTGAATGTCCTCCTTGAGAGATTCCTTCTTTGAGCTACATGTTCTTACTCTCGAACTGCAACAAGCCTGATTCCACATTGGATATGTAGGTCACTTCAATAGAGGCCTGGCCACAAAGATTCATTTCTATTAGATTCTTTGCTCTAAAAAATAAGAGAAAAAAAAAAGAGAGCAACTAGTCCGAAAACCTGAAAAAGTGGACCGTGCAAAAGGAGAGTGAAAATAAGACCTTGGTTTTCAAGGACAAATAAGCATTTTGTTACCTGCACCCATCAAATTTGCAAATCCACTTTACCACTGCTTCTTAATCATCATAACCTCCAATCTCACCTCCATTCCAAAATTCGTGACTTTTGGTATCAACCATGACTATAATTCAACAGATGCTCACTCTATATTCTCAACCTTTTTAAGTGGGCACTTACTCATTATACAATATAGGGGGCTCCCCTACTTTGTCCTTTATAATTAAGGCTTTCATCATGGTAAACATTTCCTGACAAAGAGATAACCATATTCTTTATAATAAGCTAGAGGCAACTTTGGGTAGCACAAACAAAAACATTTTTGTCTACTACATCCCCGCACAACTAGGTTTTACGAACTAGTTGTTATTTCCCAACATGGAATGTATAGCATTTATTCTACTGGACTGAGGGCTAATCCAATTAAAACCAACAAAAGTATCTTGAGCTATTATTATCCTTACACATCTAGGCTTTTGTTACAATAAACAAAAATTGGGGGGCTTCTTCAAAACAAGAGCATTTTAATGCAAACTTAAAGATTACTCCTCCTTTAAGGAAAAAAAAAATCCCCATCCTGGACAACTTATACCACATGACCTGGCCTAACTCAACAATCAGACAACTCTTTATCCCTCATCCTATGATATTTCACATCATAACACTGTTGTGCCTAGTTCATCAGTGTCCTATAGCTTAATCGGGTCGTATCCAATGGACCCCAAATTTAGTATGAGATCTTCACCTACTTGCATATAAGGTTAAGTCATCAGATGTCCGCATAGTCAGCATAATTAAGTCTGCATTATTGTCACGCATGTTGTCTCACTTTGGCTAGTAACTGTACCTACATCTATATATGGGTCTTTAGGCTATTTACTATATCACCATCCGCCATGATCACTTGGGAATCCTTGATTGAAGAGGTGCACATTCGGATATGATAGATATCCTACAGGAAGGGAACACAATCCTGGTCAGCCATAAACCTACAATAAAGGTTTTTAAGATTTCATTAACAATTATCAAAGAAGACATCTATAGTTTGACATCACCTTAATCAGGCTCAGCCAAGGTGGGGGCTCTATCCTTATAGCGAGCTTTATGCAAGCACCATCGCCCTTATATTAAAGGGGGTAAGTCACCACAATCATCATAGAAAGGATGTTAACCAAACAAAAGTTTACCAAGTTCCCATCAGAAGGAAATGGCGACAATGCCAACAAACAGAAGGTCAAACTGGGATCCTTGGGTGTTTCAACTCCCGACTAATGACAGGCTTTCATGCCACTAAGTTTGTAGGGATCTGGGTATAGATTTTCAGGCTCATACACCACCAAGTTCACAAGGATCTAGCTACAGGACTCTAGGCTCTTACACCACCAAAATCAAGATCTGCTAGACTAGCAAAATATTCACTAAAGTGGTAAAAGGTTACGATCAGCTAAAGTGGCAAAATATTCGCTAAAGTGGCCAAATATACGGTATCTGCAAAGGTATGTCCTTTCCTCAGTATCTCTAATGGAATGTGTTGGTGTCTAGGGGCTTTCAGGGAAAGCTTCCCTTAGATATGGGCTCTAAAATGTCATGTATTTGGAAATCTAGATACGGTTGTGAGGAGAGACACTTCACACACTAATCCAATTCTTGCTCCATTGTGCCTTTTATCTAAGTAACAACCCAAGGCTTCATCTTTTATATTTGTAAGTCCAAAGAAATTAGGGCTTTGCCCTCTTTCAGCTAGGTTACTAGGTGGCTGGTCCCTTCACCCCCTAACTTGATTGTATCCTTACAATTTTTGTTGGAAGGATCATTATCGTCAAGAAGAGATCAAGGAATTCTAAGGGTTAAGTCTCAATCCCAGTACTTTTCCAACTTCACTTTCCATTTCTCTTCCAAGTTTCCTAACTAAGACCTTGGAATCTCCAAATTTGGACCAAAAACAAGTCAAGCTTTAGTACCGAATGTCTATTAAGGCAACAGAGATTAAGGCCCTGTCTATCCAGAGTACCGTTGGAATTATGCTTGAAGAGCTATGTAAAGATAACATTGTTTGCCAACATGTTGAGCACTATGCTTTTTTAGGAGGGAAAAGTTGTGTAAAGGTCAAGACATTCTTACGCTTCAAATTATTAGTAGTCTTTGCATAGTTGTGCTTTGGGCTTTTTAAATTCTTGTAATATAATTACCTTATAAGTAAGGATCTACTTCTACCTTGTGCCCCTTTCTTCATTGATGTTAGAATTTTATATCCGGGATTTCTATATCAATTTTGAGTGAAAATTTCAAATTTAATGTTTATGAGGTTTTTCTTTGGTCAATTTGGGCTTTACCCCTTTATCACCCCCTGGCTTCATTTCCATACCCATTTAGTAATGGGTTGGGGATCACAAAGTCACTTAAATGAATAATTAGGATTTTTACCCACTTTCTCCATTTCGAATTCTCCTACTCTTTTTAAAAGGAGTATCTCATTCACCCAGCTTTTAAGTGTCAAACCTCACTTTCAGCATTGATTTCCATCTTGCTTATTCCATCACACCTTGCAACCACTTCTGCTTACTCATATTTTTGAGTAATAGCAGCTAAATTATTCAAAAACATATATAAGAATGTCCTAAACTCTATGAAGGTCTCCCAGAGGCATCCCATAGTGAAGTAAGACCCTTTGGGGGCTTTGGGAGAGAATTTGAGGGTTATAGTATGTACATGCTGATCCATGATGAATTCCATGTGACCAAATAAAGGTATGGAATGCATGTAGATGAGCCCAATGGATGTTGTAGACCAATCTTTCCAAAGATGAACCAAGATAGAGAGAATTCCCAAATAAAGAAAGGCTCTAATGGAGAAGATTCAATGCATGAAATAAGTAGCAAGAAGATAAATCCACCCACCCTTTAACCCTCTATGGCCTTAGCACCAAGGATTAGATTAAAGAGAATAACTCAAATTATCACCCTCCTCAGAGAGATAAAACATTTGAGATTTTGAGGAAAACCAAGCATCAAGCTCTCATATCATTCATTAAGTATGAATTTTCATGGACGTAATTGGGTGTATAAATGTCCAATTAGGGCCTGTTCTTTTCGTGGGTAAATTGGGATGGATAAAATGGTGAAGTGGGTTAAAGTAGATTGAGGTAGGTTGAAGTGGGTTGATATGGATTGAAGTAGGTTAAAGTGGGCTAAATTTTTTTATGTGATAAATTGAACTTGGTTAAAATAGTAAAAGTGGGTTGAAGTAGGTTGAAGTGGGTTGATGTTGGTATTTTGTAATTGACCAACGAAAAAAAAGGCCCTTAGAGGGAGAATTAGCTGTACATTAGTGGGGTAAGTGGCGCAATAGGAGGCTTACAAAATATCCTAGAAAAATAAATCAAGATGCTTAAGATAATTACAATAATTATGAGCTATATTTTTTAGGATTCATCATTCATCTTCTAGAGGGCCTTGAGTAGGCTCTACTCCACGAATGAAGGTGTCGCCACTTGTCGATTCTTCCCTTGTATATGTGAAGAATCATCCTATGCTAATGAATTTCCAAAATTACAACTGTAACCTCCTCAATTAAGCCCATAATTAAAACATACATTTTCCAATCATGGACTGATCCTTGCTTGGTGTTTAACCCATAACTTCCTCCATACTTAGAATTTGAGTGTGATTCAAGACTCATTGGAAAATGGACATCTGGTGTTTTCCATATGTCTATAATTTGTAGAAATTAGAGTTCATTTGCCTAGTTAAGTTTAGGCTAGAAATAAAGTAAAGTATTTACCCTAGAAACTATAAATGAACTAATGGGGTTGTTTTGGAGGGATAAAGTGGTTAAGTCCTTACTTAGGGCTACTAATGGCTCAACCAGCTTCCTTAATCCTACTTGGACCTTCTTAAGGGCCCCAAGTAAATATTAACCTAGGGTCAATGTTGGGCCAACTTGGTTCAAGACCCTCACTAGTGAGAGTAGTTCTAAGCTCGGAACTTGCTTCGTATCACATGCTAACGACAGCAAATGGCATCGGACTAGAAGCTTTAACAATAAGTTGGCATCTGTAAAACTTGATCCTAGATGTCCGGTGCTTTGACATTCATCTACCTGGATCCAAAAGCTCTATAACAGAAAACCCAAAGGGGTTTCATGCGATCTTCAAGGAGCATTTCAAAATCATCATAATGCCCCTCTTTCCTCTTTTCGCAAGAGGTCATTGGGCCTTGATAAACTTGATTTACCATTTTACACCCAAATATATCGACAACATTTTAGCATATGAGCCTTTCTGCCTTGTTTATAGCTAGAAACTCAGTGTAGTTAAATTTATTCAACTTAGCTGGCTTCAAAAGTTTTCCAGCTGCTACAACTTTCAAGCCAGAGCAAAGGTAGTATCCTTCCTAGTAAGTCATGTGGCGTTAAATATTGGATTAGGTCTTCGGTTTAAGTCAAGGATCTTTATAAAGAATTTCCCTTTTTAATTGTCGACATGTTGAACCTAATTTTTCTACTTGGAGAATGCCAAACATAAACTTCATATTAATTTATAGAGAATTCAAAATAATATAGTCATTTAGAGGCCAATTGTTATCGATTTTAATGAGGAGAGATTGTTAACCTCCTACAACATTCACAAATCTTTGGTCACCTTTTTGTGTTTTTATAGCTCTTATTTTTTTAATTCACTTTTGCTCGCCCTTTAACTTCCTTCTTAGTGCAAGCATCTTCTGATTGTTCGGATCTCCTTCAAGAGGAGAAAGTTGAGGGAAGTTCTAGGAAGAAGACGAAGCAGATTATTCCCTTTGTAGCAAGGTTCCCGTCAAGTTAAAGGATTGCCTTGAGGAGCTGATAAGGGGCTAAGATACAAAGTCAGGGACCATCAAATTACTAAGGAATAGGAGAACCTTTTTATTGCCAACGAAGAGGGGAACTCAGTGTCAATCATACCCAGATTAGTGAGGGTGATGGAGCCCTAAAACCACTCTTATACATTGAGCTGACAACCATTCCCCTGAAGGTCGGAAACTGGGTTGTCCTGGACCTAAAATGAAGATAATAGCCAATAAATCCCTCAGTATTTAAGGTTCCTGTTAGCCAGAGGCAGACGGTATAAATCCTTTGTCCATCCCACCTATCAATACCATTCCCCAACTACATCTCATAAGGCTAAGGGTGTTAAGTTTGTATTTTCTGCGGTTATTGATAATGCTGGGGGGATTTCCTGTGATGCTCTTTTAACCAACACTGGGGGTTCTCCCTAGGGTTCTTTTGTCAATACTAATGTTGAGGCTACTTCATCTTCTAATGATTCTCCATCTGGATAGCTTATGATCAAAGAGTAGCTGAGTAAAAGATTGATTGAGATTTCCTCCTCTTAGCACTTGATCCCAATAGCTATATTTGTCACAAAGAGAAAGAGAAACAGTCTCGATGGTAGAGAACAAGTTTCTCTATCTAGCAATGCCTAAGGGGAAGCACTTAGCCAAGATATGATTGAGGCTGAGAGGTCAGCCAAGGGGGTAATGGGTGATATTTTGCTTCGTTCAGAAGAAAGACTTGAAAAATCTAAAAATAAAGAGGTTATTGAATCATGTCTTCCCCTTCTTACCTTGAAGCTGCAACTTGTTATTTCGAAGCTGAAGGTTAAGCATGTTGTGCCTCTTTCTAAGTTGGAGTCTCTTAAGGTTACAAATGCCATTTTGCAGGCCCAACTTTAAGAATCCATGGGGTTTTGGAAAAGGCACAGTATGAGAATTAGTATTTAAGGGCGAAGTTGGAGAAGGAGCAAGCGATCACTCACTTCTACAGGGAGGATGTGACTAAACTTTTGGCTAACTAGTTCCTCAACTTCCTATCTAGATGCTGGAGCTATAATGAGTTCCCAATTTACATAGGATTTTTAAGTGGTTATGCTTGCACTTTTAGGGATAAGCATGCATTTTTCCTTATTGTATTCCCTTTTCTGCTTTATGCTTGGGTTTGGTGTTATTGATATAAATTTGGTAGATTCTACCTAAGAGAACCCGAGTGTGCACATAAAGTGAGTAAAGAGGTAGTGAGTAAAAAGGTAGTAAGAAGCCAAGAATCAGCCATGATTTTGCTTGAACCGACCACAAATAGTCTAAAATTGACCTAAAAGGTTGTGCAAGACAAGAACCCAATTGGTTTCCAGGGTGAGGTGGTCAAGTTTAACAGCAAAGCACGGTTTGTAGAATTTTAGAGTTTCAAAGGCACCACAGTCAGCCACAGTGGAGGCCACAGATCATGGTGAGCCTCCTCCCTTGAGTCTCCTTGTTTTCTTTGCGGTTATTTGACTGCCAGGCAGTTTTTATGTTTGGCTTGAGCATTTTCGCAATAAAAGTCCTCTTTTTCAGTCTCATTCTTCATTCCATTCCATCCGTCTTTACTTTCACCATCTAGATTAGGATTTAGATTAGATAGACTAACTTGAAGTGGACATTTTGTACGGATTCCATACTAAGCTTGCAATGACTATTCAAGCGCGTTCTTTGGCAGAGCAATTCTCTTCCCTTCTCTTCCCTTTTCTCATTTTAGGACTTATGTTTGTACCTTGAATTTGCTTTTGTTGGTTTAAACTTGTATTTATGCAATTGCTAGTTAGTTTCTTAATCTAGTGTTAATCTACTTTTGGTACTTTGGAATTGTTGAATTGTTCTATCAAATCTTAGGTGCTTATTGTCTTATGAGAAACTTGATCACTTTCTTGCATATTTTGGGTATTGAAATGAAGAACTGAAAGGTGAAATTAGATAATTGAACTCTAGGATTTGACTTAATTGTGTGAAATCTTGAGAAAGTCACACCAGTTAAGAAATGACTAATTTAATAATCACATGCTTAATGAACCTAAATAAATGGAGACCCTTGAGAAATGTAATTGGCTATATTTAGGTATTTCACTTTACCTTGAAAGAGGGTTGTGATACTTCGATCATCGATGCTAAACAATCAATTAAGGAAGTAGTGCTTTATTGATGCGTGGATAAGGTGATTGCTTGTTTGGCTTAATTTCATGCTTATGTATTCGTTCTATTAGCTAATCGATTAGTTTAGTTTGAATCTAAAGTATTCATCTACTTAGCCTTTCTTAAGGGGATAAAGGCTGGTAGATTGACCTAGTCCTTGTAGGACATGACCTTGATTTGGTACAACGCCATTGTACCGTTACAACCCCATCAAGTTAGTGCCAAAAATCCTAGAGGAAGAGGACAGACCAATCAATCTCTCATACCTCGTGCTTACATTTTTTATATCCGTTCATGTAATAAAGTTTGTGAATTTGAATATTGTTTAGTTCATTTAGCTCTACTTTTTCGATTTCTCTTTAGTCCTGCTCCAACCTCACTGAATTTTTCTATTAATTCTCTAGGTGAATCTTTTATCTTGATCTCAAAAAATTTGCTCATGATAAGTCTTGATTTAGCTTCAACTGAACCTACTAACCCATCTTAGGAATCTAACGTGCTTTTCATACACTTACCTCATTCACCTTTATAATGAATCATATAGAATTAGGCTATTCATAGGTTGATTCATTAATTTTACTATGCTTGAAGGCATTAGCCCCAGGGACAAGTAAAATTCTTAGCCTAGTTACTGAATTCAAACAAAACATGTTGTAGTGCACAATGACCTCTGCGGTTTTCCAAATGCTACTTATACCCCTTAGGATGAGAAATTTGCTGATATCTAGGAAGGTTTTAGCTTCCACCATTACCCCTACACCCTTAGACTAGTTATATGGTTTCTAGAGGTCTTAGGTTTCACATCTTACGTGTCTCTCAATTAGTTATGGGCCAGGATTAGATGTCTAGCTTCTCTAGAAGATATTGTTCTTTGGCTACTTCATTTACTACTTCTTATGGGAGTAATGTGCGACTCTTATGGTGGGCTTATGACACTTCCTTGCACTCTTTTGATCTCCCACTGTCTTCCCTACTAATCCATCATCTACCATGTAATGCATTTCTAGGTTATAGGTAGAAAGTGTTTCTAGGTCTTCCCACAATTATGTTGTATTTAGAAGGCATGTCCATGATTATGTAGCTTGCTATAGTGATAGTGCATGTTGGGTCATTCCCTTCTATGTCCCCAACTTTGTAGGTAAGTTAATCATCCCTTTCGGGTATATGACATGTTCTACAAGACCTATAAAGCTTCGAACTGGGGTTATTGCTTTATCTTTTGGACCAAACTTGAGGAAGCAATTATAGAAGACGATGTCTATTAAAATTTTAATATCTACCAGTTCCTTACTAATTTTCCGGCCAACCACTATCAAGTTGATTACCATAAGATCAATGTGTGACCTTAGCACATGTTTGCCATTTCTAGAGGGTGCCTTGCATAGGGCTTCCTCAGCTATATGATTTTCTCCTTATTTTATTTGAACTAAGGCACTCATATGACCCCCTTGCGTGCCACCTAACAATCTTGACTGGGCTGATCCTCCAACAATTACTTGTATGGTGCTAGTGAGGTGTGTGTTTGTAGGATCATCTTCTTCTAAACTCCTCTTATTTGGGTACTTCCACATTTCATGAGGCTTATCCTTAGGATACATGTCTAGTTTCCTTAGCTCGATAGACCATAGAGCACCTTATTCAAATCCCAATTGTATTGTATGTCGTACCGATAATTACTATAGAAGGCACACCATTTGTCCTTGTTCTTCTTCTTAGGCTCATGCTTTAGTGGCTCAGGGGCATTCGTGCACATACACTCCTAGATCTCTATCAAGATTTCATTCCACAAGGTGTTAAAGAGAGATTCTATTTTGAATACCCTTTCCTTCTTTTCTGTTCGGTTGTGTACAAGCCTTCTCTATTCTCTTTTAAACACCTGCTTAGGAGTTCTAGTCCTTCTGATGATAATGTCCAATTATATATACCTTTCTCCCATCTTCAGAGCCTCTTCCAGGGTGGGTGGTTGTTCCATAATGAATTTATCATGTAGGCGTGTATGCCTAACCTCATTTGTAAAGGAAACTAATGCCACTTCTCATTTATGGTATTCTACGATGATCTTTTCATGATTAGATCTCCCTGCACATCCAAGCATAGACTCTTAGTGTCCCTATGCTAGCGTCATTAGTTCCGTCACTGACATTGAAGTTCTTCTGCTTCAAACGAAAGGGCTTTTGAAATTGGTGGAAAGATTATCCTAAGACTTGATTGATTTGGGGCGTAGCGTACTGAATAAGGCTTTTGCTACTCCTATTAGAGTAGTAGAGAATTATGTACACATAATTGCCTCAAAAGGAGATAGTCAAAGATAAATCTGGGTCAAGTATGCATCAAGGTGCTCCTAAGGACATTGATCCCATCAAATTTCCCTATCTTAGCTCCTTGATTTTCTCTGGGAGTTTAGATTCATAAATCTCTATGTCTAAAGCCATCTTGATTTATAGATGTTTTGTTAGTTGAACACTCTAATTAAGGGTTTTGCTAGCATTTTTTTATGAGGACTCTTGCGTAGGCAAAACTTTAATGGATCTTGAGCTTTATTGCTATGAATGTCATTTATAATCTTTCTCTTGATTGGTCTATCTTGATCAGGCCCTATCTGTAAAGATTTCTCCTTCTCATCCCTTTTTTAACTCAAGATTTCTATCAAGCTTTCATCTTTGTTCCTCTAATATCTTGGAGGTCTGCTCTTAGTATCTCTTTCCTCTGAATCATCAAGGAAAAGTTCTTACTGAGTTTTGGATGTCTGTATCCAGTCTTTGACATACAATCTCTCCAGAGTGGCCTTTATTCTCTTTCTTTAACAGATTAAGAACTCTTGTAGCCTTTTCATCATGAAGGACATGGTTTCGTCCACTTTTAACTTGATTAACTCCTTCATTGTCCTGGGAATACTATCAATGTACTTGAAGGCATATGTGCACCTGGAGACAAGTGTCCTCTAGTGAGACTTGCATCCACCTAGTTTGATGCATCATTCACAACGAAGTCTCCCATCCTAGAGGTTTGGGTGTTAGGATCCGAATTCATGGGATCTTGATACTTGGTGACGCAAATGCCTTTTCCCTTATCACCTTCCATGAGTAGCATCCTAACTCAGGTCCCCCACAAATGTTGCTAAGAGTTTCATCATAGTTTAGAGCTTTCGTGATTCTTTGGGGAACCTTAAGGAACTTGTGTGATAGTCCAACGATTACCAAAAAAGCAACTCTAAAAGCAGGGCTTTCTCCTCTTTAAGAGCCTTCGTCGACCAAGTTAGGAAGAATTTTTTGAGAAGGTAATAAGCACAATGTAGCTTATAAGAGCCTTGTAGATTTACCTTTGATGTTGGTCACGGCTTGTCTATATAGGGGTTTTGGACGATTCTCTTAGAGAAATCTCAATAGGAATCTGGACCTTCTTTAGATATCGATTTTTCCCTAGTTTTATTCAAACTCAAAGATATTTACCAAGTCCTTATAGATTTAGAAGATTTTGACGAGATCTTTCCTTCCCTATTAAGGCATGTGTATAAGGGTATTTTCAAGGCTTTAAGTGACTTAGGTTTTAAACAACTTCTGTCCGAGCCCAAACTATTCAATCCTAGTGGCTTGATTTAGTGAATTCTCTTTCTTGCTCTTATTGTGCTACAGCTCAATGCCTCTTTTAGAATTGACTTCTATCTGAATTAGATTGAATTATTCATGAAGGATGTTTCAATGATGATTTTGTTGTTGTTGAAGGAAAATGTTGTCATTTTTAGAGATGGTAAAGAAAGGAGAAAAGTGCTCAGATAAAATGTATGAATGTTCTAAGCTAAGAACAACCCTAAAATGCTAACTTGTTTGTTGTGTCTCTCACTCCCTCATTCCACCCATCCTCTCTCTCTCTCTCTCTCCAGCAAGGCATTGTCTGGATATTCTCTCTCTTTTACACTTCTAATCTATTTTGTAATTAATATTATTCCCATTTTAAATTTGACCATCTTCAATTAGATGCTTAACTATTTGATGCAAAATTGTGAAATTTTTTTCATATTCATTGGATATGTTTGTGAATTTGTGTTTTATGCTCATATTTTCAGCTCTTATGCTCTATTTTGAATTTGGGCTCTTGTCATTTGTTGCTGCGGATTTGTGGTTCAAGTGTTAATCTACTGTTGCAAATTTGTTACTTAACTGTCTATGTTTTGTTATTTTTGGTGTGAAATTGGGTGCAATTTATCTTATGCTTGTTCTTAAGCTTTTGAATCTTCTACTCTGCCTTTTTGTTCTTTGAGTGCCTGGACTTTTTGTTCTTCTCACTTCTTTTTCTCCTTTTAATTTTCGTAATGTTCATAGTATTGAGTTTACTCATCCTTTGTTCATTGTAAGAGTATATAGGTGAAAGTTAATCAGAAACTATTGGCACTCCCAGCTTAGTACAGATATAAGCCCTTCTCCTCCACCATCACTCCCAATTTCGTCATCAACACAACATCTCCACATCGTCCACCTATACTATCTTCATTTGCAGAGGTAGATATGGAGAAAATCGATGAGGTTAACACTTCTGATCTTCAAGCAGGAAGCAAAAGTAAAAATGAACTTCTTGGCTATGGCCTGAGTTCGATCTAGAGGGTACAGATACTGTGAGGAGAAGGCTTGTTGTATGTAGCATAAGCGTAAAACTTTCAACCAAGAGCTGACATGGGGCTAAGCATTTAAGTGACCACCTGTTGAGATTTTATGTAAAGACGAAAATGCGACTACTGCGTAGCATGCAAAATCCTCAAAAGCTTAAGTGGCGCTTAATTTTGGCAATCCTAGGGTCCCCTAAGTTGCTTAGAATAGGTAATATTTCAAATCTACTTTCCTTTTGTCCCCTTTTCTTATTTCTTAAAGATGTAATTATTGGTAATTAATTTAGTCCATACCTACAGTAAATATATAATTTTATCTTTTATCTTTTTTCTAATTTTCATTTTAATTTTCTATTGGTTTACTTAATATGTTTTGTGCCTGTTTTAAAAAGTGCTATAGTTTTATTTTTTGATTTGATTAGTAAAGATCATCAACGATGACGAGTGGACTAAGAGTGCACTTGATCCTAATGTCATACCTTCACCTCGAATCTAGTTTTTTTGTTCAGGCCAACGGAGTCAGATGGTCCCTATACTACTAACTAGACCTGGCAAAACTGACCCGATACCTGAAACCCGAACCGGATGACTTGGACCAATACCCGACCCGACACCAGAAATATGCTCACCCGAAAGTGGACCCGAAACCCGAATTGACCCGACCCGAATCATACCCGACCCGAAATTTTTAACAAAGTTGCTTGGTTTGGTATAACGAGCGTATTTCAGCAAAAATTAGTTTACCCGAAATCGACCCAACCCGAACCATACCCGACCCAAACCGAAACGACCTGAAATGTCACTTAACCCGAACATGACCCGACCCGAACTTGACCCAATCCGTACCCGAACCGAATGACCCATTTGCCAGGTCTACTACTAACCCCTTCTCAAAAGCCTTCTTTTACTAGACGCTAGTCTCTTTTAGTTGTCCCTTTGGTTTGAGACTAGTAGACGTACTAATATGATTTTTTTATTAGTTTTTCTGACAAAACTTGCTTGCAACCCCATTCCTCTTAATTTTATCAAAATTGGACAAGCAACTAGTTTTCTGCCAATGGCAAAACAAGGATAGTTGGTCTTCTGAGCCAGGAGTCTGCCCGTGTCCGTCGGTCAGGAGACCTATTCGTGTTCCTGATATGGTTCATGGACTGAACCTATTATGCTCCTGTGCTGGCTTCGCTACCTGTTCGTTTTCTTGTTTTAATCCGAATCAAATTTCAAAGTCACATAAAAGCTCACCTAGTAAGCGGTCTAGCAATTTGAGGGGCATTGCACCCAAGTTACAAGGTCAAGGTCCTTGCAACTAGTAATTATTAAGAAGTTATATTGTTGAGTGATTTAGATTTTATTAGTAGTGGTGGGTTTAGAAGTCTCTGTGTTAAATTTCTTTATATCAATTGGGCAATTAACAAAAAGTCATGCATACAAACTCAAATGAGACTCCAACCCAAAACCAATTAGCAATGGGTGGAGTAATTCACAAACTTATATATATGCTCAAACCTTTTAATTTTATCAATGTGGGACAAATTTCACTTTCATATTCTTCACACGCCCCCTCCAACGTGGGCTACTAACAAGCTCCAACATGTGGCATGATCCCTATGGGGAACGGTGGCAAACTGAGATCCAGCACAACCTTGGCTCTGATACCATGTTAAATTTCTTTACATCAATTGGGCAATCAATAAAGAGTCATGCATACAAGCTTAAATGAGATTCTAACCCAAAACCAATTAGTAATGGGTGAAGTAACTCACAAACTTATATATATGCTTAAACTCTTTAATTTTATCAATGTGGGACAAATTCCACGTTCAAATTCTTCACACGCCCCTTCACGCGTGGACTACTGACAAGGCCCAACATGTGGCATGATCCCTATGGGGAACGGTGGTAAACTGAGATCAAGCACAACTTTGGCTCTGATACAATGTTAAATTTCTTTACGTCAATTGGGCAATCAATAAAGAGTCATGCATACAAGCTTAAATAAGATTCCAACCCAAAATCAATTGGCAATGGGTGGAGTAACTCACAAGCTTATATATATGCTCAAACCCTTTAATTTTATCAATGTGGGACAAGTTCCTCTTTCACATTCGTCACACTTTGTGTATCGCTTTCCCAAGTTAGACTATGTAAGTATCATTGATGATCATGTACTTTGCACGAAAAGCTGTTCGGTGTTGTAAATGGTGTGCAATTACAAAATAAAATTTGTGATTTAGTAAATCGGTTTTGCTAAATGTCACCCTTGGGGCGATGGGTAAAGAGAATCTTATCTATTAAATTTTACATATAAGACAAGAGTTTATCGACCATTTTCTTTTTAGATGTAATATTTGAGTTTCCTCGTATCCACTTAACCTCCTTCCCAATACTCGATTAATTCTTGCCTAATTAATTTTGTATTATTTATGGAAATTTGCCTTGAAAACATTAGAATTTTATACAAGTATTAATCACTGCAATCGGCGCTCATATGTTGCAATCGTCACTTCTTCCCTTTGCATCAAATCCTTTTTCAATTTATCAATCTCCAATCAAAAATTAACTTGTGTAAGTGATTTAAATAATGCAATACATACCTTAAACACCTATTAAGAAAGTCCTTATGTGATGTAGGGTTGCTTAATTAATTAAGCATTGCATATGTCAAACAGTTAAAGGACCTTGACAGAAGGCCACCAACATTTTAATTTGGCATGACTAATGGTTGTGTTTGTTCTCCAAAAGGGGCATAAACGACACAATTGCAGCTTATAAGTGTCAAATTCCCATTATTAAGTAGTTGCATATAATTATAGATTGTTAATACGGAAAGTTTCTATAAAGAAAACAAGATTAATTAGGTAAGAATTGGATATTGGGAAGGGGATTAGATGGATAACTTTGATTTAATTAAACAACTAAAATATTCCATTTACAAAGAAAATATTATATAAAATTTTATCTTATAAGTAAAATTTAATTAGATAAGATTCTTCTTATCCATTAGCCGAAGGGCGATAATTAGCAAAACCGTTAATAAATTACTCATGGTATGTAATGTATGTATATAAGTAAAAATTATGCATAGTGATTCAGGTGTTATGCAGACATTGATTCATGGGTGCAGTCTGGTCAAAAACGCAAAAATTTATCATGAAACTCCTGGCTTTGGGCCGTAGGACTTTGGGCCGCAGGGTGTATTAAGGGAAACTCGAGGGAAACTTTGAGGCTTTTGCGTCGAAATCATCTCAATGTAGCTTGCATAAGGAGAAAAGGACATGAATTCTAAGCTCCGCCAAACGGTAATGCAAGCTTTTCTCAATTGTTATTACTCTATTCATAATTCCCTATCACACTTGAGCGTTAGAGGTTCCTTAAGGGGAAAACCACTCTCATCCTTATTAAGTTATGATCGGGCCACGCTATAGCACATGTGTTTCCGCTCGATCAACACCTGCGTGTCACTTCACCAAGCTCGTCCATGGGGTCCACCATGCCACACCTTTGTGGCCTAGCCAAAGGCACCATTGACTTTGATACCACTTGTTAGAAAGAACTAAAGAATGGGTCCACTTCAACCAAGGTCCATAGCAACAAATCCAAGTGAAGTTCTATCCTAAAACCAATTGACAATAGAAAAAACAATCCACTTGAATTATATACCATGACCCTTCTTTTCAAACTCCCGATGTAGGATTTCTTTACTCATGTGTAATGTTCCCAACAAGTTATTTGATGGTGCTCGTGGTGGGCATGTCTTCCTCTTCAGGTCGAACTGATCAAAATCCGGGAAAGCATCACCAATATCATGGCTACACTTTTGGCTGCAGCTGTCGGTGACTTGGAGAAAGATGCCAACCAAATAAAACCAGTAAGGAAAAAAGAAGGTCGGAGACGAACCCATTGTTGATGAGATACTTTCATCCCATGGCCTTGTAGCGGAGCATGATTCTGGAAGCACAGATCTTGAACAACCCCTACCTGTGGATTCTCAGAAGGAGGCACTATAACTAGATTTTTGAAAGTAACTTCAGAGGCTGCTACGAACCGAGAAGAATGAAGCCACCACTCTAGCCTTAGGACCTCTACTAAGAGGATGTATAAAGATTAAAATATATTCGCAATCCACCTGTTACACCAGGAACTTCGAGGGGATCGACCAACGACAGCTTGGGCCTTACTCAGACTAGGGAGGAAATAGAGTTATGTGTATAAGGCAGACCCTAAAAAGGTATAGCCCAGGTGGAATAGGGTGGATCCTAGTGACTTTCGGAATCCTACTACGGGTACGAAAGGCGCAATTAGTCAACGAAGGATTCGCAAGGAGTTGTTGGCTGTATCATCGTGATCTGTCCCAGCTCTGATCGGGACTCAGCAGGGGCCTCATTGGTGAGAATCCGATAGTATTGGGATAGATGTTGGAAGCACAACACTTGCTTTGAATTTTCCTTTTCATACAGATGTCCTACCACTGATCCCAAAGTACACCTCTGGCCCAACCTAGCTCAATCATACATAATGCACAGTATTGTGCTTCTCAACAGCAGTTAATGGGACAACACAAATCTAGTTTAGCAAGCAATACGTGACTTCTATAAAGTCGTGGGAAAGCTCGACGAATAGGTTCTTGACACAAGTGGAAACAAAACGGCCTCAATAACCCGTTTGGCTCTCATGAATATAGCTTAGAGAGATTGGGCAATGTCTAAGAAATTTCATAAAGAGATTCAACAGAGAAACTCTCCGTAGCACGGATCTGAACAAGGATGTGGCCTTGGCACCTTTGAATAACTATTACAACTCTAATGTTTAGATATTATGTTCACCATAAGAACTGCAAGACTTTTAGCAAAATCTTAAAGAAGAGTTGGGCTCTGTTAGTCCTTAGAAAATTTGGTAGAAAGAAAAGTTGAAAGAAAAAAATGTGAAGGGAAAAAAAGTAAGGAGAAAATGATTATTTTTTTTTTGTCTGGATTGAGGAAAAAATACAAGAATTTGGATGAGAAATTTGAATATTGATGAACTACTTGAATTATGTTGATTTCATCTAAATAATGCGAGGTTAACGGAGGTTGAGAATTTTCCTCAAATTTTCCTCACAATTTTATGAGAAAAATTGTATCACTTGTTTCTAACAATTTTTCCACCTAACTTTCCTCCATATTTTTTTTTCTTTGTGGTTTTCTCTAAACAAAACACAAGAAAAAAAATAACTTTTTCAAATTTTTTTCTTTCCACCAAATTTTTCAAAGTCCAAACGGAGCCTAAAGCATAGTTATAGGCAAAAGCTGTGGAGAGACCTATCTTACAATTAACATATTTGATTAAAAAATTTTAATTTTATTTTTATCTTTGATTTTATAGCTTGCTTAGTGAAGTCTATTGCTCAGTGTGCTCAACTTAGCAGCACTAGAAATAGCGCTCATCACCTCCAATTGAAGGAAAATGAATTTTACCTGGAGGAAACTCTAATCTCTTCTCCCCGTTCACAAAAAGCTCTCTCTCATGCTTGATGGTAACATAACTCTACCAAATTCTTCTCTCAAAAGTTCTACAAAATTCCTCCAAAAAAAAGGGCAAGCCTTCATCCTATTCTGACGCATGTGGAAGGAAAGAAATTAGAATGCCACCGCTTCACTACTTTACTCAGAACAAGGTAGTCCTTCGGGCCGTAAATCAAGATAAAAGTTTGTTAAAAAAGCTTTTTATTTCAATTCTTGAATTTTGATATCATGTTTTCATTTGACTATTTGCTTCATATACATTTATTTTGTTGATGAACAAAAATGTGTTCATCAACTAAGAAGTCATTAGATGTATGGCTTTTTATATTTTCAAATCCATTATAAAAATGTCCCGTTAATAAGTGATCTTTCGTAATTTGTTATACATAGCATATCCATTGCTAGGGGTATAAGCCTTTCCTCTGACTAGTTTTTCTTCATTCCGAATCTCTAGGAGATTGTTCTTATTAGATCCAAATTGAGGTAAAAGTCCTAAGGATCCATAAAGTCAGATAATAACTGGATTTTCTTGTCTATTTTACTTAATCATGATGTAATTCTTTATTGATTCTATTCTTTTTATCATGTGTGAATATGTAATTAATCCACGTGATCACTATATTTTGTAGCTTTTCTTAGCTTTCTTTTGTTCCAAATAGCATGCAATATGACTAAATCTAAGAGGTCACATAAAACATCATGTCTTTGATGCATAGTTACAAAACAAGACAAAATGACATTAAACTTGACTTTGGACGGATATACATGGATTTCACTATTCTCTTGTTTAACCCTTGCAGCAGTTATTGTTTAATGGGCAACTAGTATTTTTCATACCCGTCTAATAGATGGAAAATCTCATATGTTTTTAATGGTAGTAATTGCTTATACAAATTATAATAAGTTATTCAGCAGCCACGTCATCCACAAAGTTTTAAGATTTTTTGAAAAATAATTGGTAGCTTTTTAAGTTAAGTAGCTACTAATTGACGCAATTTGTGAGAAACGTAACGACCGTGAAAAATTTCCAATGTAAGCGACCATCTGTCTTTATGATGTTCCATACTAATTGCCAAATTTTGGCCAAAAATTGGAAACATAACATGCACAATAGATAACCCATAATTGGTGCCATTTTATGATGCTATGACATAGTAATTTTAGTGGGAAATGATACTTATAAAGGTATGACCGCTCATATCTAGATCTTCCCAGATCTGCACAACCGGGACCCATATCGGGAGTTATTTTTGTTGTTATTATTATTGATACTACAGTATGTTTTGGTCATATTGGGATGGTCTTAGCAACATATTAAAATGAATTATCATAATCAAACATTGTCTTTTTTCTTGTTAACTTTATAAAATATTTTTTTAGAAAAGAGATATCCATACATAACTATATGCCTTCTTTTACGAAAAAAAATATAACTTGTTAATTATCATAAAAGTTACGCCGGAGTGCCATGTGTCCAAAGATATAAATATGCAACTAATCTTATATACATACAAATATATATATAT